>OZ022234.1:722500-1250000 GCA_963978835.1 Tenthredo scrophulariae
AACAGAAACTAGAAAATGAAAAAGAAGAAAGAAAGAAAAAAAAAACAATAGGAAAGAAAAATAATTTATTGGACGCCAGGCACCGGTATTAGAGGCAGGTAACTGGCTAAGGGTAGTAAAGTTTTCCCGGTTGGTGACACTTGGCCTTCGAACCATTAAGACGCCATATTGCCTGACTTATGACAGCCCGGGCGTCGGCGAGTCGAAAAGTGGAAGACTGGGGTAGGGCCAAGGTATATATTACCGAGTATGTTAGTGTGGCGGCGGTGGCGGCGGTGGTGGTGGTCTGGGAAATCCCATGGAACTTAAGCTTGTTTCCCTGCAGTATAGAGCCAGAAGAGCTGAGGAGCACAGGGGATGATTCAGGCGGAGGGTAGAGGAAGTGGGAAAACTAGCTCCGAGCTTCTAGCTTCTAGCTTCTACCTTCTTCTGCTTACCTCTTCTTACCCCTGTCCTCCACCCACCCTATAGGTACAACCCCTATACTAACCCTCGGGAACTGCAGGTCGGGCGAAGTTTCGACACGTCTTCACCCGCGGACGTGGGACCGGAACAGGCCATGTAGCTTACGATAGCTACGGATTATGGCCAGATCGCTATATACTCATAGAAATTTACACCCTTACGAATTTTTGGGATTCATTATTATTTTCTTTTTTATCCCCGATCCCAACGTTTCGTAGTTTTTTTTTTACCTGAAGAAAATTGTAGTTTTTAGTATTTTTTTTATTAAAATTCGTTGTTTTTCTATATCAAATTAGAAACAAAAAAAAAAAAAAAAAAGAAAAAAGAAAAACGGTTCCAATTTCCCTAATGGATCGTAGAAATTCGTAGTTATTTCCACCAGGGTGCAGGGTATGGGTCGTAGCAGTTGAAAAGTTTATTTTTCTTCTTTTTAACATGTTGGTTTAAAAAAACGGGAAGTGATATTATATAATGAGGCCGCGAACTAAGAGTGGAATTTTGACTAGATCGAGGTAAATCATCTCCGAGAATTTTTGGGAAATAGTCAATTTTTTTATCCGCCCTTATTCGGGTTGGATTTTTATTTCTTTTCCGATGATTCGTATCTCGGGAACCGATCGACGGTTTTGTAAAAATTCGGTTTTTATAATCGACGGGATTTTACCCCCAACTCAAATCTTATAGAATTTTTGAAAAAATCTTTAATTCTTTTTCGCGCCGATATATTTTGATGCAGGTGAATCACCCGAGGGTCTTAGTTGGCTCTCTGGTCACCAAAACGATCCCAATTTCAAAAAATCTTCAACCCTATTCTCCACACGCTTAACCATACGTGCGATAATGCATTAAGTTGGGAAAAATCTCTCCGAACAAAATGCAGAAATGTATAGTGTGAGCTGACAGGGTTGGAATCGAATTTCCCCTGACTCTATAATGTATTCAACCTGCAGCAGTAGCAGGTCTCGGTATTTTCAATTTCAATCTATTTAACAAAAAAAAAAAAAAAATAATAATAACAAAATGGCGATTTGTTTGAATAATAAATATGCATGGATGAATAAATAATTACTATTTAGGTACAGTTTCTATGATTATCATCCAATCATATTAATTAACTAACACAGGTGTAGAAAATTGGAATAATAAAATCTTCTTTGGCTATACTCGTTTCCAAAATTTTATACACCCTTTTTCCCTCTTCTTTTTTTTTTTCTCTTTTTTTTCTTGTCTCATTGAAAGTCTCAGCTATTGAAATCCCGCTTTTAAAAAGCTTTTGTCGCTGATCGAGGTCGCAGGGGGTGGTACGAGTAAAATTCGAATTTATTTCAGCCCCAAGACAAGCCGTACCAAAATCGAATTGGAGGTAACGCCGTCGTTCGTTGGTTTTATTTCATTTTATTTTACTTTATTTTATTCAATTTTATCTTATTCTTTTCTCTCCCTCTCTCTCTCTCTCTAGTATTTTTTTTTTTTTTTTTTCTCACTGCCCAGGATTTCGGGAAGAATCCTTTTATCGTACGGTCGTACCGGTTTATCCGTTTTCTTCATCCCTACCTACATTCGCAAGTGACCCTTACTTTTATTTATTCATTCTTTAATTTACATTGATAATTAATGATTCATGATTTTATGGAAATACTTATTTCTCTCCCCCCCCTCTATCTTTCTCTCTGAGGATGAAATTAGTTTTTTTTCCTTTACTTTTTCCTTTCTTTTTTCTTCTCCTTTTTCAACTATACGTGTAAATTTACGAAAATTTCTGACGCAGCAATTTTTTTTCCTTTTCCTTTTTCTTTTATTTTCTTTTTTTTCTTTAATTTGAAAAAAAAAAAAAATTTTTACCTCTTTCTTTTTGGTTTTCTATTTTTCATTTTTCTTTTTTTTTTTCCACATTTTTTCGGCTATTTACTCGCGTCGTGAGGAAAAAAGGAAAAAAGGAAAAAAAAAAAAGAAAAAAAAAAACGAATTCAATCTAAAAGTTGTCCGGAAAATCCAAACCTGTATCAACCCACCCTGCACTCACCAATACCGCGGTACAGTATAGTAGATATAGTAGTAACAGCGAGTAACAGTCAGGCAAGCCTCCCACGAGATTTCAGCAAAAAATATAACTAACGTTAAGCAACGATTTATTGACCTTTATTTATTTACTTATTTATTTAATTTTCAATTTCTTTTTTATTATTATTATGATTATTATTATTGTTATTATTATTATTGTTATTATTATTATTTCATCATCATTTTTCCTCCCACGCGATCAGTTCCTTACGTAGAAGAAAAAAAAAAGAAAAAGAAAAAAAAAAAAAAGGAGAAATAAAATTGAACCAAGTTCTTTCCTCTTTTCGTCGGATCTAATTAAATTTTTCTTCATCTCGCGGCTATGTGGTATAACTATGTATTCAAATATAGGGAAAAAAAAAAAAAAAAAAAAAAAATGAAAAATAGAAGAAACCAAAAACTGATTTTTTTTTCCTTGATGTAAATAACCTATTGTTATATATATATATATACACTCGTGTGTTTAATAAAGCGAATGTATGTATAGGTATATACATATATATATATATATATACAAAGGTATATGTATAAGCTAAGCTAAGCTAAGCTGAGCTAAGAGCTCTAGTACGAAACTTCGAGGGAGAGATGGATAGAGGTGATATATAGAGATACACAGATGAAACCACTTTAGCATCACCTCGAGAGTGCGAGTCGAGACAATGTTTGTATTTATGTATTTAACGTATGTATGTATGTATGTATGGATGGATGGATGTATATATGTATACAGGGTTACACAACCACCCTAAACCCTAACCCCCGGCTTTTTGCCACGGATCAAGTCATATATATATATATATATATATTAGGGTGTTTCAAAAAAACTCGATATTTTTTTTTTCTTGCTCTCCGCCCAAAATATCGTAGAATATGTCCTAACAAATATCCTGTTAAAAGAGGAGCTCATAATTTCAATTTTAAGAGGTCCTTCGTCGAATCTGAAGTTTTGCCGTTTAAATAACACAGAAAAATGACTTTTTTACTTTATTTATTCTTGCAACCTAGGAAGAAATTTTTTTTTCATAAAGTCTATGACTATATCTTACAAAGCATTAAATTTGGACAAAAAAATCTCATTGAGCCGAATTTCAATTTTCATTATTAAAATTTTGAGTTTAAAGCTCTGAAAAAAATCAAATGAAAATTGAAATTCGGCTCAATGAGATTTTTTTGTCCAAATTTAATGCTTTGTAAGATATAGTCATGGACTTTATGAAAAAAAAATTTCTTCCTAGGTTGCAAGAATAAATAAAGTAAAAAAGTCATTTTTCTGTGTTATTTAAACGGCAAAACTTCAGATTCGACGAAGGACCTCTTAAAATTGAAATTATGAGCTCCTCTTTTAACAGGATATTTGTTAGGACATATTCTACGATATTTTGGGCGGAGAGCAAGAAAAAAAAAATATCGAGTTTTTTTGAAACACCCTAATATATATATATATATATATGTATGTATATATCCCAGATAGAGAGCGAGAGAGAGAGAGTGGGTTTGGGTTTGGGTTTGGGGTTCAGATGTGTAGCTACTTATCGCTCTGTTGTATACAGGGTGGGTTTTATTTTCATTCCTGACAAGTGTGTAGTATATATATGTATATACAATTATACATAGAACAAGGGATGGTAGAGAAAAGAGCGAAACAAAAAAAGGACAAAGAGGGATGAGAGATGAGAACCCCAGACTCCCGTGAGGTCAAGAATCAGAAAATTTTGGTCCATTTTCAATGATACGAAGTGAAAAAAATGGTCCATTCTGATCGAGACGGTCATTTCATCTACTTCAATCGATGATTCAAAGATTTCGTGAATAATTGTTGGGATTTTGAAATCTTTCTCTTTTCAAAAAGTCTTTTTTTTTTTCTTTCCACATAGATCGTTTCGACCACTCATCGGTTTTGATACCTACGGTCAATAGAGACCGAGTCACTAAACATCGAATGAATATACATACGCGAAAATTTCAAGCTTATCAGATTTTTAGATTTCGGAATTTTTAGCACCTTCGGTGTTTTTTTTATTTGATAAGTTTTTCAAAACCGCTGTGCAGACTTCCGGAAAAATCCCCTTTCCGAATACAGTAAGTCGCTGATATTATAATTCGGAATTCTCAGCGCTCGGGATTTTCAAAATTGGCTATTTCAACCCCCCACCCCCCCACAGGTATACGTATACCTTGCATATGAATGTATATACATATAGGGCAGGGTCGGGCGGAATGGGGTACCCCCAAATTTTATAAAAAAAAAACTAAAAAATAACTTTTTTTCCCTGACACCTAAAAAATTTTTTTCTATTTACTTTGATTACGTTTAAAAAAAAGGAGGATTTAGCATGTTTGAATCCCCGAAAACTTAGTATTCCCTTAAGTACCCCGTTTTGGTATTACTAAGTAAAACGCTAAGCGTAAAGTCACTTTCCCCGAAAAGAGAGAAGGAAAGAGAGAAAAGTGTACTTCACAGGTACCTATAGGTATATATATATACTTGTGTCGGAATCGAGTAGGTATCCTCGTCGCTTCGCAGCAGCAGCAGCAGCTCGCTTTGTCCTTGAAGTGGAGTAGGGTTTTTCTTCCCTTCCCTTTACCTACTGCTTCTTTTACACTCTTTTCCCCTTATTTGCACTTGTTTTTTTTTTTTTTTTTTTGAGATCCTCTCGCTCGGAGCAGAGCAGCAGTATATAGGAGTATAGCAGCTTTTTCGATTTTTCAATCCTCCTTTTTTGTGTTTTTCCCTTCTTCTTCTTCTTCTTTCTTGTTACTGTTCTTTTTTCTTTTCACCTTATGACCGAATGAGGAGAATAGGTAGAACGAATTATAGAAGCGACGAAAAAGGCTGCTCTACGGTACTAAGTGACGCGATCAATTAGCCCGAGCTATCCAGGGGCTAATGGCAACATCTTCGAACTGCCTTTCTCTTCTTCTTCTTCTTCTTCTTCTTCTTCTTCTTTCTCACATTCTGAAAGACTGCCTATCTATCTACCTGGCAAAGATGAAAAAGCTCGCGTTATCATCTTAATGAAAACGTAACGTATAGCGATTAACTTGACGATCGGACATTATTTTTTATTCTTTCCGTTTTACCTTTACTACTTTTTTTTCTTCCTTTCACTCCAGAGAGAAGGCTGGGGTAAAACGGGCATCTATTATCCAAATTCAATGTAAAAATCTTTTTTTTTTTTTTTTTTTTTTTTTTTTTGCGATGAATTTTGAGTGAAAAGACGAGAAATGAGAAAATATCATTTATTCCTAATCTCCTCCGATGTATATATAAATATATATACCTGTATGTACGTACGAAAAAGAAATCTAAAAAAAAAAAAAATAAATAATCGCATCAGTCAGTCGGACTGAATAAATATATTATTTATATCGTGTGTAGTATATAGCAGGTATATACTACGTGGTGTATGTGACTGCTTCGCTTGGTTCCTTCAGGTTCCTAAGTGCCAATATAAGGTTCGATTCGATTTTCGATAATGTATATAAATGTATGTATATCGTATGTATATAAATTTATCTAGCTACCCCGCTGGCTATATACATATGTGCTCCATATACCTGCATATAAAATTACGAAAAATGGTCAGTGGCATTAGAGAACATTAATTAAACATTATCACTTGTGAATCGACCGAATTGATACTACCCCTAAGGATATTTCCGGGCAGGGAAAGGCATATGGGCACATCAAGGTATATATACAGGTAGTTTATACGAACATTACAAACCGACCAACGTCCTATGTGCGGCCCATCGTCCCTTTACGAGGAGGTTTCTCTGCATCTTTTATAAACCCCTATAGCTACCATTAAATACATATATATATATTATACGTGTATGTGTGTACCATTTATTACATATATTCACTAAACGTCTATATATTAGCATACAGTCGTTATATTTCCATACTTTTCATACCAAGCCAACGTCCTAATCGTTCTAGATTTTCTTTCAAATTCCAGTGTGCGATAGTTCTCGCATCAAAAACGACCCCAAAGGTGTTTTTTTTTTTTTTTCTTTCTTTTTTTTTCAAATTTATTTTTATTTTTTTCTATCTATCCAGAAGGATTTAGATTCACATTTCAAGCTAAGTACATTTTTCATTTACTTTTAAAATCGAAATATAGCTCGAAATAAATTTTTTTGTAAATTTAAATGGGTAAGCACTATGAAGAAAATTAAAAATTCGTTTTTTCCTTTGCCCGCTTGTCAAGTGAAAAGTTTTTCCATTACACGCAGAAATAATTCATGTAATTTTCTCTTTGGAATTTTTCTCCTTCTTCTTCTTCTTCTTCTTCTTCTTCTTCTTCTTCTTCTTTTCTTATACGTACATGTTTCACCGTTCTTGCGTCGTTTAAGACAAACGATTCTGGAATCTGACGATGCGACCCGATGGAGGCGTAAAATCAAATATGCTTAGCTGCTCGCCTAGCGATCCCTCGAGAGCAATTCTCGAAAACCTTTCGCGAAAGTCGAGAGCCCGTACCTACCTACCTATACCAGGTATAGGTATACATACGTGTATTTTTCGCGGTACGTGTATGAGGATTTCAGAATGCTAACGCAGCGACTAGAAATTTCTGTTCTCTACGTCGTTTTAGAAAAAAAAAAAATAAAAAATTAATTCATTCATTATTTCAGCAGGTACATTCATCGATTAGATATTTTTCAGGGTGGGGGAAAATTTTCGAGGGATTTTTCATCGAGATTCAGTTTGAGCGGATCATATTTTGAGGGTAGATTCATTGTCAAATTCTAAGACAAAATTTCCTTTGCCAAAAAGTCAGGGGCTCAATAGTTTCCGAGCTATGGAAGATCCTAGTTTACCGATCACGGGATTTATGGGTGACTCAGACTGGGCTGATCATGGGCGTGAGTTGAGCGGCGCCCAGTCTATGCGACCCATACGCTCCGCGATTGGTTAACTTAGATCTTCCGTATCTCGGAAACTATCGGTCCCTCGAATTTTCGACAAGGGAAATTTAGTCTTGGATTTTCGGGCGGAACCTATTCTGTAAAAAAATGGTTCGCTTAGCCCGAATCACCCTGTGCATTACCTACTCCGCTGCACTGTAATTATATGGCCGTACGAATGGATGGCGAAATCCTAAACCTGAACCTAAAGCGAAACGTGAACCTATACAAATCCTGGTCTGCATCCTAAAATCTAAATCTAAACAACGAGAGGAAACGTCAATCTGTGTATGTATAGGGAGATGTAGCCACGTAGATAGGTATAAGGGTCCAGCACTGACCACTGCATGGTTGCATGGCTGTAGCACCGGCTAAAGCTGGCTTGTTGAAATTAACGTCTATGCATGGGTAGCAGGACTGGTGTCTGTCTGGTTGTCTCTTCTTGGCAAGCCACTACCTGCTGGTGTTGTGGACACTATAACGTCACGGTGGTCATAGCCTGTCCTCGTATTTACGTACCTGCTATAGTTCTGTGTTATTTGCTATCCGACATTGATCGAAGTGTTATATATCTGTTAGATTCGGATATGAATTGGGAAAATTTTCGGAGGTCATTCTGGCGATCGGAGGGTGAAGAAACCCCGAAACAGTAAATTTCGGGGAATTTTTAGCGAGAGGAAAAATTTCATGCTAATTTGAAGAAGAAGAAGAAAGAAAAAAAAAAAAAAATACCACCGCGCCCCGATTGATTCCGAGAAATTAAAAATCAGCTAAGAAAATTAACAATATCCCAAAAATTGTCCGAGGCAATTATCGGGATCCTAAAAACGCGGGGGTTCCGGTGAAAACTCGACTTTTCATCCCTCTTATATCTCTTTTTTGTTGTAGTCAGGTGCTAGACTACTAAGGGTAGGTACCTACATGCATATAATAGAACCGGGCTATCTGCCGTCGCGTCGCCCGGCGTCCGAGGCCCGCGCTACCTATGCTAACGCCAGAAGCTATTATACGATGGAACGCGTTCGCGCGCCCAGCTGACAACCCTGTGAATTATGCAGCGTATCACTGCCTAGATAGATGGATAAATAGATAGGTAGTATATATAGAGGGTGTTATATGTATCCAGAGTTTTTCAGATCGAGCGGACCATATTTTGGTCGTCGATTCCCCGCGAAAATCTAAGACCAAATTTCCTTTACCAAAAATTCGAGGGATCGGTAGTTTCCGAGATACGGAAGATCTTAGTTGGCCAATCGCGGAGCGTATGACTCGCATAGACTGGGCGCCGCTCATGGTCAGCCCAGTCTGAGTCATCTATGAGTTCTGTGGTCCGTCAACTAAGATCGTCTGTAACTCGGAAAGTATTGATCTCTCGAATTTTTTGTAAAGGAAATTTAGCCGTAGAATTTCACGGGGAATCTATCCTGCATATGGTAGAGTAGGAATAGTATATAGAGCTATGAAAAAGGATGAAATGCTGAACGTTGATCCTTCTAATTCGCGATCTGAATTTTCCCACTTTCTATTTCCCCTTTGGTCTATTCAAAAATCAGTTTCACTCTTATTATTATCTCTTTTGGTTTCTATTTTCTTAGATCGTCATCGAGTGTACGTTCTCGTTCTCGTTCCGTTTCGTTTCACTTCGCGTTTTGCGATATTATGCGCGGTATGTAATATAAAAAATTGCGAACTTCCTCATGCATACAGACACATGGTATATAGGTACGGTGAATTTGATAACTGCAGATTACACATATATATAAGAACGGTTGGGTTAAATTGCGTGGGCGTATAAGGTGTATGTATCTACACATATATACATGGGTATATATATTTATGCGAAAGTGTTAAAACGCGCGTTTCAGAAACAGCCCAAATGGTTGGAGTGCGAAACCCGCATACTTATTGCCAACTTATAGCTTATATAATATTATATTATATTATATCATATAGTATGTTCTATATATTTATATATATGCATATGTACCAACGTTTGTTCGAGGTGCAGGTGGAGAAATATGAAAATTGCGTGTAATGTAGGGATGACTATGATCGAAAGCGTCGCTCTGCGTTCTTCTCCAAAAGAAAAAAAAAGAAAAAAAAAGTATAAAATCGAATCTTCGACCTACCCCTTCCGTACAGAAAATTGGTATCAACTATAAAAGGGTTGTAAAAACGAGGCATTTGGAAGAAGGACGAGGTAGCTGGTTGTGAGAGAGGGATATATGGCCGAAATGTGGGTGTGTATGTACGTCGAGCCTAAGCCTAGGTAATTATTCATCGCCTCTCACCCCCGCCTAACTAACCTACCCCTAGTATACCCATGCCGCTCGGTGTGGGAGTGCAGGACGTTTGTCCTAGCTCGAGAGAATAGAACTGCTATGGGGGCAGCATCAGGGCAGTGGAAGAGAAACTGGAAGGGTTGAGGGTTGAGGGTTGAGGGTTGAGGCTGCTCGTCGCACGCATACACCTGCTACCCCTTTAATCCGTCACCGTTTTATTATAACGATAGAAACTCTAGGATTGAGAGAGAAGGATTAACCAACGCGTATGGGTGCAGGGTTCGGATTAATACAGATTCCAGTAGGACATGTGTAGCGGATGGATTAAAAGTGCCGAGATATGTCATTTTGTCGAAATGTTTCATTACCCATCTTCTGTCAAAATGGGAAGATTAAAAAAGGACAATTTTTTCCACACCAAGACTTCCGGATTTTATATTTTCTCCCTAAAATCTGAACACAGAACCAGGAATTGAGATTTTTCCCGGAAGATTCGACCCACTTTCAGCCTCAAATTTGATATTTGACATTTTCTACACGGAATTTGAGTCGCAGGAGTCCCATGAAATTTTTCACAACCATTCAAACGTACGTGTTTTTTGGATTCGGTATAAAACTACATGAGAAACACCATGAAATCTTTATTTTATCTCAACCCTATACCATGAATTTTCATGAAATTTAATGAAATCAAATTCCGTATAATTTCATTAAAATATTATGAATTCATGTTCCAGGGAATTCATGAAGTCTTGCAAACCGTGTATGCCACGTGTGCCTATGTGTACTACATGTGTGACTCATGAAATTTCATGTAAAATTCCATTAAATTTACCTCTGCTATGTATGTGTAAATATTATACATACTCTATATATATGTATATAAGTGGATGAAATTTAAACGGAAAATATGACACAGAACATATCATTAATACACGAAACTACGTTATCAATTAATTTCTTAACACGAGGCACTCGAAAAAAAAAAAAAAAAAAAATAAAAAAATTCAATAAATTATATAATTTTTCTTCAACCCCGAAATTCTAGAAAAATAGAAGAAAAAAAAAAAAAAAATGTAAGAAAATTTGTGTCAGAAATTCGAAGACAAAAAATTGACTCGCGAAAATTGAGCTTCGTGACGCTTTTTTTTTTTTTTTTTTTTTTTTGTTTTTCTTTTTTAGGCGATGTTTTTTTTCATCGAAATTTTATCGATTCGGAGAGTGTGTGGATATTGAAAAATTGATATCTCGATATTTGAGACGTAAATATTGGAAAAAAAAACCCTCAACCCTTAAGAGGAAAAAAGAAAATTAAAAAAAGAAAATTTTCAACTGAATAGAGATTCAAAGTGGTTGAATTAGTACGTTGGACACCTCGTACAAGTATCGCGAGATTTTATGGTACACGTACCCATTTAGCGCCCCATAGTCACAAAATCCATACCTACCAAGGGAATATAAAGAGTGTAACAGTTTACGTAATAAAATCTCGTAAAGTGTGTAAAGTAATCTTGTAAAATCTTGCGGGTGAAAAAAAAAAAAAAAAAATAAAAAGAAAAAGAAAAAAAATAAAAAATAAAGGGGAGAAAAAAAGAACCTTGTAAAAGTATACTGGCGAACATCTCTTCTTACCTATTTAACGCTTTATCTTTACTCGGCAGCAGCAATGGTACTAGGAACAGTAGTAAGCGAAGTATTACTGACGAGGCTAAAAAAAAAGACACAAATTTTATACAGTTACGAGCGATAACCGTGTCGCAAAAATTAGATGGAATAATAAAAAATATAATAAAAACGAGATCGCGAGGAAGGATATTTTCTCACAAATTTCAAGACCCGCGGCTTTGAAAGGTGCGAGGTTTTTTTTTTTTTTCTTTACATTTTTCAGAATTCCGAAATCAAAAGCCGAGGATCCGAGGATCAAAAACTGAGCTTTTCGTATTTTGAAAATCGGGTAACTTACGAGCCAGTTCATATCAGGGGGTGCAACGTGACTCTAAATTCGTCGTCGGGGGTTGGCCAAGGACGAAAATCTCGTGTGATACAAAAATCCGTGACCCATGCTTTGAAAAGTGTCCCGAATAGGCGGGAACACCCCGTATGTATAAATATATTCACATATTTGCGTTTTTCCAATAATTTATCAGTGTGGCTCCGGGGGCTGGGGCTGCGGGTTGGTAGGTACACAGTTTTCGATATCATTTTCACATATTTTTACGGAAGAAAGATTTTCCGGTACTGATTGACGTCGCTTCGAAGATTTTCAATGCTTTTTCCGCATATCATTTTCGAACGATTCCTTACATACACTATAGGCACGTGGTATATACACGCTGTATACACCTATATTCATATACAAGGATTTATTAATGTATATACTTACGTACAATACGCGATTTTCCTATATATATACTATACATATGTATTCGTTGGCGATGGAAACCAACGATTTTTCATCTTTCTCTGCTTTTCTTCTCTTTACCTTATCAAGTTTTTTTTTTTTTCTTTTTCTTTTTTCTGGTTTTTTTTTTTCCTCATATTGAAGACCTGTGTAAATCTTCCGAACATCCGATTCGGATGATGAAAAGTCTTGGAGTGGTAGAAAAAAAAAAAAAAAAGGATTGAAGTTCCGAATTTCGAGAATTCCGATTTTTAATAATACCGAATCAGAGCTATTTATTAGGGTCTGAATAACCAATTTGAAAAAAATTCTAGACGAAGAAGACCGGAAGTTCAAAATTCCAAGGCTGAAGACCTGCATCGATCCCATCAAAACCAATAAGGGATGAAATAAACCGCCTTGAGATGCACTTCCCGAAAAAATTAGAAAAAAATAATCGAGGTAATTTATGACGTCACGAAGTCATCGATCGAAGTTAATAAAACGGAGGTCTCGATTGGAATGAATTATTTGTTGTTTTCAAATCGTGAGAAATAAAACGAAATTTTTGGATTCTTGGGCTCTGCGGGTGGTCTGGACCTTCGGGAGTTTTGAGCTCTCCGCATTACGTCCTTCCGGAATTTTAATATTCTAAGCTCTCACGTTTCTGAAAGAAAACAAAAAAAAAAAATTCGAAATCGTATCAAAGAAATTCGGAACTTGAACCGGAAAAAATTATAGCTTTTGGTTTGCGATTTGAAACACTTTTTTTAAGACACGTTTCCACGTTGATTTGAAAAATAAGTAAATCAAATCTCAATCTCTCAACTCTGATACAATTTTTCCATAATTTTTTTTACAATTTCTTTTCGTTCTCCACCGAGATATCGAACCTTTCTTCACTCAGATCGGAAATTTGAAAGGTATACAGATCTCGAATTTTTCGATTCGACCTTTTGCGCGGTGACGTTTTCTTATTTTTATTTTCGTCTTCTTATCTCACGAATTTCATATTCCTTTATCTTGACGTTTTTGTTTTATTATTTTCCCCACTTTTTCAATGTTCTCTTCACTTATTCCTTTATCTCTATTTTCCATCAGTTCTTTGAATCTCCAATCAGTCGTACGTTCGCGGATGTATAGCTGAATAAGTATAGATATAGGTATACCTACCGCAGATTTTACATCTCTCCGTAAATTTTTCTTTCTTCTTTCATTTTTTTTTTTTTTTCACCCCAATTTTTTTTTTTTTTTTTTTTTTCGTCATATCATTCCGTCAATTTTTATCAAATCTTGAAAGAATTTTTCATCTTTCCTCAATAACCGAGAGAAAGAGAGAGAGAGAGAGAGAGAGAGAGAGAGAAAGAAAAAAAAACAATTCCAACAAAAGATTAAAAAATTGTCGATCTTCTCTTCCTTCCCTTTTTTTTTTTGCATTATTTTATTTTTATTTTTTAATTTTTGCATTTGTCATATCGAACCCGTTGGGACGCTATATACATTATAGGTATATGTATACTCTGCGGTAGTCTTCGCACCGGAGCCGAGACGAAGCCCTTTAAATTTCAATTTTCTCCCTCAAAGCTGCGACCTTTATCACCGGAAATAAAACAGCTGCCGCGATAAAATTCCTGTCCATCAACCAGCTCAACGTATATACTATATACATATGCCTATATAGACTAAAACACCCGTGGGAGAATAATAATTGGGAAGCTGTTTCCCGTTTTCTGTTTTTTTTTTTTGTTTTTTTTTTCCCTCCCCCATTTTCTGTTTACCGATATTGTTTTTTTTTTTTCTCTCGCTTTAATTCGTTGTTCAGATTTTTCTCCGATTACGATTATTTTCATTGATTGTTGAATTTTTTTTTTTTTTTTTTGGTGGTTACTTTCCCTTCCATCGTCTATACATACCCAGTACCCTTGACGCGATATTTCGCCAGGGTGCGAAACTCGAAAGAATTTTTTTTAAGCCCTGTGACCCGGGGAACCACTTCTTCGCTTTTTCCCATCGCCCCCAGCTTCTGCACCACCTATTTCTGCACCGGAGATCTCCGCACCCTCGTATCTCTTCATCGTAGTGTATCTTTCCATTCTTCGAAGGCGAGGGCCTCTGCTACTCTTCCATTCGCTCAGTTTGAGTACCATTATCTATTTTTCATTCTTCTGGGTGTTTTCATCTTTTTTTTTTTCCCCGCCTTTTCTCTATCCTCATATTTTCCTCTCTTCTTCTTCATCTTCTTCATCTTCTTCTTCTTCTTCTTCTTCTTCTTCTTCTTCTTCTAAACTACCGTGTGAGTCTGAATACGGGCGAGAATAGATAACAGAGAAAGGAGAAAAGAGAAAAGAGGAAAGTGAAAAGAGAAAAGGGAACCCCCGAAGAATATGGGTGCAAAAGCACAGGCTGAGAGTCCAAGGGATGAGAAGGTGTTTTAAGTAGCGTAGCTAAGAGTTTTTCCCTCGTAAGAAGCCTCCCCATCTTCTCTTCCTCTTCCTATTTCTCTCCCTCTGTTCTTATTCTTCTTCTTCCAACTTCCAACTCCCAGCTTCCAGCTTTCAGCTCCCTTTTACTTTTCTCAGTACAGGCATGGGGCAAGGCAGTCAGTTCCACGCTTATACGGTTACATTAGCCCCACCATACTCATAGTATAACTATACGTACCCATCTACCGCCAATTCAACAGTTGCCTGTCTGTGATAGTGCAGAATTTTCCTTCTTTTTTTATTTTTTCATTTTTTTTTTTTTTGTCTTTTTTCTTATTGTTTGTTTTTTTTTTTTTTTCGTTTTTTGCGCCGATGTGAAGCCCAAAACGGGTTAAAAGGAGTGATAAAGTTCACCAGGTTTTATGTACCTTTTATACCAGTATATGTATACCTACTTACCTACCAACCTACCATCGTAAGTGTTAATGCACGAGAGAAATGTTACGCCGTGGTCGGACACCTTTCTCTATTTTATTTTACCCCTATTTTTACTTTTCTACGTTCCGGTTTTTCTTGCGCATTTTTCCTTTGATCTACAAAAAAAGAAAAGAAAAACAACAAAAAACCAGCCGAATAATAAATTTTGAAAATTGTTTCAGCGAGCAGAAACAACGGACGAATTTTTTAGTTAAAAAAAATGTGTTACGTCTTTAGAGATAAAACAGCCCCTAATACCATATCCTCTAGCTATATACCACCTAGCTTTATCTTTATATACTACATACTTTCGAGGACGTTAGTTGTCGACGAGCCCTCAAATCTGAAGCGCAGTCACACCAGGGTGGTTCGTAGAGTAGAAAGTTAGCGCGATAGGCGGCTCAGGACGGGCGCTAGGGGTGTTTTCGGGTCCGGGTCCAACGCTGCGTCCGTGGCCCGGTTTTCGTCGGTACGGTCAGTCGTAAACCGCGTATCTTACAGTATATAGCCATGGTCGTGTCCGCTTTGATGCCGGGTCTCACACCGGCAGTCAAGACGACAACTGTACCAAATATAGTAACGAAAAGGGAAAGAGAAAGAGAGAGGAGCGGCAGCCCATAGAAGCTGGGGGTTCGACTCGACTCGATGCGACTTCACTCGACTTTTCCTGGCCTGGCTTTGCCTGGATTGACATAAAACCACCCAACAACACCCCAACCCTCGATTCCATTATTCCAACCCTTCATATCGGCCCCTTACACCTTTCTTTCCATAGAACTAGAATTTATACAGTAGGTTATAAGCTTCTCTTTGCTCTTGAGAGAGGCGGGGAAAGAAGGAGAATATCGTATAATAAAATATGGAAAAAATTAAACATGGTCAGGGTCACAGCCTGGGCGACTTGGCACGGAATGCCCCATAGTGAAATGGATAACTGTAGAAATGATTTATGAAAACTTGGTGGAAAGGGTGGAAAATTACGTGGCAGGAGGCAATGGCTACGGTCTGACTGAGTAGTGTGACAACAAGGGAGTGGTAGCATCGGGTAACGGTAACTTGTACCATTTTGGAGGTATATAAGCTGATATGGCAAAGCCTGCAAGCACCAGCACCAGCACCAGCACCAGCAGCAGCAACAACACCGGTATGGCAGCAGCCAGTGTCCGCCCCAATTAACTTTTCACCACTAATTTATGCCCGAGTGAGAAACCAGCAGCCACCAACCCTGGAGGGAGGACGGACAGCTGGTGCGTTTCCGTAAGGTTTTACAAATTTCAAACGATATATACCTACGACAATTCGGAACGAGAGATTTTTTTTCTCCTCCTTGTCTTTTCCTTTTCGAAAAGGTTGAAAAGTGATTAATTTTTATGAATTCATACGATTTTCACAAGGTTTAGGGACTCTAGTTGAACCCGAAACTGTGCGATGAGCGGAAAAAAAAAAACAACTCTAAAGAAATGTTCCCTGTGAAATTCTGAGACTAAATTTCCTTTGCCGAAAATTCGAGGAACCAATAGTTTCCGAGATACGGAAGATCCTGGCTTACTGATCACAGAACTCATCGGCGACTCAGACTGGGCTGAGGATGAGCGCGAGTTGAGCGGCGCCCAGTCTATACGACCTATACGCTCCGCGATTGGTCAACTAAGATCTTTCATAGTTCGGAAACTATCGGTCCTTCGAATTTTTGGTACAGGAAATTTAGTCTTGGACTTTCACGGGGAATCCACCCTCAAAATATGGCACGCTCAATCTGAATAACCCTGTAGATTATGGGTTGGCCCGGAATGATATAATCTTATGATATTCCTTCGAAATTACGAAAAAGCAGAAACCACGTTTTCTCCGGCAGACTGAAGTCGAAGCTCCATGGATTCGAGAATAATTTCTAATTACGTATAAAAATCCGTGTAATCCACAGCTTTGGAAAAACTGATTCAATAAAAGGCAGAAAGGATAGGAAGAAGGGGAAAAAAAAAGACTGAAATGGGAATAAAATAAAAGGCTGCACTTTCAGAGTTGCACGTAAAAGTGCAGTGGATGATAAAAGCTTATCTCTAATTAAAGTTCGCGGTCGTATAGGTAGAAGGCGAAGGTAGATATAGGAGGGTTCAGGTCGGTCCTGTCGTGAGTGACGTGGGGTGACTTATAACCTTCGCATTACAGCCCGTAGCCTTAGCCTTAGGGTAGGATGGGATAGGGTAGTTGTAGGTAACGACTGTGATTGATATCGTTTGGGACGCCCATAATCTTATCTAGTCCTGGTGAGGTATTAAGTTCGCTAGAAAGATTTTAGTGCCTGATCAGCACCAGCTCCAGGTCGATATCTTTTAAGGCTTAACCGCGTTGTCAGGTATATAGATTACGTAAAGGTACCTACTGCGGTTTCCTATAAAAAGCACAAAAAGAAATTACAAAAATAGTAAAAAAAAAAAAAACAAATAAAATGGAAACAAAAACGTGAAAGCCTGATTTTTTTCTTATTTTTCAATTCTAATCCGGAAAAAGCTGAAAAATGAAAAGGAAGAGAAAAAGAAAAATTGTGCGGATTTAATTGTTGAATGAAATGAGTCGGTTTTTCTCTCTATAAAACAAGGGCGAAATCCAGCGCTGGGTATGCCGCCAGTTCGTGTATACACGGTGATTCAAGTTTGGTGGGCCATATTTTGAGGGTAGATTCCCCGCGATAATCTAAGACCAAATTTCATTTACCGAAAATTTGAAGGACCGATAGTTTCCGAGCCATGGAAGATCTCAGTTGACCAATCGCGGAGCGTATGGGTCGCATAGACTGGGCGCCGCTCAACTAACGCTCATGATCAGCCCAGTCTGAGTCACCTACGAGTTCCGCGATCGGTAAACTAGGATCTTTAGTATCTCGGAAACTATTGGTCCCACGATTTTTCGGAAAAGGAAATTTAGTTTTATAATTCCGCGAGGAATCTACCCTGAAAATATGGCTCGTTCAATCTGAATCATCCTGTACGGTAGGTACATTCACTCCTACTCTATACCTACTACATTTATACACGCAAGAATCTGTGTATCCTGTATATTCTACACTGGTCAGACACGGAGGTACTTGTATCCCATTAATATGCATGCGCCTGCACGCTTTCATCGTGCCATTCGGGTTCGGGAGTGAGATGGAAATGGTTTGGATTCGGGGTTGGGTAGGGGTTGAATTCGAGTCGAGGTTTGGGGTCGCATGGTCAGTGAGGGAAATCTACAGGGAAAAAGAGACGGAGGAGAAGCACTGGGTGGGTGTAGGTACCTACTGTTAAAACCCAAACGAACAAACGGGGGTTAAAATTGTCTCCTACATATACATCTACCCCTAAACATATATATACACACAATTTGTACGCATGTTATATACAGCCGTGTATTCATATACGCTTCTAGTCTGTGCCTACATGTCGACGACTACTGACTACCCTATAGAATGTAGAATGTAGCTTTCCGTTTACTGCTAGTGGTGCTGGTTCTGGTGCAGTGTGTCCTGCTTGCTTGCTGTCCAAATAAATTCAGTACCTACCCTAGTATAGCTAGATAGCTGGCCCTGTTCTCGTTCTCGTGCTCGTACTCCTCGACGACCGCTGTCCGCCCCCTGTTATACAAGATAGATAAACGACGAGATTCCTGTGTATAGGGATGGGGAGGAGAAGGGGGGGTGACGGTCGTCGGTGGTGTAGAATACGGATTTTGGACCAGCTCGCTGCGAGTATTAAAAAAAAAAAATCTTTTTTTCTCACCATTTTTTCTTTCCCTTCTACCCGATCTTCACGTTTTTAATTTCTATAGTTTCAGCTAATCACCGCGAAGGTCAATCAACACGGTTTCATGCACCGCTTGAAACCGATCAGATTTTCGATTTTATAAACGCGATTTTATAAACGGTATCTTCTTTTCCAATCAATAGTATCAACATTTTATATGTTATTTTAAAAATTTTATTTTAATAGGAATTGAGACATCAAGGCGTTCCCCTTTCCTACCTACCCTTATCTGCGAATCCACGTAGCGTGCGAACGCCTGGAGATCATCGTTGAATCCCCCAAAGAATTCACCCTCAAATATTCGCTCCGGTTCGAGGCACCTTTATCATGAAATCGTCACCATCATCTACCCGATCCTCTTCCTATTTCGCCTCATTCTTATCCTTATCCTTATCCTTATCCTTATCCTCATCGTCATCCACGGAAACCAACTAGGTTTAACATCCGCTTGTATCCCATTCCAGAACAGGTCCTGATTTAAAACTTCTGGATAAATTATTGCCTCTCATTCGCCAACGAGATAATCCGATTCACACCAACGTTTAGCAGATTTTTATAAATATCCAACCACCATGGAATTTAAATCTACAATGAAATCAATGAACTATCCTTGACGCACGCGAATTAATTAATTACCTATCATTATTTCTCGTTTATGAACGCGCTTCTCCTTCTTCTTCGTCTTCTTCAATCTTCCACCTTCCAGGTTCCAGCTTGTATCTAATTAAACTTGTCGTCTTGCTATCTCTCTCTCTCTCTCTCTCTCTCTCTCTTAATTTCTTGTAATTCCAATTTAATTCTATTCTGCTCTGTACTAATTCTCGGTATGTTAAAGGCACCCACCTACCTTATACCTACGTCAAATAGTCGCGTCTAGGTATCAAGAATTTTAGTGTAAAAGCATGGAAGGTAACTAAGGGTGAGGGCGAGGGCGAGAGAGTAGATCTCACCCGATCTAAATTCGTTTGCATGTTAATCGGGTGAAAGTGTCGTCGTCTGCCTCACTTTGCCTTACCTTACCTTACCTTACCTTACCTTTCCACCATGTCAAACCAACCCCTTATTAAGTATACTACGTGAGACGACGCGACGCTCGACGCCGTCTTCCTAACGTCGATCTTTCGTTAATACCTCAAGAGTCAGACCTCTAACACAGGTAATATATCCATTTGTGAATCATGCCTCTGTTGGGGTGGCAATATTTTGAGGGTAGATTCCCTCCCGAATCCTAAGAGTAAATATGAATCGGTTTTACCTTTTCTCATTCTGATTCGCACCCCATTTTTACTGTGATCAAATTTTTGCGTGTTACTTTTATTTTCGACCGTAAATACCGGCCCCTTTTCTTTTTTGAGTTCTTCATTTTAGACCGGGTTGTCTGTTCTGCTCCCGCCTCGACCCCTATATCTGCCTGTTACCTAGATATAGCTGTATGACACGCGATCGAAGAAACCCTTTGTTAATATTAAATGGAATTCATACAACGAGAGTTTGCGAGTGACGAAGTATGTACATGTGTGTGTTCTCACACGTATGTATAATGTCGGGGTGAGGGGAAGAAAAGAGGCGATGTGAAGTACGAGATACGGAAATACCGAGGAAAATAGTTGAATTCTTACGTTCGAGAATCGAGAATGAGGAGATTTTTTTATCCCTCCTTTTCTTTTTTCTTCTCTTCTTCTTCTTCTTCAGTTTTTCATTATCGAAAAATTGAATATGCCTACACGGGGTGCAGGGTATGAGAATAGGCAAGGTCCGGCTCTATGGATATGAGGCGATCCATGTGAATTGGCAATTTTATTGAAAATTTTTTGCCACATTTATCGAGTCGTGATTAGTATTGGAATTTTTTTTTCACATTTTTCATCTCGACAGGGATAAATTTTTAAAGAAAAGTTGGAAATGAAAATAAAAATGAGAATCGATCATCGACGATAATTCCTTGGACTTTTGTTGGAGTGGAAATTTTTTCCCGATTTTTTAGGGAAAGGTAAAGAGAATGAGACTCCTTTCTTTGCCTTCCATTACATGTTACATACATACTTTGTACCTACCTATCTACCACATATAAATTGACTCACTCTACCACCGTTTTACTTTATTCGCAATGTCTTCTTCGATACTGGCACTGTTACTGGTGGTGCTGTTTCTCATCTACTTCCGTTTCCGTTATACACCGTAGCGCCAGTGAGCTGAAAGTGAGCCTCGTACTCCACTGTATTTTATACTGTACTGCACACTAGGCGATGATAAAATTCTACAATAAGCTTCAGGCTATAGAGAGAAACGCGAGTGGTAGTGTGTTTCTGTAACACAGACTCCTAGAAACATCCTTTACCATTACTCGATGTATAATACATTTATATACACAGGGTGATACAGGTTGGGCGTGCAATATTTTCAGGGTAGTTTCCCCGCAAAAATCTAACTCTAAATTCATTTTACCAAAAATTCGAGGGACCAATAGTTTCCGAGCTACAGAAGATCTTAGTTGACCAATCGCGGAGCGTACAGGTCGCATAGACTGGGCGCCGCTCGACTCACGCTCATGGTTAGCCTAGTCTGAGTCACCCATGAGTTCCGTGATCGGTAAACTAAGATCTTCCGTAGCTCGGAAACTATTGGGACCTCGAATTTTTGGTAAAGGAAATTTAGTCGCAGAATTTCATAAGGAATAATATTATCAACAAACTTTTTTTTTACCTCTTCGTCTGTGAAATTTTTTTCCTATAACCACCCCGCTTTTTAATGAAAAAAAAAAAGTCACATTTTGGAAATCTCCGGGTGACTATATTCGGTCACGTATACGATAATATTCGTTCTGAGAAAGAAAAAAAAAAAAAAAAATGTGCGGTGAGAGTTTGAGACAGTAAATCCCGCGGAGAAAAATAAAAAGAAATAGTCCTATAACTTTTCTTTTATTTTACAATTTGAGGTGCTCGGAATCAGTTTTTCCATGATATCTCAAGAACCGTGAATGATATCGAGATGAAAGTTCGGATCGAAAATAAATTCGATTAAATTTTCTATGAAAAAAGTGGAATGAATATTTCCTGTATCTTCATTGGTTTCACTGTATTTCGAGGCTGAATTATTAGGATAATTTCGGTCATTGCAGAGCCAAATAAACGTGACAATAAGCCAGATATTCGACGTAAAAATATAGCCAATACAATCACGATACAAGAAAAATGTATTCCGCTTATTTTATGGAGAATTAAATTTCCTTCACTTTTCATAGGCATCTTCATTTCGATATCATTCACGGTTTCCGAGATATCATCGGAAATCTAGTTCTAAGCGGTGAACCTTGAGACACGTATAAATGAATACAACCAAGAAGATTTCAACATCCCTTATAGACTAGGTAGCTACCACTATACTGTGTGTAGTATATACGTGGATTACTCTATAGAAACGTATAGGATGGGGGGTTGAAATGTAAAAGTCGACGTCCCTAGATTTTCCTCCTCGTCATCCCTCTCTCCTCCTTAACATTTCTCGTTTTTCGACGACCCTGCCCGTCTCACCTCTTACATACCTTATACCAATGTATTAGAGGGTGCCTTGGTCCTGGTCCCGGTCTTGGGTCTTGGGTCTTGGCTCGCGGCTCCTGGTCTCCTAGATTTTTCCACAGCATGAGTTCAACCTGCAGGAGTGTATCTTTATCTGTCAGCGACAGGCGTCGATGCCAGTTTTTCTTTTTCATTCCCCTTCCCTTCCGACGTCTCTCTTTTTCTTCCCTTCTTTTCCCTCCCTCGGGACGGGGACAGCGGAGGGTTAAGGGAAAAAGGGAAAAGGAAAAAGGGAGGATAGGGAGAAGGTAAAAGTAAGGCGTAAGGCGTAAGGCTCCCGCGGGAGAGTCAGGGGTCTTGGGTGACGCCAGGGAGAGGGATGACGAGGGGGGGGATAAAATCGTGCACAGGGTGGAGGCCAAAATTGCCGCTTAAACATGACGCGCACACACCCTAACCCCTGGCTCGTCTCGTACCCCGCCGAATCGAACTCGTGGCGAGATTGCGTTTCCAACCCCCAACCCCGAAACCCCAAACCCGATCCTGGCGTCACTCGCCGCGCGTCCCTCTTCGATAATATTGGATATCAAACCCCTCGCCCTTCGTCATACTCCTCTTTATCCTGTCCTCTTCTCTCCGATTCTCTCTTGTCTGAAAAAATCAAAGAAGTGAAATAAATATAGAAATAAAAACCCGAAAAGAGGACAAAGAAAAATCTGCAACATTTTTTCAATTCTTAACAAATCCGGTGACAAAAAAAAAAAAAATCATTACTATAACCGAACGTGTGACTAATTGAAATCCATGTCAATGGAAGTGAAAAGGTTGGGCCAAGTTAGGGGATGAAAATTTTCCAGAAATTCGAATAATGAAAACGCCGAAAAATCAAATGAGCTCAAATCCGGGCTAATAAAGAGATTCCGAAATGGACTGAAACGTGCCTAAAATTCCGTCCGATAGTGAAGGTAGATACATTTATTCCTTTTTTTCTCTTTTTTTTTTTTTTGTTAAGCATCGATAAAACGAGTTTCTCAAAAAAGTTCAGTTGGCCGGTTTCGGCGTAACGCCCATGTTCATGTACCGATATCGTATATCGGCATCGCTCTGGGCGAGGCGAATTTTATTTAGCGATATTGCGAACGACCAGCTGAGAATGAGAGGGAGAGAGATAGAGAGAGAGAGAGAGAGAGAGAGAGAGAGAGAGGAGAGAAAAAGACGAGAGAGAAGAGGCGAGTCCGTAGTTTCGCAGTCCCAAAGTCGGTCGGTTGGTCAGGGGTTGAGGGTTCGGGGTTCGGGGTTGGCGGTTTAAGAGTGGTCACGAGGCGGGTATATAGCAGCGAATTCCTTACGATTTTCTAAGAAATACGATCGCTTTGGCATGAAACGAACAGCGCGCAAAAACTGAGACAGCCGTACCCTACACGTATACCTACCCTACCAACCTACAGCGACAGCGACGGGCTAAGGGGATGGGATGAGGTGGGGTGGATTCCCCCCTCTCTCTCTCTCTCTCCCTCTCTTTCCCGATTTCTTTTTTCCTTCTCCTACTCGAGAAGAGAGGAAGAGAGGCAGGGGATCGATGAACTTCGGACTATGCCGAGAGGGCGAGGGTTAGGGTGAGGGTTAGGGTAGAAGGGTGCACTCGAAATCCACGAAATTCAAGAAATTTAACACGCCCAACTCGCCCGACAGACGCGAATACCAATTAACAACCGGAAACACGACCATTTAACAATCTCTCTCGCGGATCACTCTCTCTCTCTCTCTCTCTCTCTCTCTTTCTCTCTATTCGCCGCGAATTCCAACTTTTATTTTATTTAACCCTCGAGGGGTTTATAAGCTCGTACTTTTATAATACAACACATACACACTCGCGCAGACAGAGTGAAATTTCATTCATTTAACATTCCTTCATTCTTTCACAGTACAGTTAAATTGGAAGTAAATAACAGGCGAAAAACTGCTTTGAATCAGTTTTTTGATCGTATCTAGAAACGCGTTGATGATATCGAGATAAGGGTGAGAATCGAAAAAAAAGTTCACTAAATTTTCTATCAAAAAGGTCGAATACACTTTTTCTGTATCTTGGTCGGTTCCGCTGAATTGTCACCTTCATTCCACACCCTCTTCTGGAAATTTTATTTTTCTGCTCCTCAGTGGCTCAAAATGTTTAAATATTCAACCCCGAAAAAATTGTAGCCCATATTTTTGGTAGAAAATTTACTAAACTCCATTTTTTATGTCCACTGTTATATCGCAACACGATATCCATTTCCACCTTTATTTCCATATCATTTTTGGTTATTGAGATATCATGGAAACACTTTTTTGCCGCTTTTGTTTTTACTACTTTTCTACATTTCACGATTTTCCGGATAAACCGTTCGACCGATCTTCAAGAAATTTGGACAGAAATTTTTCTCCACGATCTGCGACAAAAATGGTACCTAAAATTCGATTCTATTCTTCAACAGACTGCAGCATCTGTTACAATTAATGATAAAGAGAGTAAAAAAAAAATTGATCCAACCAAGGTTTTTTTTTTGTTTTTAATCTCTTTCATCTTTGGCAATAACACTTCGCCCCATCATCCCCCTATTCCTAATCGGTTACGGTTATTTTTTTTTTTATTATTATCATATCTTCGCCTCGTCTGCAGGGTAGCCTCTGCACCTAAGGGAGCTTAGCCGAGGGCTTCGCACCCCAGGAGACATCGTAACTGGCTTAACATGCCCTCATAACTCTGTGGACGCACGGTTAAGCAGACGTGTTCAAAGAAATGAAGAAGATGGAAAGAACAGCAGAAAAACAGAAAAAGGAAAAAAAAAAAAACGAAAACGAAAACGAAAACGAAAAAAGAAAAAGGATACTAAAAATACATTGCATATTCTTATTTACAAGAACTGTAGAAAGATTATTGCATCGATATCCGGCAAGGGTATTGAAATTTCGGGAAATATAGAAAACCAAAAAAGTTGGAAGCTTATGATTTGAAATGGTTTTTTTTTTTTCTTTTGTTTTTTTTTCAATTTTTTTTTTGTACACTCCTGTAAGATAAAGAAGGGTATGCACTCAGAATTACAATAGCTATCTGGTTATACACTACTACTACTACTACTAGAATAAGGAACCAACGTCTAGTCAAAGTATAAGGTGGCAGGCGTTAATTACGCAAACTGTATATAAGGGTTGGAGTTGATAGGGGAGAGAAAGGGGAGGAGTTCGCGCGGCAAGAAACAATTATAATACATTAATAATAAGACGTATAGTACCTACCCATACTAGTATAAGTAGGTCTTCGTAGTATACTAGCATAAATTTTGAGTCATGCGCTGATTTATAACGCGAAAACTATATATGAATCATTTAAGAAAAGCACCGATCTATATAAGTATACAGGGTGATGCAGGTTGGGCGGACCATATTTTGGGGCTAGATTCCTCGCGACAATTCAAGACTGAATTTCCTTTTCCGAAAATTCGAGGGACCGATAGTTTCCGAGATACGGAAGATCTTAGTTGACCGATCGCGGAACTCATAGGTGACTCAGACTAGGCTAACCATGAGCGTAAGTCGAGCGGCGCCTAGTCTGAGTCACCTATGAGTACTGTGATCGGTCAACTAAGATCTTCCGTAGCTCGGAAACTATTGGGCTCTCGAATTTTTGGTAAAGGAAATTTAGTCTCAGAATTTGGCAATGAATCTACCCTCAAAAGATGGCGACGGGTGGTTTACCACCCTGTATGTAATGCACTGATTCTCAACCATATAGGGAAACGGGATGAACAGCAAAACCGGGAAATGAGTTTTTCTTTCAATTTTGCGATAGATAAATGAGTCGAAAAATTCCTAATTTGTTGTACAAAAAAATGTGAAAAAAAAGAGGTAAGGTAAAGGGGTTTTTTACACGTGATGGTTGAGGGAAGAAGAAACGTGGGTGCTGAAGAAACTGTAGCCTGCACCACCGGTGGTAGAAACGAACGTGAATGTTATTAATGATGTGGTCAGATTAACGGTCCTCCTACCTCAGGGCGACGTCTTACTGTGAAAATCCTCAGCCCTCAATCCTGGGTCTCGTTCAACTGCAGCAGTGTAGGTGAAAAAATAGGCAAGAAAAAAGAGAGAGAGAGAGAAAAGAAGACACCAAAAAGAAAAGAAAGAAGGTAAAAAAAAAAAACTAGCCCCTACTCGACCCAAGAAACTTTGAGGTTGTCACCCCTGATTAACGCCCTGACGTTATTTTCTCGCGTTGATGATGATGATCATCGTCAGGAGGTAGGGTCCCGTTAGGGGTGAAGAAGGAAGAAGAGAACAAAAAATAAAAAAATATAAGAAATAAAATAATAAAATAAAATAAAAAAACCGAGACTTAATTTATCGGATGCTTTTCTTTAACCTCGTATAAAACAACCCTTCTCTTTGAGACTATTTGTCGCCCATTTTACTCTTCCCTCTTTTTTTCCCCTCTGCCCCTGCTCGCTACTTTTCACATTATTTACCAAAGTCATATTAACCGCATCAACGAACTGTAACTCGTGAAAGTAAATTTTGTACCACCCTACCAGGGTGGACTGCTTCCTTAATTATTATCGTTCACACAACGAAAATTTACGTTTTATATTGTTATATTACAAAATTTTCTGTATAATGATTCACCGCAGGCTTCGGCTGAATCATTTTTGACACATTTTTATTAATGCTTCAACTTCTGCTAGCTCACCGTATAAATTATTTCAACACCTCGAGCTCGCGATTTCTCAACGCCTTCTTTATTCCCTCAGTTATTTTTTTTTCCCCCAATTTTTCAAATGATTTTATCATTTATTAAAATTTTTCAAACAATTTCAAAACTTTCTTTCTTTCTTTTTTTTTTTTTTTTTTCTATTTCACTGTTTTGAGCTCGTCAAAATTTTTTTACTGTCTGTTTTTACTTTCTACTGTCTTTCAACCCAACTTATCCTCTTCTAAATTTTTTATATCATTTTCACGTCTTCGAGCTCATTAAAAACGAATTCAAAATTCATTAGCTCATCACAGCTCGCTTAAGTTTATCTTAGCTCGGTTTAGCTATACTTCTTCTTCCGTTTTTCACCTCGTTTCAACACGTTTCATCGTTTTCCATACGAGTTTATACCATTTCTAGCTTTTGAGCTGGATATGAATCATCCGACGACTGCCGAGCTCATTTTTCACACCAGTATTTCTCAATTGAAAAATAATTTCGGCATGTTTCATAGCTTCTAAAATGATTTCAGAAAATTCTTCAACGTTTGAGCTTACGACAGATGACTTGGTTCCATACCAGATACCAGCTCATTTTAAAAACGATTTTCCTCATTTTTGAGCTACCGTTTCATTCATGTTTCGGTATATTTTAGCTAATAGAAAATGTTTAAACAAAAAAATTGTTTCATTTTGAATGAATTTTTTTCGCAACTTTGATAACGTTTCGCGATAGATATAAGCCATTTCAGTTCAGTTTCTGCGTAGTGGGGGGGTGGAATTAATTCGTAATATACATATGAAGGGGGCTGGTGAGCTACTTGTATAATTCGCCATAGGTCGACAGCCTGCGAGTTAGAATATCGCGTGCCAAGATATTTACGGGTTATTTTTTTTCCGTACAGCCCCGCCTACGCATAGGCTTGTGATACAGACGCCTAAATTCGTCCACAATCTCCTATTATTTTTCTTCCCTGACGTCGTATATTCGTGATAATTAATATTGTCTTGGTTAAATAAGGAAAGAAGAAAAGAAAAAGAGAAAGAAAGTAGAGTAAAAAAGAAGAAAAAAAAAATGGAGAGCAAGAATAGGGTAGTTTTTTATTTTTCGATTGAACAATGAAAACCCAAAATCTAATACCTTACACGTTTATAACGTCAGAAATTTTTCACCCTCTACAGGCACTACATACCGGTTTAAAGATAAAACCATGAATTTAATGAATACATACATACCTAGGAGTAGGTACATTAGCAAGTTAAATTATCAAGGTGCGAGGGGCCGGGCTGGGCTGAACCCCCGAGTCCCGGGCAAAGGTGAACACCGGAGACTTTGAAGAACTAACCAAACCGTGGGGATGTTGTCATCAGGAATTATTTTACGCTGAATATATCAACCACTGGCCCAATTTTTTTTTTTTTCAAATTTTAAAAAACCAAATTTCTTTTCATTGAGGAAGGAGCTATGAACGAGAAAGTGTGATGTATAGGAAATTGATATATTTAGAGCGAAGAGGGGTTGAGGGTACTTTTTCTCCCCTTCGTTGGTGTGTTTCGGGGATAGAAAACGTTCCTCGACTAAGTACCAGCCCAAATTGGAATTAAAGCTGTGAGGTGTATCGCTGGGTGACATCGCGACTGACAAAGAAGATATTTGAATGAACGTAGAGAGGGAGAAATACGTAAAAAAAGGGATTTCTAACTAACTAATTCGTCCACATCGATGAGGAAACATACAAGCTCATGTTACGTGCTGTAAAGCCGACCATGAAACGAGGGAAACGAATAGTAAATTTATCGCTACTACTCTCCACTCTTTCCACCCCATCAGTCCAGCTGCCAATTGCCAACTGCCAACTGCCAACTGCCAACTGCCTGACTGGCTCGCGCCCATCGACAGGTTCGAATTGTTCGACTGACAGCTGGGCGTAAAATACCCTTTTAGGGTGGCGAGCCCCGCGATGTTTCCTACACTGCCACACCTATATCAATTCACATACACATACAGCCACACGCGCGCACGGAGATATAGACAACAGGATTTTTAACCCTGTATGTGTGTGTATGTTGACGTAATGAAGTCATGTTTTCGAAAGTAAATATTTACAGTAAAACCAACAGGGTGTGTATATACCGGGTGGTTCCGGTTGAGCGAACCGTATTTTGAGGGTAGATTCCTTGTTGAATTCTGAGACTAAATTTCCTCTACCAAAAATTCGAGGGTCCCATAGTTTCGGAGCTACGCAAGATCTTCGCTCACCGATCACAGGACTCATAGGCGACTCAGACTGGGCTGGCCATGAGCGTATGTTGAGCGGCGCGCCCAGTCTGTGCGACCCATCCGCTCCGCGATTAGTCAACTAAGATCTTCCGTAGCTCGGAAACTATCGGTCCCTCGAATTTTCGGTAAAGGAAATTTACTCTTAGATTTTCGCGGGGAATCTACCCAGAAAATATTACCCGCTCAACCTGAACCACCCTATATATCATACACTATATCATATACTGTATATTTATTGTACACACATGTCCGTATGTTTGAGCTAGCGAAAAAACCAGAGAACGGCTATCCGGCGTGAAAAGCCAACCGCAGATTTAAAGGGAATAATGAAAAACCGAAAAAAGAAAAAAAACGTCAGCTATATAAAACGGTAAATAAATAAATAGGATGAATGGAATAAATTTTTTTACGATAGATTTTTTGAGGTGTCCTCTCTCTCTCTCTCTCTCTCTCTCTCTCTCTCTCTCTTTTCTCTCACCCTTCTCTGGTATTTCTGAATTATTGAAAAGGAGGAAAAGCGAAAAAGGCGAGGTTCTTATTTTCAGTTTTTATTTTTTCGCACTTTTCTTGGAGTAGCCAAGTTTTTCAACGTATACTTAAAAGATATAGGAGAGGCTGAGAGCTAAGAGAGAGAGAGAGGGTGACAGAGGAATGGAGAGAAAGGGGTGAGTAGGTATGTATAGTACGGCCATAGTGAAACCTTTGGCCATAGTAGGTATATAGGATGAAAAGTTTCGATTTTCTCACAAACTCTCTACTTACCGTTAATATACAAAAGTTTATTTTATATGTAGTACCTATGTATTATATATACAAACATACATACATACTAGAAAGTTGAACATATTCTTTGAGATAGAAGAGGAGAAAAAAAAAAAAAAAAAAAAAAAAAAAAAACAGAGTGGCTGTGCTGAGCTTGCATCAATTTTCCAAATTTTTATATATTTTTTATACGATTTGAGAAAAAAATGAACAAATAAATGAGCATCCTTACGTATTTTTGGAAATAAATTAAAATTCACTGTACGTGTATATTTGTATTATTTATTTATTTTTTTTTTTTGTTTTCTGTTGAAATTTTGCAAAATATTAACCCTGTAGAACCCTGGAGAATGAAAAGCTCGTTATCTCAGTGAGGATAAAAAAAAAAAAAAAAACAGAAAAAAAAAAATCGTAGAAAAAAATATTTCAGGTAAAAATTAAAGCGTGCACTTAGCGCTTTATAAATTTTTCTTTAAATATTCTTTTAGGGTTTTTTTGTTTTTTTTTTTTTTTCTTTCTCTCTTTTCCGTTTCTCCAGAAAACTATACAAGCGTCAGAAGATAAAAAGCAAAGATAAAGCATGCATCTAACAATGAATCGCGTAGAAGCAAGAAAATTCAAAAGCCTCTAGTAACCGGAAAAAAAAAAAAAAAAAAAAAAACCGTAGAGGTTGGCCTTTCTACTTTGGAATAATTTTTGGAAAAAATTTTTGTACCATTTTTTATTTGCTCACTTATAGATATCGGGCATTTTGTCGCAAATTGACAGAATAAATAATGGTACATTTTTTCTGCTCAACTATTTTCAAAAATTTTCATTCGGTCTGCAACAAATTGCTCGATTTTGAGAACAGGCTATGAGAATCGAGAATTTATAATATCTTAGAAAATCGTAAGTGATCAAGTAAAGAAGAATAGAGGAAAAGAGTGAGAGAGCCAGAGAGAGGGGGAAAAAGGAAAAAGTAAAGTCGATGATGGGTTATGGAAATCGTTAAATTTCGGTAATTCCATATCATATAGCATAGTGGATAATGAATGCCCTGCGTATATAGTCGTATATGTATTTATTCGTACATACATAGTGTATGCGAACGTATATATCTGGAGCTGTAATAAACAGTTTCAGAAATCGTGTGAATCGCTTCCCTCCCACCGCGTATAGCACCGTTTAATTAGAGTAAATCGGGTAATTACCTAATGCGTAGCTTTCTTTTTTCCCCCCTTTGCCCCCTTCTCCTTTTTTTTTTTTCATTCTCTCTTTCCCTCTCTTTTTTTCTCTCCTTTTTTATTCGTAAAACCTATAATCAAGGATAACCTGCCTGCCTACGAACCATAATCGTACCTACCCTACACCTACACCTACACCATCCTGTTGTGTTATGTTATGGAATTAACGCTTGCCCCGTATCGTATCACGGCCATTTCACTCCCCGTGTCTTTTCCTTTTGGTATATAGGTACGTATGTATGTATGTATCTAGCCACGTATAGGGTAGGCCTGGCTCCAAAGCTCCAAGAAATCGTGCTTGAAAATAGCAGGTTGTTCCCCGTCCCCCCTCTCCCCGTCGCCCGTCTCAACCCTTAAACCCCGAACCCTCATCCCTCTACGATTTGGTAATTTCAGGTTGTAGTCTATTAATAAACTACCACATTGCTTTTTACCCTGACACGAGTTTGAATTCACCACACGAATTCACTGCACCCCTACCCCACCTTTCCCCTCAAAAAAAAAAAAAAAAAAAAAAAAACCACCCTATGAATCCATTTTTTTTTTTTTTTTTTTAACATTTATTTAGCGATTTTGCAACGTAGAAAATTTCTACTCTTCTTTAGACTGTGATTTTGACGAACCTTCAACACCATTTTGGGACTTGAGAGGGTCCTATGAGAAAATTCGACAATTTTTTCGCAGGAATTTCGGAATGAAATGTAAAATGTGAAATTTTACATCCAGGTGTATGGGATGTAATGGGTATGATAAAAATTTTCACGCTTTGTTAGATTCGAACGTTATATTGTTTTTTTTTTTAAGATTAACGAAATTCGGTTTTTGAATTTATTTATTTTTTTATTCATTTATTTGTTTTTTCTTCTTTCTTTCTTACCGCCGGTAAAAATATCCTTTCGGATAATTACCTTGGATGAGATTGAAAAAAAAATTTGAAAGATTGAAAAAAAAAAAAAAAATTTCAACAAACAATTCGTTTCGTTTTTTTTTTTTCTTCTGATTTTTATGCAATTTTCTAAGAAACAAATAGACGAAAGATTTACTCACGCCACTCTACTTCTAAGGGGGTAGGAAAACCGGGGAGTAAAAGTTAGGGGGTTGGGTTTGGCACAGAGTAGTGATATACCTTAGGCGGACATGCAATTAGTGGGGTTGGCGTGACCCTGGCTTGGGTATAGCGTGAGCTACTCAACCTAGCATAGTTCGACTAAAGTCTTGCCCTGGTCCCAGCTGGGCCCGCCTTCTTCCCTCGTTTAAGAAATTTTTCATAAATATACCAAAAAAAAAACAAAAGAACAAAAAGAAAGAACAAAAAGAAAAAAAATCAACCTTGGCCTTGAATTTCTTTGCGTACGCGTTTCGCGAATTATTCTTGTTTTCCAAAAAATTTTTTTTCTCTCTTTGGATTTCGATGGGGGGGGGGGGGGGGGGGGGGGGGGAATCTGTCGGAGAAGATGGAAAAAAATTGTATACCGAGTAATGAAGAGAAAGAAAAGGAATTAATAAATTCAAGAAATAAAAAAAAGAAAAAAAGCAAAAAAAATATACAATGGCATGAGAAATTTTTTTTTTTTTTTTTTTTGATACATACAGTTACTGGGTAGACGCAAATATGACATTTTTTTATTATAACGAGGTAACAGCCCCGGTGGGGGTTGGTTGTCATATCGTTGTATTTTTTCCAAATCTTTTTTTTTTTTTTGATCTTTCTTCTTCTTCTTCTTCTTTTTTTCTCTTTTTTTTTTTCTTTTTTTTTTTTTTTTTTTTGGTAACGAGATACCAAACAGCGGGCGTAGAAAATATGTGCTTGGCCATTAAAAGCTAACGATTAATTAAACACGAAATAAATATTTACCCAACAAATTACGGTGATATTAATCTGGGTTTTGCGTGTGCGGTAGATATATATATATATTATATACTATATATATATATTTACATATATTGTGTGGGTAAAACTCGTCGAGTAACCAAAAAACTACCCCGTCTATAAAATGGAAAATCTGATCGTTTCTAAGACGGATAATAGAGCCGCGTCGATTCATTGTCGAGATATTATTCGGCTGAAAAATTGGACTATATTATCCCGAAAATTGTCGGGGGTGATTGTCTGGATTTAAAAATGTGGAAATCCGACGAAAACTTGACTTTTCATTTATCGGGTTGATTATAATAATAATTAAAATAATAATTGAGGAAATAAAAGCATTTGTCTCGGTGCGCGGATATCGCGTGACGAGGATTTAGCTAAGGGTTGAAATAGGCGGGGAGGGGTAGGGGGACGTCGTAATTACTGCACTTTACTCTAACTGGGGACAAAATCTTCTCCGGTGTCATCAAAACGCTATTTGTTTCCGCAACCCTCAGGTCGAGTTTAGCCGGTTAAACTATTGACCGAATCACTTAGGTTCATGAATATAAACGGTGCAGGACGGTATCAACCCCTATATACGCCAGCCAATCATTCGGCTCTAATAACGGTTATTACATATCCGAACATTCGACTGACTGACTGACTTACTGAGTGACTGGTTGGCTGCTTGGTTGGTTCAATACACGTGACGACTCAAGACCAAAAAATAGTTTTTCTTTTTAAGGGTGGTTTAATTTTATCCTAAAATCAATTCAGTATCATCGAATTTTCCTTATCATTAGATACGAGTACTTCCTTTCTTCGATCTTGTCTCCTCATCGATCGACCTGCTCGTATCCAAATTTTGAAAAAAATAATCTCAATCCAAAATCGCCGACTGAAATTGAAAACGATTTTTTTTTTTAAAACCTGTTTTAAAAGTAGAAAATCAATTTCATAAAAATTTACCAATGATGTTATTCCCATTCTTTGTTCCAGGTGAGTAAAAATCCTGCACCCCTTGTCGTCGTAACCGTTCGGAATAAAATCCAGTCCAAATTTTGGTAAGTGGAAAAAAAAAAAAAAAAAAAATGAAAAAATGAAAAAAAAAAAAATGAGAAGGACGTTTTTCGCTGAAATCTTTAATTTTTCACTCGGTTTTTCCCGAATTAATAATTATAATAGTAATAATCGTTCGAGTAAACAAACGCGGTGTGGCCCTGCGCTCAGCGTCTAACAAAGTCTCTCGGTTATATGGAATGGGGGAGATTAAGTCGCGCGTGACGTCATAACAGGGAACCAGCTTGATGTCGTCGACGAAGCTCAGAGCCCCGGATTTAGCTTAAGTCTCACATTAAGGGCGGAAGCAGTTCCCAGGGTGGTTAAAAATTACCTACCACTATAGCTGCACCCACCCCGCGAAGAGAACGTCGAGAAAATGAAAAGAAAATCCTCCCCGTCTCTTGGAGAGACAATTTTTATCAATCCCTTTTCAATTCATCTCTGAGATTTAAGAAATTTAAGAATTTTTCAAAATCTCACAACTTTTTCCAAACTTTTCAAGGGTATTTTCCAAATTTGTGAAAATTTTGACAAATTTCGGGCCCGATGAGCACGAAGACAATGTTTTAACATTGCAAGTGAGGTGATGTCGCCTTTGAAGCACCCGATAAGAAATTAAGTATTCAAATTCCGGCACCCTCATCTAACGAAAGCACCCATACCTTCTTGCAGGCCCCTTGCTCAATCAAAATTTGTGTGGAAAACGGTGTGGGAGGAAGCGAACTGCACAGCGAATTTCTTATTTTAATTTCAACTCCACTTCAATTCGTCGACAAGACTGTCAGTGGGTCGGGTTTTAGGGGTGGACGCTAATCAGTTTAGACGTTAATTAACAACCTGATTTATCATGCTCGTGGGAATATTGCAAAACAAACGCGAACGCAAACGCGAACGCAAACGCAAATCCACGAAATTAGCTGGTTCTAACCCTTCCGACTATACGGGATACCTAATTACCTCGTCAAAAAGCCCTTTCTCAAATTGCTTTATTGCCTCAAACTTTGATCGACTTTTTCTAACCCGCAACAATTTTCGCCACAGGATATCAGTCGGCGGTTTTCTACACGATTTTTAGAGGTTTGATTCAACCCCCTCTATCCCACATCCAACAGCGATTTTCGAATCTATTTTCCATCAAGCTCGTAATCCTCGTGCAACATTCACAATTTTCCTACCACAATCAACTATTTAATAACCGCAATCAAAAATCTCGATGCAACATTTAAAGTTTTTTAATTTTCTCCAACAATTCGTGATTTCCACGTATTGTTGTCAATTTTTTTTTTTTTCCACGATACATAATTTTTTTGCAACATTGCTGCTCTTCGGTTCAAAATTTGCAACTTTATATAAATAATCATAAAGCATCTTGCAACGATCGCATTTTCCTCAGAAAATTCGTAATTTTCTTTCAACATTGCCGATTTCATTTATCTGAGATCGAATTTCCCTGCAACATTGCTGCTCTTCGGTTCAAAATTTGCAACTCTATATAAATAATCATAAAGCATCTTGCAACGATCGCATTTTCCTCAGAAAATTCATAATTTTGTTTCAACATTGCCGATTTCATTTATCTGAGATCAAATTTCCCTGCAACATTGCGATTTTTTTATACAATTTCGTACCAAGAATGATGAATTTCGTTGTCTACAATTCCGCGTTATTTTTCAACATCGGCGATCTTCCTAACCAACGTCGAATTTCCCTGCAACATGTGAAATATGTCTTAAATTTTCCTTCAACATTATCGACAATGTTGAAAACGTTCGATTTTCCGGTGAATAATCTTTGAGATTGTGGATTTCCTTGGAACAAAAAAAAAAAAAAAGAAAATATTTACAAATTCTTGCTACCCTTACCAAGGGTTTATTTCTCTAAATAGGTACATAGAGAATGACTTACGTCAGCGTGTACCCGAAGATGTTCCCCGCCTTCCGCTCGTCCAGACCGAGCTGTAGATGGCAGATATGATCTCTTAAGGGTAGGGGGTAGCTGGGGGTTGGGGGTTGGGTCGAATCTTTCTGCGTAGGGGTGTACCTAGTGGGTATAACGGTATTCATTCGAATAGATAACATCGCTTGTTAAACCAACCCCTACTCCTACCCTCGAAACCCGGTGATGTAGCTTCTATATTTACCTGGGGGCGATACTGCCAACGTACCTACATACTACTGACGCGTAAGATAGCAGCAGTTTGCCTCCTCGAAATTCGCCCTCTCTCTCTCTCTCTCTCTCTCTCTCTCTCTCTCTCTCGCGGTGCCTACCTCGATCGCTTACACCCCCGTATCGCGATGCTGTTACTACCTGCAATCTGGTCTTGGCACAACCAGATAACGGGGTAACTATCGCGTCTCAATTTTCAGCTTGTTTTTTCCCGACTATTAATTTATGGGAAAATTTAAGAAAATTTCATTTTATCTTTCAATTATTATTTGGCAATATTTTCACTGTCATTTTCATCAAACATTCGTCATTTTATTCACAGCGATTTGATATTCGTTGCTGATAGTTGCACATTTTCTTGCAACATTAGCAATTCTTTCCTTGCTACAATTCGCCCTTGAATACTATTCAATTTTCTTGGAACGCTGATCATTTTCATCGTCAGAATTAATGATTTTCCAAACTATTGTTGCAATTTTATTGCAACATTATATATAAACGTATGATTTCCCATCAATTTTTCAAACTGAGGAAGAGATACATGATATAAAATGAAATAAAGTGGAATATAAGTAAATTTCCGAATCGTGCAGTGATAAAAGAATTTGTCGAATTCTTTAACTGATATTAAAAAATCTTTCTCTGCTCAAAATCTCTGTATATAAATTTCAAAGGGATGTACCTGTCCCTCTCGATGTTCAGGGGTAGGTACGTACACGTACGTACTACACGCATATATATATATATATATATATATGTATATATATACATACTTTTAACGGACGAAGAAGAACGCGCTTTTCCAACTGTAATGCGCAGTGTCTGAAGCACGTACCTACCTATATATACGTCTATATACTGTAGCATATAGTACATGGAAACGTAAAGCTAGACTGGAAAACCCAGTATTCCCTTTGATGCAGCCCCCGGTATACAGTGTTATAAATTATTACGATGAAAATTTTCGAGCGAGATAATATCCCACCCCTTCACCGCCGCCCCGACGCCCCGACGCCTATCTCCTTCTCATATTCTCAGAAATATAAATACGTCGCCCATTATATTCTCGTTATTGGACCTCACTCAATACTTCAAATAAATTCAACGGACTGTGGGTATATACCTATGTATATAGATGACTGTAGATATGAGGGGTAGGTACTCAGTGTCAAACACTCTTCCCACGCGGCTTACACTTTTATTTATTTTGATTTTTTTTTATCGTTTTTTCTATACGTGTTTTTTTTTTTCCCTTTTCTTCCACTTTCAAAACGAGTCCAACGAAACGAAAGAGGATACACAAAAAGGAAGAAGATCATCGGTTAAAATTTGACAATTAGATCGTTGAAATTGGCTGGAGTGAAAATCCTCGCAATCATTGAAAGAGTGAATAACAAAATGGAGTTGAAAATTTCACTCCGAAATAGTCGAATTTCATTTTTTTCTTTTTTTTTTTATTATTATTATTATTATTGAGTGGATCGGATCAAGGAGTGGCACGATTTTGCCCCGAAAAAATTTAGAGGGGAAGATCATCAAATTATTATCATTATCGTAATACCGATATTGCCGGGGTGGTGTACTAAATATAATCGCATAAATGGGAATAGCATAGATCCAAAATTTGACCCCGAAAATCCACCTAGTCGGTTTAAGGGTATCGATAGAGTCACGCAAGGGTTTGAAACGACTTTTAAAGGTTTAGAACCAGCAAAGTCGGAATTTTTTTGCAAAATTAGTTCGATTGCATATAGACGTACCTATAAAATTGAAAGGACGAAGAAACCCGTGACTGTGCATATCTTATTCGTTTCTTTTCTTAATCGCAAAAATGAGTATTTTTCAATCCTTTAATCTTTTATTATAGGGACTTTTCCTCCCCGTGGTTTATGCTCTTTGAAAATTTTCATTATCAAAGTTATAAAAAGTTTTTTTTTTTTTTCACTCTCTATGACTTCTAAGACGGGTCTTAATTAGTCCTCGGGCTAAGCGTTGCGCTAATGAATTTTTGATTACAAAATTTTTGAATAATCGAATTTTTAAAAATTTACCCGTTCGCGGATCACCACCCATCCGGCTTTCACGCCAGCACCATATAATTTATCAATATCTAATATCTTATATAATCCAACCTGCGTGCCCTCAGCGCATTGGGAGGGTGAGGGGACTTGATTTATCTCTATCAAACGTCCCGAGCATTTCCGCTGTTACGAGTCGCGATGAAGTCCTTCCGGCTCTCCTTCTCTCTCTCTCTCTCTCTCACTCTAGTTTCACAAACTTTTCGGGCTTTTCAGTAGCAGATCGTTCCCACCGGAGAACAATGCTCTTTGGCTACGTGAAAGGGGGAATAAGGAAACGGTGCGAAATATTCTCTTCCCTCAATCCCTTCATCCCCCCGCCTAGTCCCACCCTCCAACCTCCACCCCCCATCCCGCACCTTTATACACATTTATATATATATTATGTATATATGTACAACTACCGAGGGAGAGAGGGCTTTTTTACGCCCACGCAAACCGCGAGAGAGTTTGCAGACGGAAAGTTTAGAAAGGTCGTTTCGGAGGGCAGCTGGAAGAGCCTAATTTAAAATTTATCATCTGTACCAGCAGCAGTAGTAGCAAGTAGCGAGTAGCGAGTAGCATAAGCACCTTAATTCTCACGCGTCATTTGTAGAGTTCGTTGTGTCGCTTCTACAGGGTGATTCAGGTTAACCGAGCCATATTTTAAGGGTAGATTCCTCGTCATATTCTAAGAATAAATTTCATTTACCAAAATTTCGAGACCCCGTTAGTTTCCGAGTTACAGAAGATCTTGGTTGACCGATCATAGAACTCACAGCCCACTCAGACTAGGCTGTCTATGATCGTAAGTTGAGCGGCGCGGGCGCCCAGTCTATGCAGCCTATACGCTCTCGCAGCGATTGGTCAACGAAGATCTTCCGTAACTCGAAAACTATCGGTCCCTCGAATTTTCGGTAAAGGAAATTTACTCTTAGATTTTCGCAGGGAATCTACCCTCGGAATATAACGCCCTCTACACGTAATGAAATAATTGAATACACCTTTTTCTTTGGATTTTTCGTCAGCATTAGTCTGATTTTTGTTTTTTTTTTCCTCGAATCCGCTTATTCTTCTCCTTATTTCTATCCAGCCGTACTGAACCGATCTAATTATCGTGTTATGGAAGAGAGAGTAGGCCAGATCGTGCGACCTAGCCACTATGCACGTTCGTAGTATACCATACCATACCCGCCTAGGTATATAGGATACTATAGGTACTACCAGCTGCTATAGACTATCCCGATATAAGTAACGCTCCTTAAACACGCGACTTACGATTTATACATATTTTAATATCGTGAAAAAGTTTAGGAAAACTTTGTTCTTTTTTCTAATTCATGTAAGAACAAAAATAGAAAAAAAATAAAATAATAATAATAAAACTTACTTCAAGTAAGGGGGCGAAAGTTTTTCTAATCGTAATAATAACAAGTACTGGACTCCTAGTATACTTCGATCACAAATCTCGACCTCCGCACATATACGACTTCGATATTATTATTTTTCTTTTTTTCTTTCTTTCTTTCTTCAACGTGTCCCAATTTCTTACCTATTGGGTATATAACTGATAAGAAGTCCTAGATATACTTTCTACCTGTCTTGTAAGCAATATATGTATATACCGAGACCTAGCTGCCTTCGAAGACCTCCGCCTCGAAGAGTACCTTGGCGAGAACTATACATATAAGTATTATAGTACATGAGTATAAGTACGAGTATATATACACATATATTTATCTCCGATCGAACTTCAGCGAAGACCTACCGGTATTCTCTAAGATTATATCAATCTTTAGTGTTAGTAGCTGCATGGGTAGATATATGTCGAACTAACCGACGTATGTTACATACGCGGGTATGGTGTTCCCAGTTAGTTCTATTATACCTTTGGCTAGATGAAAGTTCGCACGATTTTTTCCTCCTATCTTACCTCCTTCCCTTATCTATTTCTTTATTTCTTCTGTTTCTTCTGTTTCTCTCCTTCCTCCGACGTGGATTAAGAGGAATCCAATAAGGCAGCGGGTATATAGGAGATACGACGGTGATTTTGATTGGGTTGGAAAAACAAAACACGTTTGGGTTTCCTCCTCTATTCTCTAGGGGTAGTAGCTGGCGGTTGGTGGTTCCCTGCCGAAAAAACAATCGCTCTCTAATAGCCGTAATTTGTCGGGGAGAGCCATAGCCCGAGCCCGAGGTGCTCCTCTAGGATGGTCCGGGGGTTGTTGGTCCAGGATATAGGGGTGAAATACCTTCACCGTAGAATAAGGGGTGGGCGACGGTATTAGGGCGCTTAAGGACCGGCGAGAGAAGATCGAGAAAAAGAAGAAGAAAGAGAACGAAGAACGAAGAACGAGGAACGAAAAACGGCGGCAGAAATAAACGGGAAAAGAATGGATCGCAGGGGAAAAAATGGCATGGCTGCAGATAAAGAGTAAAATAAATAACCGAAGATGTGTGAACGTGAATGTAGTACGGGCAGTAGAACCAGCGGCGGTCCTAGCCAGTTCGAATAAAAGTAGGTAGGGTAGGTTATAGCTACAGCTACGCCGATCCTGTCGATAAAAAATTGCTAGGTTTTTCGCCACCCCCGCCTCATAATACAGCTACAACTACCCTTGAACGAATCTCCCTCGTATATATATACCTGCCTATTCCTTGTATGGGGCAAGACAGTTTCAGGGGTGGTTGTAGTAACCCGCCATTGTCAGAGACAAACGTACGTTTGTCATTTTCATTTTTTTCTTTTCTTCGTCGTTTTCTCCTTTTTTTTTCTTTTTTCTTTTTCTTCAACCCTTCGTCTTATCCTCTTGTCATTGTCTTGTCTGTCGCACTTTGTCTCTATCCATCTCTGAATGCTTAATGTTTTGTTGTTATTTTTTTTTTTTTCTTTCTCTCAGCAGTTTTATCTCACGTTTTTTTTTTTTTTTTTTCTCTTTCTTCTCTTTTTTCTTCCATTTATTTTATTTATCTTATTTTCTATTCTTTACTACGCTTTTTTTTCGATAGAAAAAAAAACAAAAAAATTGAAAGAAAGGAAGGAAGAAAAAGAAAAAACCACGAGGAGAACAGGACGTAAGAAAAGTTGTCGGGTTTCTTTACTCGGAGGATTCGAATTTTGTCGAGTACCTTACCCACCTACCGCAAGTGCTTGGCTTTCGGCTCACTGGCTTTTAAGAACTGTGACCTATGGCCGTCGGGAAAAGAGACGAAGAAGTAATAGAAGTGGTCAAAGAAGAAGAAGAAGAAGAAGAAGAAGAAGAAGTCCTTTGATCCTTCCTCGCTGTGGGAGGATCCTCGGCAAGTTCTTTCTGTATTCCTAGATGCTGTAGATGCTTGGGTGCCAGTTATAAGAAAAATAAGTCAAAGAAGAAGAAGAGGATCATGAGGGGGATGGTCTTGGTCGCGGACTTGTCGTGGGCGAAAGAATGAGGGAAAGTGAAAAAAAGCTTTGTAGAGGAGGAGGAGGAGGAGGAGGAGGAGGAGGTGGGGAAAACAAATACTAAAAAAAAAAAAAAAAAGTTCCCAAAAGTGAGCCGAAGACCACCTCGCTACCTAACTTAGATAACAGGTTCCCGTTCCCGTTGCCGTTCTTCGCAGAATTTTTTATAGGTAGTAAGGCTTATACCCAGAAGCGGCGGGGGTACTTTTCTTCTTCTTCTTCTTCTTCTTCTTCTTATTTTTTTTTCTCTGCGACCACCGCAGCGACGCGATGCAGGGTAGCAAAATATTTGAACACACCAAGTAGAAGTTTGGCCTCAGTAAGACCTAGCAGCGAGCCAACCATCCAACCCGCATGTATTGTGCCATAAGGATCGGCCTGGTCCTGGGTCTTGGTCCTGTTCCTGGTCCCTTGCAAGAACTTTGGGCGAAAGGACGACGACGACGAACACTGACAGTGACAAAGTACGCGAGATTTGTTGCCAAAGGAATTTAACAAGTTCAGCTCTCTCGGCTCTAAGTTTCGCTTTAGTGTTATATTTCACGGCGAGAAAAAAAAAAAAAAACAGATGCCCTAAGTATCTAGGGAGGAAGACACGGAAGGATAAAAAAAGAAAAAAAAAATAAGCAACTGAAAGGATTTTGTATCCTATATAATAATTCGATTGATTTTATTCCTACATTATGTTATAATGGGGTAGAAATTGGTCAGGAATTTTCGGGCATAAACTCACCCTTTACTCCATGCCCTCGAACCCTCTAATAACCCTTAAAGATCGTCCAATCTTTCCCGATTATGTAACCGCCCACCAATGATGTCCAAGTCTATTATTCATAGGCTTCGAACTCTGGAGACCAAATTCTAATTCGTATCAGAGTCTGAAGAGACACTATCGTGATTAATCATCTATAAAAGGCTAGTACCCGTTGATATAACGTAGTATCGTTGATAAAATGACAAGACATCAGTCGCTACGAGTCAAATGAATCATTTTAAAAACCGAGTGGGATACTATAGTTCATCATAAAGCGAAATGACTGAACGTGATGACTGCGGAGTATCAGCTGCCATGACCGGATTACAGAAATACTAGTCAACAGCTTGGAATAGTCGAATATCATCGTGATATACCCGAGGTGTCAGTTCATGAAACTTATTAATATCGTCATGATAATGAGAGAATGTTACTCGGCAGTCCAATGTGTCTTCTGCAGAATGACTGAGTACCCTTCGATGCAAATGAATACCGTTATGACAGGATGAAAATATTGGTTGATACTTTATAACCGAATGTCATTTTTGAAAATGCTGAATAGTTTCCAAATGTCATTGTGAAAATGAGCGAACGTCAGTTGCTCGATCTGAATTTCGTCATTTAATGAACGGAATATTGGTTGACGGTTTGAAGTGACCGAATATTCGCGGTACCGAATCCCATGCATGATTTAAATTTAATATAAAACCGTGAATAATTGAAATGAAATAACATCAGTGATATTTAGTTCCATCATCTGATACTAAAATGATAATTAACTCCGATTGAAATTGATTAGAGATGTCCGATGGACAGCTGCCCTTTGATCGTTTCCGAACCCTGTAATAATCCTCGACGATGGTGGACCCTCGTTGAATCAGGTGGGCGTGTGATTACGTAATGCTACGAAACGCGAATGATGTCAAAGTGTATTTTTCCGAGGTAGATGGGAGGTATAGGTATGGAGTAAATCCTCACTTTTTGCATAACGATTCTCTGTAAAATCTACACTTGGTAAAAGTCTGGAGCACCTATCCGTCCTGGCTGGGCTTGGCTTGGCTTGGCTTGGCTCGGGTTGGCTTGGCTTTGCTTTGCTGGTCTGGTCTGGGACCAGCCGCCACCGCACGTATTCATGTACCTACATACAGCTACTAGTATAGATGGGCTGGGGTAGGTATATGCATGTATTCGGGTGGTGCAGAAAACGCTCATGAAATTTAAAACAGTCGTTACGGTACGGTTACTCCTACTCACGACACGTATACACGGTTCTATGAACATCCCCTTACTCCTGTAGTATCAAGAGGGCGTTGTCGTCGACGAACGATATTCGTTATCATATAATGATGATACCAGCCACCGTGGTACAAGGGACATATAGCGACATGTATACAAGCCAGTCCGATCATTTTAGATTTTCCTTGTTATCCCCGGGTACGTTGATTCTATCGTAAATACACCCTTAACAAAATTTCCAGATCATTTAAATGCGCAACTTTTATTCCGAACATATTTTCGCCTCAGAAGAACCCACGTCGAGATAAAGATCACCGAGTATTTATAGACACGTAACTCGGTTGCGTAACTTCACATATATTGATCCGGTTTTATGTAATTAATTAACGGAAGAGCCATGCTCTGTGTGTATACTATACTACCCGCTGCGGTAGGGTAGGTAAATTTGTACGTATAAACAGATACGACTCCTGTAGATCCCTGGCCTGGCTTTAGGATCATTCCAATCAGAGTTCGATGTTTTATTCATAATTGAGTTGTTTTATTATTCATTATCTTTCTCTTCTTTTTATACTTCGACTTCTTCGCCTTCTTCTTCTTTTTCTTCTTCTGATGCGGTGCCCGTTGGCGGTGGGGTGGTACAGTAGAAGATGTTGTATTCTGTCTCCTTACAATGCATCAGGGTATAGGTATGACATTGTTATACTTACTTTTGTTAAGTATGAAAACAGGAGGGGGGGTGTGTATCGGATTTCTCTGTAATCTTACTACGGGCGCGGTGCTGACGAAGGGAAGACAAGTGGTTCAGAGCCCCCGCGTCTTAATAATTGAGACGGGCATTGTACAAGTGGTCCTTTGTGCTCAGCCGCGAAACTTGGGTGGATGGTGTGGGTCGGGTATTTTCCTTACTGCGGTAAGTCCACAAAGGAGAATGAGAATGAGAATGAAAATGAAAATAAGAATAAGAACACGAGAGGCTCACGGTTGAATAATACAAATTTTTATCCTAGCTGCAAAACGCCCCTTATTGCTTCTGCTGCTTCTGCTTTTGCTACTTCTGCTGCTTCTGCTACCCCCGGCTGAGGAATGAAAATGGAAATGGAAATGGGGAAATGGGAATGGAATTGGAATTGGAAATTTTTATGGAAACAAAACAAACGGATATTATAATTGCATCGAAACAAATAAAACATATATATTTATTATTTACCAATACCAACGTGAGACTGTTCGAGTATCATTTATACATCTCACTACATAGAAATATATTGTATCAGGAAAAGATAAAAGAGAAGAAAACGGTGAGGATTATTAACGGGTCTCTGCACCTCTCCCCGCGTTCTATTTTCAATAATGCAGAAACAGTGATACATACTTCTGTATCCGAATCACTTATCTTTTTGCCCTCTGATAAACAAATTTCAGTCAGATAACGATTTGGTGTACATTTTTATAGATTGATATCGTCGTGGCAGTCGGTCGGAATAAGTTCACCATTTTATTGGGAACGAATTAGCTCGTGATAAGAACCAGACGCTAGTAAGGGTGGTTCAGTATCATGATGATAACTAGTAGAAAATGTACTAAAATCATGTCGAAAATGAAATGTCAGGTGACAAGTTTGCGCATTAATGTGATAAGGACTAAATAGGATTTGATACGATATAGGAGTTGAATTTATTTTCCGAAAGAAAAAGCAGCTTTTGTGGTTCATTTTCGAATATCCACAGCACGCGGGGTGGTAGGGTTTCGAAAATAGGTGGTTTCGTATATCAGACGAGGAGGATCTCTGTGTTCAGAAGAGATATAATTCCGGTACCTATTATACGTATAGTAGGCATATATTCTCATCCACATACTCGCATCGGTTTGTTACATGGGGTTGGGATCGGAGTTTGGTACGGTACAAAGAGACGTCTTCTCCTATTTCCGCGTTATCAGAGGGTAGGTAGGTAGGTACGATATTGGTGGTACATATTACGTTACCTTATACCAAGATATGCGTACGTACTATTTCGTGTCGAATCTCGGTTGCTTAGTCCTCGCCTATACGCAAGGGTTATACGTTGGAAATTACGAGAGGGGTGGTTATGAATCCCAAATTATCACAACTGTCGTTTCGTGCGTCATGTCGTGTCGCAGATATTGCCGAGGGATTTTCCGACCAGGGATTACCCGACATATCTGCTCCAGGCGCCCAAAAAATCGATCCCTTTTTATTTATCGAACCTCCCTTTCCCAACCCTTCACCGTCCATTTTCTTATTCTTCTTCTTCTTTTCCTTTTTGTTTATTTCGAATCATCAGGAAATGCGAATCCGACAAGAATACCAAGGTCCCTCGTCCCTCAGCGAAGAATTGATCGTCGATTACGTATCATCATTCTTCGGGCGTCCCCCCCCCCCCCCCCCCGGTATAAATACTATTTCCTGTTTTCGTTGCGTTCGGTATTCAACGTCAGAATTTGACAATCCGTCAAATAATAGGAGAGCACTTAAACTTCTAGAGGAAAATGAAGTATAAACGTGTATCGCGATGACAGCGGACTTCGCCTCGCGATAACGAGACCCTTATGACGAATTGATTCACCCCTTTATTTTAGTTTCGAAAAACGAAGGGAGAAAAGAGAAAAAAGAATTATATATATATATATATATATATATATATATACAATATTAGAATTCCTTATGTATTATTATTTTTTTCTTCTCATCAAAATCTGATGAACCTTGAAATTCAAGGCCTAAGGGCACGCGCCCTTATTTTTTCTGTCATATCCTTAACGGTACATGCAGCTTTTCGACTGCCATCATCTCTTCTCTTCTAGTTATATTCTTATTTCCGATAACGATACCTGCAGGTTATACACTACCTCGTCATTATCCTTTCTTATCTCGCGATTTCTGTGAAAAATAAATGTAACAAATGAAAATCAGAAGATAAATGTTTTGGATGTGATAAAAAGAGAAGAACAAAAACAGAAAAAAAAAAAAAAAGTTTGAAATAGAAAATTTTACTTACGCGATATCTTAATATGAACTTATAGCGATTGCTGCAATACGGTGTGAAAACTTACCTCAACTCGTTTACAAGTTAACTTTAACTTAAGTTAAAGCTAACTTGAGTCAAGTTGAGTTAACTTTGATCAGATTTTGTTTACAACCGTCTGCGTATACTGGGAGGTTTGCGACGCGAACCCATCCGTAGGTATCGTAATTATAGTTTCACGAAGTATCTACTATGTATATTTTCATCAAATTCAGTTCCACCTCAAAGGAAGTAGACCCTGTACAGCAAGGTAGAGCAGTTTCACTGATTTTATGGGTTTTTTTGGTTTTTTTTTCTCAAATGAAGGTATGAAAATTAACCTTTCAAACGGTTTTCAAACGGATTTATTAAAATAACAACGTATGGGTGTATATAGAGGTATGTTTTATACGGGTTTCGTAAACTGGAGTTAAACGAAAGTTTTATCGCGAATATTAGCCAACTTCCGTATACGCGTTTGCGTGCAGCCGGCAATTATAATCGTAGAGAATCGGGTATAAAAATGAAATGCATGAGAAAGGGTCGCACACGTATCTGAAATCTGTGTTACAGTCGGGTAGATATATAGCTACGCCCGCACCCCCAACTCCAGGGTAGCTACGCCTTCGAAGATAAAGATTGCTGTGACGTGATAATTAGTCGTTATACTACAAGAAGAAGAAGCAGAAGAAGAAGAAGAAGAAGAAGAAGAAGAAGAAGAAGAAGAAGAAAAGACTTTTAAACGTGATAGTTTCATAAATGTATACATTTTTGTTCCCCATATGCAGGGTAGCCGACGTAATACATTTTTCTATTTGTTTCTTATACTGTCAAATTTACGGGCGATAACGAGCCGAGTCCAACGATACCGAACAAAGTGTCATTGCGATGAATAGATTCCGAGATATTCACACTTGGAGTTTGAACGCTCGCGCTAGTAAATTGGAAACGCTAGTTGCTCTGTTTTCACGATTGAACGGTATACTTGCCAGGCATCGTTGGACTTGTGTCGATTCCTGCTACTCTTTTTACTGGAAAAAAATATCCTGAAGCGTATATCTCGAGGATGGTAGCAGACATTCTAAATTTGAACTATAGCGGTAGACTCGATTCAAAACCCTCCAACTTTAGCGCGACCAAAATTTGTACAGTAATTGCCGTTCGGGATTAAATCGCATTACCCAGTATGGGTCTGAAACTCGAAAGCCCTAGAGTTTATTATTGTTATTAACAACTATAGAACTGCGCTGCACGACGGCGACGATAATCAGTGGTGGTAAATTAATAAACTAGCTCGACAAAACTCGCGAGTTAGAAGTTAGCTAGTTGGGAAAAAAAAAAATGTCAGCTAGGTTTAAGCATCGTTCAAATTCTGGATCCAGATTATTTATTTGCTATTCGCCCCTTTGACAGCGGAAGCAGCGTTACATTACATGCCCAATGTTTTCGGGCATGTAGGTATGTGTATCTCGATTTACAACGTCGTTTCGTACCGCGATTAACGTTAATAAGTAATACGTAATTCTACCTTCGTCGGAAATCAACCGTAGTCACGTACCCTACTAACACGCATCGCGCTTCCTGCACACAAATTGTAACCACTTTCTACCCCAAGTCAGGAGTGGTAGAAACATAGCAAACAGCACCACCTACAATACGTACATATTATAAATAACATTAAATACGTGAAAGGGTTACGTTCTGACGACTCTAAACACCCATAAAACGGTCCGTCGGGAATGACCAACGCGATTTACTCGCCCATGTCAATAGCTAGAAAGATTTTTCTTCTCACAAAATTCACAGGGCTTCGATAGACGGATTTGTTGTAATTATTCTGCCTAATAATGTGGCGGGAATTGATACGAATCCAACGATACCTGGCGGGTATTATTCCGACGATTTAACAACGAGATACAGCGTTTATAAATACAATGATATCGCAACTCGCGCTAGCGCTTGGCTTCAGAAGTGGATATCTCTTGATCGAATGATCGGAATGATACCTTGTTGGGTATCGTTGGTCTCGTTTCGTCGTCTGCTACAACGTCGGTTCAATAATGAACTGGAAAACGTGAATTGAATATGAAAATATATTGGGGAGAGTAAAATACACCGATGAAAAGCGTCCGAGGAAATACCCTCTGATTAGATGCTGGAAGGCGACTCCACGAGTGCGCATTTATATTGTCGATATAGGAGAAGAGGTAGAAAGAAGAAACGAAAGTAAAAAAGGAAACGAATTAAAATAAGAGGGAAAAAATAAAAAATAAAAATAAAAAATTGTTGTACCAACGTTATACTTTGAGAAACGATGAAACTAGGTCGCACCTTCCGTAATGAGGTGCAGCGAGAACGCAGAGGAGAATTTTCTCAAGAGGCAAAGTGGATCTCATTTAAATAATAATTTATATCGACTCTTAGGTCCCTGATATACATAACTTGTTCTTCTATTTTGATTTTCTTTACTCCTCTTTTCAGCCACTAGTTTAATACCTTATTAGTCTCTTTTGAGTGGATGATCAAAGGTCTCTCCCCTGTTTTTCTGTCTTAGTAAATGGATGAATGAATGAATAGATAAATAAACAAATGAATGAATGAGTAAATAGATAAATAAATAAACGAAGAAGATACAGGCTTTTCTGCTCCTCTAATTCTGGGGTGGGAAAAAAAAAAAGAAAGTTTTTTGCTTGTTGTATGCTTTAACGAATGACGCTGGCAGTTTATAATTCGTCAGGGATTTACCTGGCCGTTTCTAAAGGGTAGTAAAGAGTTCAGCCGACAGTCGGGCTAAAACCTTAATTACATTCTTTTCCTGTTATTTTAATAAGCGTTATCCCACGTTGAAGTTGTGCTGCAGGTAGCCACCTATAAACGTGTATATGAATATGCGAGTGTATATACATGTAAAAGGCAGTTTTTCATTTTTCATTTTTCATTCTCTGCGGCACGGTTTCACACAGTGTTCAGCACACAAAAGCCACAGTAAAATTGAACCACCCATACGCGAGAGGGAGAAGAAAAAAAATTGGGTATCTACCTACCGCCGAAAATGTTATATGGAGTTTATAGGCAGGCGAGACAAGAAGGATGAAATAAAAAAATTACCTAAACGAGTTTTAACCTCGGAATTAAAAATCCCCTCCGCTTGCGGAATATAATTTTGTACAACGTGCCGTAGAGGTTTTTACCTTATTTGTTCAAAACCCTGGCGTACCTACGTGATTCTAACAAACACACATGCAGATTGCCCGCGAACTTGGTACTTCAATTTTGGTGGATGATTGGAGAGGGGGGGGGGGGGCTAGCTATCGTTCGAAATAGTCGTCTCCGTCACGAAATCGCGTTATTTTCTAGCGTGGGAGTATAGTTTTTAAAAATTTGATGTAAATTCAAACATTTTTTTTTCCCTTCTCTTTTCATACCCCTCTTCTTCTTTCTTTATTGTACGTTCATTCAAATTTCAGGGGTTGTTCGTTCGTGCATGAGGTTAAAACATTTGTAAGTATCCACGACCAGAACCCGGAGGGAGAGAGGGAGAAGGGTGCTTGACACTCGAGCGACGAGTTCTGGATAAGACTAGTACCTTTACCTGCAGGGTTTAAATAAATGCTTTTGAAGATAAAACTCTCCTAGATAAGAAACGAAACTTGGATGATAGGTCGATCTGGTAGCACGAAATGTAACGCAAGGTATCGTTTACGATATCGTCAGCGGAAGCCAAATACATGGTCATTATACTTGATAGATTGACTATACTGTAAAAAAGAAATAAAAAAAATAAAAAATTAAAAAACTGACATGAAATTTCTTCCCCCCCTTACCGTACTATTTTTTTTCTCAATTTTTCTTCTAAAATTTTTGTTTTTTTTTTTTCCCAAATTATTTCACTCAGAGATATAAATTATATAACGACGAATTATAATTATAAGCTCTAATCCGAATCCATATGCTCGCACCACCACTCTGAGTAGGTGTATAAAATTCAATTTTAACACCGAGTTATGCTGCCAACGGATTAGGACAAAGGAAAGCGGATTAAACGAACTTTAAGTCCGAATTTATAGTTCCCGACTCTAGCTGGTATACAATATATACTTAATACTCTCGAGCAAAGAGAAGGTGAAATTTTTCCTCCCCGAATTAAATATTCCACCTTTATTGTAACACACCAGCTACCCTTATAAATTTACGAAAATGAGAATTGAAATCTACAAGATTTTTTTAACCGAGGAGAGAAAAACTTGTCCACGTTTCGTTGAATTCGAAAAGTTCTTTTTATCTTCTTTTCATTTCCTCCATTTGTGATAAGAAAAAATAACGGAGGGTGGGAAGTATTTTACTTTTAATTCCATATGAGCTGATGAAAAGCGTTAGTTTTGTTTTTCCAATGTTTCTTTTTTTTTTCTTTTTTTCCTTTTTTTTCCATCTATATTCTCTTTGTAATCGCTTATCTAGTCAAGGCAGGAATTTTGTCATTAAATTGGCCAGCGATAATGCAATTTCGGATGCCTTTAGCGTAGGACAAACGCGACTGCCTATACCGTTAATCCTTAGGGTGATCAAAGTTCAAATCCTCCTACCCCTCGACGATCTGTCTCGTTTAGTTAAGCATTTCGAACACGTATGGTGTCGGCCTAATTGTTTCGATGCCTAGAGAGAGAGAGAGAGAGAGAGAGAGAGAAAAAAGGGGCGCGAAAAGAATGGCAAACCATACCTGGGTTGCGAAAACAGAAAACAAGAACAAAAAAACGAGAAAAAAAAAAAATTATGTTTTTTTTTCGTTTTCTCTTTTCGTCATTTTCCCAAATTATTTCATCGAATGAATTGAAATACATCGTGTAGGGTAGAGACGGGAGAAAATGGGTATTCGAAATTCTGAGTGATCCTCTAATTTTTGCATACCTGCAAAATGAAAAGAAAAAGAAAAAGAGAAAAAGAAAAAAAAAAAAAAGAAAAATTATAAAATAGAGAGGGAAAAATAATGAAAATTTCAAAAAAAAACGTTGAGCACAGCCGAAGATCGATGGTCGGGACACTGTCAGGCGCGCGATTATTTCTCTAATGGTATGCGATTACCTTGAGGAATGCCATAGCTTCCTGGATTTCAAAAGGGAGGTAGAAGGTAAAAACGAGGCGATAGAAGCTCTAGGAGGTCTTATCATATTTCATTGCCGAAGGTGTACTATACGTATACCTAGTATCAACAGATATGGGTATAGAGAGAGAGAGAGAGAGAGAGAGAGAGAGAGGGGGGGGGAGCTGAGAGAATTGTTTCACAAATACCCCCGAAAATCAGTTATGGCTTATTTTTTATGGAAATGTTGCAATTTTAACACATTAAAAAAACAAGAAAAGAAGAAATTTCCCACGTCATCCCCTTATCCTGCAGTTAGATTTTCAAAAATTTTTTTGTATTATATTAGATCGTACGAATATAGCTAGCGATTGTGGAGTCTCCTTTTTTTTTGTTTTTTTTTTTTTTTTTTTATCCTTTTTCTTTTCAAATTAACCGTAACTTTTATACCCCATTGAACCATGAAGTCGAGTATTTCATAATCTATCGAATACACTATGGTGAAGGTAATGATAAGTATGACTGCTAATCGATTCGCGAAACTTTTCGTTGTTATATATTAATATCGAATGAAAGTTCGCTTAAGCTGGTTAATTAAAACTTAAAACTGTCAAGTTAAGTTATAAGTTGAGTTTAAGTGTGCGTTGTAGTTCGAAGTATATATATATAAGGCTATACGCGAAATTGTTAACATATGTGAGAAGCGGGGAAAAGTTTTACTGGTCGTAAAACAATTTCTGGCTATAGTCTCTCTGTGTGTGTGTGTGTGTGTGTGTGTGTGTGTGTATCCGCGTCTGGGTTTATGTATTTTCATTTTATGAACTCAAGGATCTATGAGGATAAGTGAATGAATTACAATGGTATGATAATTGTATTCTAAACTGTCAAAAAAGTAGAAAATGAAAAAAAAATATACATATATAAAAAAAGAAACAAAACGTTGCTTGATTCACGATTGATCAATGTTCAACGGGCAAGACTTGAGGAAAATGATCTTTAGCTACCAAGTAACACTTCGATGAACTTTTATGAGCGGAAGTCTTCTCGGCAGACTTCTGCATCAAATTTTTCTTGATAAAGTCTGCTGCTCGTTCTCCAATCATCATAGTCGGTGCTGCAGTATTGCCTGAAATGATCTGTGGACAAATTTGATAAATTTTTATAAAGCCCATAAAACGATTGAGCCTTCTGTTTGAATTGACTCGTAACTCACATCAGGCATGATGGAGGCATCGGCTACACGGAGTCCCTTTATCCCATGGACTCGTAGCTGAGGATCGACGACTGCCATGGGATCCGAGGACGGTCCCATCTTGCAAGTACCAACGAAGTGATTTTCGAGGAAAGTATCTTGGTGTATCGCACATCCCCAGTACTCGTCGCTTAGGTACTTGTACTTGGAACATGCCTTTATGCGTGGATTAGACAAGGTGAGATTGTGGGCGCGCAAAGCCTTGGTGTTAGCCAATGCCAGGGCTTTTTTTATGGCTTTAATGGTGAGGTCAATGTCTGTAGATTCGCTAAGATAGTTTCCCCAGATTACTGGATATTCGAAAGGGTCGTCTGACGCCAGGCTGATTCTTCCTAGAAGATCAACTCGCATTATGTCGCTTCTTTCGTGAAAAAATGTTTGTTCACGACACGAATGTACCCACCTCTACTCTTTGGGTGAAGATTGATCGCGGATAGATTAACAGTGCGTTTTCCCGTGCTACGAAGAGCGTCCACTTCACCTGGTGCACAGCTCTCCTCATAACCGCGGAACCATAACTGGATATCCGGGAATTCAGGACTCGATGATTCGGAACACAACGCACCTATCATCCCATTCAGTCCATCGCCGGACAAGGGTCCAGTCTGGTTGACGAGGTACTCGGTAGCGATAGCCCAGCTGTTGTCGTATCTGTCCAACTCATTGACTGTGTATCTGAGATTGTAGCCTATGTGGTTTTGGAAATTCTCGCCAACTCCAGGCAAATCTTTGACCACCTTAATCCCAACTGACTCCAGATGCTTTCTGGGTCCGATTCCAGAGAGGAGCAAGAGATGGGGTGACTCCATGGCGCCCGCCGACATCACGACTTCATGGGATACACGAACCGACTTCATCTCACCGTTCTGTAAGGGATATCATCAGAACTATGGATCTCCGGGAGGTGGCGTGACATTATTACCTGATAGTATTCGACGCCGACTGCCTTGTTATCCTCAATTACAACTCTTGTAGCATAAGAATTCAGGGATACGTGAAGATTTTTCCGGTCTTTTACCGGACGTAGATATGCCGCAGCGCTGCTGCGTCTGACTCCGTTTTTCGTTGTTGTTTGAACTTCTGAAAAACCTGTGAGCTGTTCACCATTCAGATCCTTACTTGTGCCATAACCCACTTCGGCAGACGCAGCGAGGATCGCATCTCCTATGGGGGGTAGGTACGGAAATCTTTCGACTGAAAGCGGCCCACCAGTTGCATGATAAAATCGTCCAACTCTTTCGATCTCGCCGTTGTCTTCACCCAGTAAATAAAATGGCTTGACTTCGTCCCACGTCCAGCCCTCGTTTCCCAGGTCAGCCCAATTGTTGTAGTCCGTTGGATTGCCTCGTATATATAACATATTGTTATGGGACGTGCTTCCTCCGAGCATTTTTCCCATTGACGACGCACAGGCACCTTTGGTCGAAAGACAAGCGTAGCTTTCGTTCGTCATTGTATAATTCCACTCGACTTCTGTTCCTGTAGGACATGGACCAGTGATTTATTCCTTGTTTTTTTTTTTCTGGGAGAACGGAAATAATCTCCAAAAGTTATCGCATCTATAGACCCATGAGATAATTGATGAAAAGCGGAATCTCTGCGCCCAAAGGTTCGTCGTGACCAGCCTCCACGAGCAGGACTTTCCAGTCAGGATTCTCACTCAGTCTTCCAGCCACCACTGCACCAGCACCTCCGCCTGTACCAAAATAGACATTCGTCTGCTTCAGAGCAGATAGTCGTAGCTTATTTGGTCATTTACTCACGGACTGCCAGTTATTTTCAGTTTTCTGTTCTAATTGAATTTCGCTTCCATCTCACGACTCGACTTACCGCCGACTACCACGAAGTCATACTCTTCGTCGGGAGTCTCGATCGACTCAACTCGCTCGCATCTACCGGATATCTTCTCATTAGAACCCATCAATTCATCGAGGAGAGACATGAAGACGACGAACGCCGAAGCTCCACACATTTCCGCCAGGCTTGGACCCGGGAGGGTAGCGTTGCAGGTCAACGACGAGGTGCAGCAGTACGTCATTCTTGCTAAAAATACGAGGAATTGAATTGAAAATTGCCACTGATTTCAACTCACTTGAAAATCTCAATCGCCTCGGACTACGAAAAATTCAAATTTCAATTTGCGATAAGCGCGTCCTGCACTAGCCTCTTCGCTATACTTCCACGATAGGAGATCGTGCGATCGGGTTTTATACTCCGAGCTCATTACACTCGACTAGGTATTATCCAGCTGTTAGAACATCTGTACGATTTCGAAATGTAATTTTCGTAATGACTTATGCATGGCATCTTCGAGTCCCATTACATCATCAAAACTATGTCTAATCGAGCACACGACCTCATGAGTATCGGCTGCACAAATAAAACTATCGAAACACGACAATTTTAGGATCTTTAGACGCTACGGAAAAATAGGTTTAAGAACTAACGACAGTACGATGTGGAATCTATTTTGTTTATACGATATACACATTTTCAATTCATTTACCATTTCCAAAAATGATCGAGCTCCGATACGATTCGATCGATTTCAATTACCATACGAAGGCATGGATTCAGGAATCGGATCCTTTTCTATCAAGTAGCATTTCGACGAATTCTCATGGATGTGAGTCTTCTTCTCAGACGTTGGCCAAGCCCAATCTGTCTTGATAAAGTCGGCTGCTCGTTCTCCGATCATCATGGCCGGTGCTGCTATGTTTGCGGAAGTCACCTGCGGAGAAAGTTGAGAATATTTCACTTAGTATTTCGTAGAGTCGATGGAACGATGTACGTTTCTATGTGAATTGGATTGTTTGAGACGATATTGAATCTTTAGGAACGTTTGAGCCAGTGACACTGAAACTGGGAAAGTCCAAGAGTCTAAAAATTTTCCATTTTTTCGGACTCTCGGATCTTCAGCTTTCGAAATTTTGAATCGACGGTGTTGATCGTTCGGAAGTTTCCTCAGATCAGCTATGTAGACTTTCCGGGAAACACCCTTACTGAAGACTGTGAGTCGGTAATATTGAAATTCGAAAATTTAACCCGGCCTTTGTAAATCGACTCGGAACCTGCCTCAGGCATGATGGAAGCATCAGCAACACGAAGTCCCTCTATTCCGTGAACTCGTAGCCTAGTATCAACGACTGCCATTGGATCTGAAGAAGGTCCCATTTTGCAGGAACCAGCAAAGTGATGTTGAAGATAGGGCTCCTGTTTCGTTGCACATTTCCAGTAATCGTCGCTGAGAAATTTGTGCCCGGAGCAGGCCTCGATCGGTGCATTAGACAGGGTGAAATTGTGGGCACGCATAGCGTTCGTATCAATCAATGCCAGGGCTTTCCTTATGGCTTCAAGCACACGGTCGAGGTCACTAGGATCGCTCAGATAGTTGCCCCAGATCACAGGGTATTCGACAGGATCCTTTGACGCCAAGCTGATTCTTCCTGGAATAGCAAAGGATGATACGTAACTTAATCATTTCCTCGTTTTACATCGCTCGTGAAAAAAAATTCATTCAATACATCGACGTACCCTTGCTCTTCGGATGAGTGTTCACCGCGGTTATAGACATGGTACGTTTTCCCGCACTACGAAGAGCGCCGACTTCACCTGGTGCACAACTCTCTGCATAGCCAAGACAGGCTAATTCTAGATCTGGATAGTCGGGGCTCCCTGTTTCAGACTCTAATATAGCTACCATTGCGATTAATCCAAGGCCAGACAAGGGTCCAGTCTGGTTGACGAGGTACTCTGTAGCGATGGACCAGTCGTTGTCGTATTCGTCAGCCTCGTCGACGGTGAAGTCGAGTTTGTAACCTACGTGGTTATGAAAATTCTCCCCAACCCCACGCAGATCTTTGACCATATCGATTCCGAAGGAATCCAGGTGCTCCTTGGGTCCGATCCCGGAAAGGAGCAGGAGGTGAGGTGACCTTATAGCTCCTGCCGAAACTATGACTTCCTTGGATGCACGGACGGTCTTTGATCCGCCGTTCTGTAAAGAATTCGTTCGGAATGGTCATCATATCGAGTATTACAATCAGCTAAGTTCTCGCTTTCGATGCTATGGATCATCGTGTGATAAGGTGACATAATTACTTTGGAATATTCGACGCCGACTGCTCTATCGTTCTCAATTATCACCCTGGTAACAAGAGAATTCAAGGATATGTGGAGATTCTTGCGATTTCTGACCGGGCGTAGATACGCCGAAGCGCTGCTCTGTCTGACTCCATTTTTTGTTAAAGTTTGAACTTCTGCACAGCCGGTGAACCGTTCGCCATTAAGATCCTCGCTGATGCCGTAACCCACCTCGTCAGATGCGGCGAGGATTGCTTTTCCGAAGGGAGGTAGGTAAGGAAATCTTTCGACCGAAAGCGGTCCACCAGTTGCGTGATATCTTCTTCCGACTCTCTCGATCTCGCCATTGTTTTCTGCCGATAGATAAAACGGCTCAACTTCCTCCCACGTCCAGCCCTCGTTTCCTAGGTCAGCCCAATTGTTGTAGTCCGTCGGGTTGCCCCGGAGGTATAACATCCCATTGCGTGACGTGCCTCCCCCGAGGACTTTCCCTGAGCTTGCTTCGCAGGAACCATTAGTCGAAAGACAGGCGTAGCTTTCGTTTGACGAAGTATAATTCCAGTCGACTTCCGTCCCTGTGAGAAATAGACCAGTGATTCATGGCTGGAATTCAATTGAGAGAACGGAGCTTATTGAATGGTTCGATGTATTACCCACCCACGAGGTTTGGGGTGAATAGTGGAATTTGTCCACCTGCAGGTTCGTCGTGACCAGCCTCCAAGACCAGGACTTTCCAGCCAGGATTCTCACTCAGTCTTCCAGCCACGACTGCCCCTGCGCCTCCACCTGTACCAAAAGGGACATTTGTCTACTTCAGAGCACATCGTCGTGGCTTATTTGATCATTCATTCATGGGCAGACAGTTATGTCCAGTTTCCTGTTACAATTGAATTTCGCTTTCATCTCGCGACCCGACTTACCGCCGACAACGACGAAGTCATACTCCTTGTCCGGAGTCTCAATCGACTCAACTCGCTCGCATCTGCCAGATATTTTCTCATTAGACCGTATCAATTCGTCGAGAAGAGACATGAAGACGACGAACGCCGAGGCTCCGCACATTTCTGCGAGGCTTGGACCCGGGAGGTTGGCGTTGCAGGTCAACGAAGAAGTGCAGCTGTAGGTCATTTTTGCTGAAGAGATGGGGAATTGAATTTCGCAATTTAGCGAATTCGTTAATTTTTATTACTGATGCTCACTCGCGACTCGCAGGGTACTTTAATTTGTGATATACTTCTACTTGCACTTCTCTCTACGGCACCTCTACGGCAATCGATCGTATGAGCGTATTTTATACCTTGAAATGCGTAAAGTTAACTGGGTTTTTTTCCAGCTGTTGAAACACTGCAGTGGCTGTAAAATGTATTCTATGTAAATAGTCCTGGTCAACTATACGATGTCACTGATATCGGCTGCGCAAATAATACTACCTACACACTTGACGAAGTATGATAATACTCGTTCGTAATTACTCGTTGACTGTACCTCTTCACACCGTCATATCAGTCCAAGTTTGTTGCAATGCGTGTATCAGGTACTATAAATAGTCTATGACTAATGTTTCCCATACTCGGCCCAAGAAGATTAACTTTACGAGTCACTGCTGAAGAGAGAAAAGATCAGAAATAGTTTTCCGGAATTTAAGGGATGAATTATCCCAGTGTCATTTTCTCGCCTTGTTTCGCTGGCACAAACAAAAAGGATAACAAAACAACAAACGTTGCGAATTTCTCTTTCTTTACTTCTTTATTCGCAGATTAACCTCGTTACTACATCTTCTCAATTAGACCAGATCAATTCGACAGACACAGAGTTATACGACGGTATAATTTGAAGCTCGTTCATTTGTACCTTTGAGAACGGAAGGCATTCTTGCCTTTCGATCATCATAGTCGATCCTCTTGGATCTCGGAAAGGCAGGAATTACCTCTGCACAAGGCTGGAAAGCTGATTTCGGGTTATTCTCAGAGCTGTTTACAATGTGTCCTCAACATATCGATTATACCCTAGTTTGACTGTTAGCTATTTTGAGTATATGATTTTCAAGAAACCAGATCCAAGTGATACTCGTTGTGGCGAGAGAAGTGGGATTTGCCATTTTCAGATAACGTTGTGAGCTTCCAAAGAATAAAAATTCTTGATTTACGGAAATGATTCTAAAGCGATATTTTACTCTGCCACATCTCCTATGTCAGGTAACATTCCGACGAATGCTTACGAGAGGAAGTCTTTTCTCTAGTCTCCTTTGCCCAATATTTCTTGATGAAGTCCGCAGCTCGTTCTCCAATCATCATAACCGGTGCTGCAATGCTTCCCGAAGTTAGCTGTAGGTAAATATAGAAAAATTTTAAGGACCACGTATGCAACGATGTACATCCTTATGTAAATCGACTTGGAACCTGCCTCAGGTATGATGGAAGCATCGGCAACACGGAGTCCCTTTATCCCATGGACTCGTAGCTGAGGATCGACGACTGCCATGGGGTCTGAAGAAGGTCCCATTTTGCAGGTGCCAGCGAAGTGATGTTCTAGGTAGGTATTATGGTGAATTACACATGTCCAATAGTCGTCACCCAGGAACGTATAGTTGGAACAAGCCTCGATGGGTGTTTCAGACAAGGTAAAATTGTGGGCGCGTAACGCTTCCGTGTCAGTCAGTGCCAGAGCCTTTTTTACGCCCTCAACCACAACGGCGACGTCCCTAGAATCGGCCAGGTAATTGCCACTAATCACAGGGTATTCGAAAGGGTCGTTCGAAGCCAGGCTGATTATTCCTGAAATACCAACGCGTACGTACGTTAATTATTACCTCGTCTTTCGTCGCTCGTAAAAAAAAAAACGTGCATTCAATACATCGACGTACCCCTGCTCTTCGGATGAAGGTTCACCGCGGCTATATACACGTTGCGTTTTCCCGTGCTGCGTAGTGCGCCAATTTCACCTGGTGCACAACTTTGCGAATAGCCATAAACGGCTAATTTGATATCTGGAAAGTCTGGGCTTGCTGATTCGGTCTTTAAAATACCTAAGATCGGACTTATTCCTGTGCCAGACAAGGGGCCTGTCTGATTGACGAGGTACTCGGTAGCAATCGCCCAGTCGTTGTCGTATTCGTCTACCTCGCTGACAGTGAAGCCGAGACTGTAGCCTACGTGGTTATGGAAATTCTCGCCAACGCCAGGACAATCATTGACCACCTTAACCCCAACTGAATCCAAATGTGCCTTGGGTCCGATTCCGGAGAGGAGCAGGATCTGGGGTGACATTATGGCGCCCGCTGAAACTACGACTTCCTTGGATGCATGGACCGTCTTGAGCTCTCCGTTCTGTAAAGAATTCATGCGGAATGGTTCGCTTATCATCCGTTTTCCATACGATTTTAAACGACGTATACATTACCTGGTAATACTCGACGCCGACTGCCTTCTTGTTCTTGATTATTACCCTCGTGACGTGAGAATTGAGGGATACGTGAAGATTCTTCCGATTTTTGACTGGCCGCAAATATGCCGAAGCGCTGCTAAATCTGACTCCATTTTTGGTCGTGCCTTGTGTTATTGCAAAACCCATGAAGTCTTCACCGTTCACATCATCGCTGATACCGTAACCCAGCTCGTATGATGCAGCAAGGATTGAATACCCGAACGAAGGAAGGTGCGGGAATCTTTCAACTGAAAGTGGTCCACCCGTCGCGTGATAGAATCGTCCGACTCTTTCGATCTCGCCGTTGTCTTCTGACATTAGATAAAATGGCTTAACCTTCTCCCATGTCCAGTCTTCGTTTCCTAGGTCAGCCCAGTTGTTGTAGTCCTTTGGGACGCCCCGTACGTATACCATTCCGTTGTGCGAAGTACTTCCCCCGAGCATTTTTCCCGAGGATGCTGAGCAGGAACCGTTAGTTCCGAGACAGGCGTAATTCTCGTTGGTCGTCGTGTAATTCCAGTCGACTTCCGTCCCTGTGAGAAGTAAACCGTTGATTCATTGCTGAAATTCGAATAAGAAAACTAATTTTATCCAAATGTCCCGATGCATCCACCAACCTAGAAGTTCTAGGCGTAACAGTGGAATTTTTCCACCTGCAGGTTCGTCGTGACCAGCCTCTAAAACCAGGACTTTCCAGCCAGGATTCTCACTCAGTCTTCCAGCCACGACTGCCCCTGCGCCTCCACCTGTACCAAAAGGGACATTTGTCTACTTCAGAGCACATCGTCGTGGCTTATTTGATCATTCATTCATGGGCAGACAGTTATGTCCAGTTTCCTGTTCCAATTGAATTTCGCTTTCATCTCGCGACCCGACTTACCGCCGACAACCACGAAGTCATACTCCTTGTCCGGAGTCTCGATCGACTCAACTCGCTCGCATCTGCCAGATATTTTCTCATTAGACCGTATCAATTCGTCGAGGAGAGACATGAAGACGACGAACGCCGAGGCTCCGCACATTTCTGCGAGGCTTGGACCCGGGAGGTTAGCGTTGCAGGTCAACGAAGAAGTGCAGCTGTAGGTCATTTTTGCTGAAGAGATGAGATTTTCAGCAATAATCAAGTGGCCAGGGAATCCGATAATCTCGACTGCTTAAACTTACTTGCAAGTTTGAGTGTCTGGGACCAAGAGAGCCAACGATTCTAACTTCAGTTTGTAACGCGCATACACGGGTCGCTTCCACCATACGTCTGTGACAACGGATCACGCAAACAAAATTTATACTCTGAACTCATTACAGTCTATTTAGTTTTCTTTTTTTTCAGCTGTGGGAATATTTCTTCAACTGCGATGTACATTCTAGATGATTTATTTTAACGTTGAAATACGTTATCGAATTTTTCTCGAAACAAGCAGGTGACCTAGTAGATATCGGTGACGCAAATAAAGCCAACGGAATGTTCTGCGAAATATAGCAAAACTGGTTCACAAATATTAGTTCACCATCACGCCCCGAATAGTGGACTCAATTTTGCCGGTATACGTGGACCACTGGAAAGTTTGTATGCCTAATATCTGTATGACTTGGCCCACTGAGTGGCACACTGGTCAACAAAAGGACTTTGAAATTACCTAAACGAGCCCAAACATAGCCAGAAATCACCCTCACATAACTCATTCATCGTTCGGAAATTCCAGTCAACTTCCGTTCGTCTGAGAAATAGACCATTGAATATTCATTTCTGGAATTTTGATGAAAGAACGAACTTTCTGCTTAAAATTTTTTACATCTACCTATAAGTGAACCGAAGGATATCGGAACTTCTGTGGCTGAAGGTTCGTATCGTGACCAGCCTCCGGAAGCAGGACCTTCCAGCCAAGATTTTCACTCAGTCTTCCAGAAGCCGTTCCCTCCGCACCACCACTTGTACGAAAAGAGACATTCGTCCACTTCAGGGCACATTGTCGTGACTCATATTTGGCAATTAATTCATAGACAGAAAGTTGTTTTCAGTTTCGTGTTCCAATTGAATTTCGCTTTCATCTCGCGACTATCGAGAAGTAATTCCATGTGATCCTATTATGAGATGAAATTTTAATCTCGAAACCAGCTCGTGACCTAACACTCATCGGGCTATGCAAATAAAACTGTCGAAACCTTCAGCTATGTTTATTAATACCGACTCGTTCGCAAACACTTCTACGTCGTCCTGGTGCTCCAAACCAAACCATTAACCTAATTTTGCTGTAATATATGGATTGCTGTTGACTTTGTACTCTCTACCTCCCAGTCTCGCGCCGAGAAGAGAAGCCTTGCTAGTCATCAACTAGACGCAATTGTGATATCATCGTACTTGAAGATACTGGTAATCATAAATCACCGCACTCCGGGTTTCAGGTGGAAAATATTCAATGATAACGATGATGAGTTGCGAATTTAAGGAAATGTTCTTTCGCAGGACAGAAAAGAGAGCCAATTATCCCGGTCTATGAGTAACCGTGATTTTTGTCGTCCAGCAGGAAATTTTATTATCACTCTTAGAGGATTATTTTGCGAATATCTATGATCCTTCAAAGTGAGGCTTGAGTATAATTTAAGCTGAAATCCTGAGGAGAAGGGACTTTGATTCTGCCACGTTTTGTGTCCACCAGCATTCAGACATCTTCCTATGCGTCTAAGTCTTCTAGCCAGACTCCCTGGCCCAATTTGTCTGAAATTTTCTCACATTGAGGACATGAGCTGGAACAGTAATTGGATAGGCAAATAAAAGCTCAGAAATATTTCGCGTTGTGTAATAATACTCGCTGGCAAATATTCGTTCACCGTTTCGCCCGAAACCATAACCCAATTATGCTGTCGTAAATCGATCACTGTATAAAGTCTATATTGAACTAATGTCTACCAGGCTTGTTCTGGAGAAGCGAGACCTGCGAGTCACCCTCGAGGTATTACCGTACGTCATAATTGCTCAAGAGACAGGGAAATAAAAATAGGCTTTAAAGTTTAATGCAAATACGAGAGCCTTCGAATGAGTTCATCCTCTTCGCGGTTTCTATAGGCAGTTTAATCGCAGATTGCAAAAATCCTCGGCGTTAGTTCGTAAGACATTGGCCAGTCGTTGGACATCGGTGGTAAACCTGATCCTCGATTTGGCAAATCTTTGGGCGATCAGCGATCGGTGGATACCATTGCAATTAGGTTTCTGCAAGCAAAGCATCTTGATGTTTCCGGGACCGAAATGAATGTCCGATTAATTATAGGCCACAGTTGGATACACAACGATTTCTATATTGATTTCGTATCGACCTCGAAGTTGTGGGCCAGCAATGAAGAGCACAGCAACCATGATGGCTCATCAATTATTATCATTGTCATTATTTCGTTCAGCTTTGTTGAATATTACCACATTTTGGTGTTGTTGTTGGTGGGAAACACGACGCCAGAGGCTAGCCATATCCAAAAATGATATCGGGTTACTTTGTTTCACGTATTCATTATACCTTCTATGATTACGATACCATTGTTCGCCGATAACTTTTATTCCTTCATAGACTATTTTGGGATATATTGTTCAATTTTCGAACCTGACACTGCGTGCGGTTATTCAATGAAGCATTACGTAGATAGTTTTTCTACGGTAAACAGAATACGATAGCACTACAATCAGAAATGAAATTAATTATGTAATAATAATCATAGGCGGCACCTGAATCCACAACGATTTGTATTAATTTTGTATCGAGGCCGGAGTTACGGGCCTCATATACTAGCAGCAATCAGGAGAATCGAAACCGCGGTCGCTCGCTCGCTTCCAATAATTATTATAATTTTATTTACCCTTGGTAAATATTAACGTTTTCCTGCACTGTTGCATGGAAAACACCGTTCCCAAGGCCCAATTCCAAAAACGATATCCCGTTAATATCATAATCATCCTACCGGTCCATAACTCTCAATATCAATGCGCATTATCCACTGAACATTTTAATCCTCCTACAAATTTGACTCTATTCTAAATCGGATTATTTTATCTATTTTTACTGCTGAAAGGCTCCTTCGAAGCCAGGAAGATTCCTTTTTAAACACGAGAGGACTTCTTCATCCGATCATCTCAATCATCGTACCCGTTCTTTTTGGGTAGAGACGAGTTTGACGATTCATGAAAGAAAAGATATTGATAGAAGATGCTCGGATGTGTCCCTTACCTTCCACATAATTGCTCAAGAGTGAAACTCGTTCGCTTGGAAGTTCATCATTATCAGTCACTAAGACCCAGGACTTTCCAGTCAGGATTCTTATTCAGTCTTCCAGCCACCACTGCCCCTGCGCCTTCACCTGTACCGAAAAAGAGATATTCGTCCACTCCAGCGAACATCGTCGTGGCTTTTTTGGTCATTCATTCACGGACAGACAGTTATCCAACCATTTCAAGTTTCCTGTTCGAATTGAATTTCGCTTTCATCCTGCGACTCGACTCACCGCCGACTACCACGAAGTCATAGTTTTCGTCCGGAGTCCCAATCGACTCAACTCACTCGCATTTGTCAGATATTTTCTCGTTAGAACGTATCAATTCGTCGAGAAGAGACATGGAGACAACGAACCGATGGTTTCAATAGACAGTTCGATCGCAGATTGCGGAAGGTCTCGTAAGACATTGGCCAGTCGTTGGGCATTGGTGGTAAGCCTCATCCTCGATTCGGCAAATCTTTGAGCGGTCAGCGATGAGCGGATAACATTGAGAGTTGGCCTCTGCAAACGAAGCATGCTGGTGTTTCCAGAATGGAAATAAATGCCCGTTTAATTATAGGTCACACTTGAATACACAATAGTTCGTATTAATTTTGTATCGACCTGGCAGTTGCGAGCCAGCAATCAAGAGCGTGTAGCAACTGTGATGATTCACTAATTATTATCATTGTTATATTATTTTGTTTAGCTTTGTCAAATATTACAGAATTTCTGCATTGTTCTGCGTGTAAAACTCGATTCCAGACCTGCCTACATCAATCCAAAAACTATATCGGTTTTCGCAATATGGTATAATCGTATTCATAACGCTGCTCTGGTCGTATCACTGCACATTATCTACTCACAATTTTAATCCTCAAATATTTTACCACATTCTGAATCGAATCGTTTTAGGTATATTTGTTACTATATCGTGAATGAATATCGTCGGAGTTTGAAATAAATTGACAAATCGTTAATTTTATTCGTCAATAAAAAAAGCCAGATGAACATTTTTTTCTATAACAAATCCCCGGTAGATCAAATTTTATATTCTTAATTTAATTCGGTCTTCTGTTTGGCGTGACAGTAAAAATATTTGCAATTTCTAAACCAATAAGCAATTAGTGCCGGATGCGGATGTTGGTTATTTATTCAGATTCTTACCAGTTGTCCATACGACGAAAATTATTAACTTTAAGAATAAATTATCACCCTGCATTTAGAGAAATAGCAAATAGCATCTGATTTCAGCCAAGTTTCAGATACAATCCAACCAAACCTCCATTAGGCCAATAGTTCTTTTTTGATAAAATCAGCAGCTCGCTCTCCAATCATCATAGCCGGTCCTCCAGCGTTACCCGAAGTTACCTGAGGCATGATGGAATTATCAGCAATACGAAGTCCCTTTATTCCATGAACTCGTAGCTGATGATCAACGACTGCCATGGGGTCGGAGGAAGGTCCCATCTTGCAAGAGCCAGCCTGGTGAAGTTCTGGCTCAGCATTTTGCCGGACGGCACAATGCCAGTACTCGGTACTAGGGAAAGTGTAATTGGAACAGACTTCGATGGGTGCGGTGGACAGAGTGAGGCCATGATTTTTCATGGCCTGCGTATCAGCCATTGCCAGTGCCAATTCTATGGCTTGAACAAGACCATCAACGTCCTTAGGATCGTGCAAATAGTTGAACCAGATCACTGGGTTCTCCAAAGCGTCGTTTGAAGCCAGACTGACTCTCCCTGAAACACGAAATCCCGTTCATCGTTGCACTTGCTGACTCAAGTGAAAACGTCGATCCTACCTCTGCTCTCTGGGTGAAGATTCACTGTACGAATTTTCACAGTGCGTTTCTCCGAACTTTGGAGTGCGCCGATTCCTCCTGGTGCGCAAACCGCGTTGTAGCCATTGAAGTATAACTGAAGATCCGGATAGTCGGGGCTCGCTGCTTTGGTCTTTAATGTACCCATCAACTGGGCTAATCCATTGCTGGACAAGGGGCCAGTTTGGTTGATGAGATACTGGATAGCAACTCCCCAGTCGTTATCGTATGTGTCTAGCTCATTGATCGTGAAGTCAAGGGAAAAGGCAATGTGGTCGTGAAGATTCTCCCCAACGCCAGGCAAATCCTTGACCACCGAGACTCCGACTGACTCTAGGTGCTCCTTGGGCCCGATTCCAGAGAGAAGTAGGATCTGAGGTGACATTATGGTGCCTGCCGAAAGTACGACTTCACGTGATGTACGGATCGTCTTCAGCTTGCTGTCCTGTGGAGAAATTTTTCGGGATTGTTGGTTCAGCGTTTATGTGTGAAATCGACAAATTCGACATTGGCACCTGATAGTATTCGACGCCGACTGCCTTGTCATCCTCAATTATCACCCTGGTAGCATGAGATTTCAGGGATATGTGAAGATTCTTGCGGTTCCTGACCGGCCGTAGATACGCCGAAGCGCTACTACGTCGGACTCCGTTTTTGCTAGTGGTTTGCGCTATCGCAAAACCCGTGAACTGTTCACCGTTCAGATCATTGCTGACATTGTGACCCGCCTCTTCGGCTGCTTTAAGGATTGAGATCCCAAATGGTGGTACGTACGGGAATCTTTCAACCGAAAGTGGTCCACCTGTCCCGTGATGCTTTCTTCCAACTCTGTCAATTTCGCCGTTGTCTTCACTCTTTATAAAAAACGGCTCAACTTCACCCCATGTCCAGCCTTCGTTTCCTTGAGCAGCCCAGTTATTGTAGTCCGTTGGATTGCCCCGTATGTACGTCATTCCGTAATGAGACGTGCCTCCGCCGAGCATTTTTCCAGCTGATAACGAGCAGGAGCCGTTTGTTGATTGACAGGCATGGCTCTCATTTGTCGATTTATAATTCCAGTCGATTTCCGCCGATCCTGTAGAAGATGAACTATATTACTTCGTTCGGAGACCGAAGTTGTTTTTTACCTACCTACTAGCTTCTCGATGAACAGCGGAATCCCTCCACCTATAGGCTCGTCAGGACCAGCTTCCAAGAGCAGGACTTTCCAGTCAGGATTCTCGCTCAGTCTTCCAGCCACCACTGCCCCTGCACCTCCGCCTGTACCAAAAGAGACATTCATCCACTTCAAAGAACATCGTCATGGCTTATTTGGTCATTCATCCATGAACAGACAATTGTTTCCAGTTACCTGTTCCAATTGAATTTCGCTTTCATCTCGCGACTCGACTTACCGCCGACAACCACGAAGTCATACACTTCGTCTGGTGTCTCGATTGACCTAACTCGCTCGCATCTGCCAGATATTTTCTCATTAGAACGTATCAATTCATTGAGTATAGTCAAGAAGAGGACAAACTTGGAAGACTCGCAAAGTTCTGCTAAACTCGGACCAAGAGGTCCAGCGTTGCAGGTTCTTGGCACAGTACAGTCGTACATCATATCCCTGCTGAAAAGTTAATGAAGTCATTTTTCCACATAAAATGGATATTTCTCATAGAACTATTGATAACTATTCATATTTTGACCTAGACACACTCTACACCAGACTTTCCCAGCCGTTTGCTCACACATATCCTATAATATTTTGTTGAATTTCTCTCACCCCGAGTATAAGGCCTTATAGTTCACCTGTGGAAAAATAATAACTCCGTCTAGGTCGATAGCAATTATGGATTCTGCAGTTAATTGAAAGAAATCGTAAAAATGCAACGTACTTTTATTTACGTGGTAATAAAACGACAACTAGACTACGACTAACGGGTTCGATAAGATGCCCGCCACGACTCAGTCTTACGCAATTGACAAGGACACACTATTTGCGCAAGTTGATTAGAAGACTGTTAGTCCACGGCGACCTAGATAGCGGACATCAGTTCCCGATGCATTTGTATTACTTGCAGTTTTACTTAAGGCTGACTTCTACGCTTTCGAGTGTCCTTCGCGGTCAGATATCAATAATCTATTCCGGGTTACGGAACGCGTTAACGATAGCACGATGCAAAATTTTTTCAATATTATTCGACGAACTATTTTCCAGACACATTTCCGACTCCAATATTTCTTCACGAAGTCAATCCACCCAAAACCTAGGCCAATCCTTCGGAAGTCAAGGGCCCTGTCTGGTTGTGGAGATACTGAGCAGCGATGTTCCAGTCGTTATTGTATGTCTCTGACTCGTTGGTGGTATGGTGAGGTATGTAGGCGATGTGGTCACGAAGATTCTGGACCGATTGGACACGCTCGCATAATCCAGATGTCTTTTTTTTGGACTGAACTAACGTATCCAGAAGTTACATGAATAGGAAAAACTTCGAGGCACTCCAAGTGGTTGTTAAACTCAAACCAAGATGTCCATCGCTGCAGGTGACCGGTGTCGTAAAGTTGCACGCCATCCCCGGAGAGCAGAAGAAGAGTATAACTCCAGACGTATTCAGAAATGGATAAAAATTTGAAACTGCTATTCGCGAGTGACTATCTGTCTTGAAGATCTCATTATCAATTTGTTCCGTTATGTAAAGCGATACCGCTCTCGGCCGAACCCATTTATACCCCATACCCTCTCTCGGACTACTTCCGATGTTCATATTGGTATTCAACAGTTGTTATTGCCACGCAAATGCGACCTACATATCACGGATCAGTCTTTTCTCTACGTAGAGCTAACATGACCTAATATTCGTCTAGCCCCTTGACACGATTTATATTGTATTGTAACTCGAGCTGTAGATAGGAAAAAAAAACGACACCGTATATCGGAATTCGGTTTTATTTGTACAATACAGTAGTGAAATGCGATATTTGTTCTGATCATCCGGAACAGTGGCATGCAAAGGTTTCACGCCTGCATTCAGAATCTTTCTTAATAAAGTCTGCCAGTCTTTCTCCAATCATTATGGTCGGTGCTGCAGTGTTGCCGGAAATGACCTGTGGAAAATATCCAGATATAGGGTCTAGGCTGTTCGTTTAACGTCAATGATGAAAAACTAGGAACTTACCTGAGGCATGATGGAAGCATCGGCAACACGGAGTCCCTTTATCCCGTGGACTCGTAACCGATGATCAACGACCGCCATGGGATCTGACGACGGTCCCATCTTACACGATCCAACATCGTGGAGTTCGGAGGCGTCACCTTGCCTAATGGCGCAAGCCCAGTACTCGGTGCTTCGGAAAGTGTGACGAGAGCAAGCCTCGACGGGTTTGTTGGACAATTTAAAGTCGTGGGCCTTGAAGGCCTGAGTATCAGCCAGTGCCAGGGCCGCTTTTATGGCTTGAACCAGAACGTCAACGTCGTCAGTCTCGCTCAGATAGTTTCCCCAGATGACCGGGTATTCGAACGGGTCTTTCGAAGCCAGGCTGATCCTCCCTGAAAAACCAAAGCCCAGAATTCCCATCATCCCTGCTCTCTTCGTCCTCGGTAATCCCGTTTTACTCGATTATCTCACCTCTGCTCTTCGGGTGAAGGTTCAAAACATGTATGATCACAGTCCGTCGTCCGGTGCTACTACGAGCGCTCACTTTACCTGGTGCACAACCCGCGTTATACCCTATGAAGTACATTTGGATATCCGGGAAGTCGGGGGTTGTCTTGTTGGACGATATCCTACCCGTGATCTGAACGAGTCCAGTGGACGACAAGGGGCCAGTTTGGAAGGTGAAGTACTCTGTTGCTGCAGCCCAATTGTTGTCATAGGAGTCTGTCTCGTTGATGGTGAAGGTAAGAGAGAAGGACGCGTGGTCATGAAGGTTCTCCCCAACCCCAGGCAAATCCTTGACCACCTTGACTCCCACCGATTCCAAATGCTTCTTGGGCCCTACACCAGAGTGGAGAAGAATATGGGGCGACATTTTGGTTCCAGCAGATATCACGGCTTCCCGCGACACGCGGACTGTCTTCAGCTTGCCGTTCTATAAAGGATTCATGATCAATCGAAACGTATCGATCCTCGTGATTAAACGCGATGATTATTACCTGGTGATATTCGACGCCGACTGCCCGATCGTCCTCGATGATCACCCTGGTAGCTAAAGAGTTCAACGATACGTGGAGGTTCTTGCGGTGTCTGACGGGTCTCAGGAACGCTGCAGCAGTGCTAACTCTTATTCCGTTTTTGCTGGTTGTTTGAGATACCGCGAATCCCGTTACCCGGTCAGCATTGTGTTCCCCAAGGACGGGGTAACCCGCTTCGGCGGATGCGGCGAATATAGAATCTCCGAAGGAAGGTATGTCCCGGAATTTTTCTACCGAAAGCGGTCCGCCCGTGCTGTGATAGAACCTTCCGACTCTTTCTATCTCGCTGTTGTCCTCAGACAGTAGAAAAAATGGCTTAACTTCATCCCATGTCCACCCTTTGTTTCCTAGGGCAGCCCACTTGTCGTAGTCCAATGGAATGCCCCGTATGTATGCCATCCCATTGTGCGATGTGCTTCCACCGAGCATTTTCGCCGAATTCCAAGAGCAGGAACCGTTCTTCGAAAGACAGGCGTGACTCTCGTTTGTAGTTTTAAAATTCCAGTCGACTTTCGTCCCTGTCAAAAATACAGCATCGATTATTCCCACGCCAATTTGATCTCCGGTTCACCTACCTATCAGCAAATGACTGAAACTTGGAATTTCCGCGCCTGCAGGCTCGTCAGGGCCGGCTTCTAGTAGAAGCACTTTCCAGTCAGGATTCTCACTCAGTCTTCCAGCCGCAACTGCCCCTGCGCCTCCACCTGTACCAAAAAAAGAGGCATTCGTTCACTTCAGGGAACATCGTCCTGACTTATTCGATCATTCATTCACGGACTGACAGTTATTTCCAATGTTATATTCCGGTTGAATTCACCTTTAATGTCGCGACTCGACTTACCGCCAATTACCACGAAGTCGTACTCGTCGTCGGGCTCATCGATCGGTCTAACGCGCTCGCATCTGCCTGATATTTTATTATTAGAACGTAACATGGTGTCGAGAAGAGCCATGAAGACGACGTACGTCGAGGCTGTGCACATTTCCGATAGACTAGGCCCCGGCAGATCTGCATTGCAGACGAACGGCAAATTGTTTATGAAATTCATCGCCGCAATGAATGATCAATAAATATTGAAAAAAATGAAAAATTTCAACACAGGAATGGACTCTGTATAACGGCAGCGCGTTGTGTAAATCCAATTTATACCCCAACACCCCTACTTTATAGTTCGCAGAAATGTTGATTTAGGTGTTAAGTAGTTACCACTTAACTATGCACATTCGTATCTCAAACTATCACTAATTCTGTGTATCGAGTAAATATGACCCAATTGCATAATACACTGTAGGTTCTTCAACGGGTTATTATAATTTATGTGGATATCGTGTGCCCAATTTGTTTTTCTTCGGTGATAATTCGAAGCAGATAACTCCGTCCCTTGTATTATTCATATCGGAAAACTAGAGCGCATCGAAGTTGCGATTGGGCCGGATTGCAGTCTCGAAGAATTCCGAATTCCGAATTTTAATATTAGAATTATAATTTATAAAATAAAATGATCATTTTCCGAAAGTCTCTATAGTCGATTTGACAAATTTTCAAACAAAGAACACCGGAATTTCAAAATTTCGCAACTCGAAATCCGCGCACGTATTCATTCAGTGTTTAATAACTCGGGCTGTATTGATCGTATCGAGACCAATTAGTGGTTAAATTATTCGTTTTGAGATGCACTTTGCGGTAAAAAAAAGTCCAAAAATCCTACCAATTATTTACGACGTGATGAAGTCATCGATTGAAGTAGATAAAATGGGTCTCGATTAGAATGGAATATTTTTTTGAGAAATGGACCGAAATTTTGGGATTCTTCGGCCTTCCGGGTCTCGGGTTCTAGACGTTAGACACGCTTCTGAAAATTCTGAATCGTCTCAATCGAATTCGGAAGTTCAACCCGGCCCCGGTGCAATCGACTTTTGACATAACTTATCCCCGACGACTACCGAGTCCCGAACGTAATCTCGCGTCCTGACCGATCTCCGGATCGTATTAACGCTCTGAGGAGCGACAGGGAGATGAAAAAGTTCGCGAAACTGCAAGCAGTTTCTAAACTCGTACCCCAGAGCCACCATCCCTGCGAGTGACCGGCGAGCTAAAGTTCCACGACATCCTTGAAGAATAGACTGTATGAATTATAAACGAACGGCTAACGGGCTCTGAGGCTGATTCTAGTAAACACTGTCCCTCAAGTTTAGCGATAGTTCAAACTACGGATACAATTCATCCCCTAAACTCCACCTCGAATTCCTAAACCCTTGCCTAAACCGTATTAATGAATTTCCTCCTGAACCAGGTATTTGCCCGAAGCAGAATACTACGAGGGATTTTTTAACCGAGGAACACTCTCCTTCCCTTTCATCGCTTTCCCTTTTCGCGCCCTGCTGATCCTCCACTACCGTCGGATCACAATTCACCACTTTCTCTCACCAGTGCGGCATTCCCACACTCCCGAGGGACTCACTACTCCCGTTTACACAGAAGCTTGACAATTTTTCAATACCTGATCCTCGTACTCCCACCTCGATCTATCCTGGCTAAGTTATGTACCTCACATGTCAACGAATTAAGAGAGAATACGGAGAGCGGGAAGGATAAGAATCCGAGATGAGAATGTGGGTTACAAAAGGGTGCAATTGGTGTATGTATCCAGGAGAATGAGAAACGGCTTCTTCTTCTTCTTCTTCTTCTTCTCCTTCTTTTATCCGAGGGTGATCCTGATGTCTGGTATTGACTCCAGCCACTCGACTTCGCATTTGCTTCGCGTTATGAAAAACGGCTTATTTCCCGGGTCTTTCGGTCGATATCGAACAGAGAAACCGTCCAGTAGCTGGTTTAGCTTATAGCCGACTAGGAGTTCAATAAATTTTCGTCCTAGGTACTACCTACTGGGACTGGCCTCTTATTGTTGGTTATATTTTACAGGATTTTTATACCTCGGCTGTAGGAGGTTCGGGGTACATTAATCGCGCGAGGAAAATGGCAGCTGGCAGCTCGTTTCCCAGTACCTTATATACACCGTACTGCTCGGTTTTAATAAAACTATGAAGCCCGGTGTTTTAGAGAGAAAATTATTGAACATTAAACGCCATCCGTGCGCCGGTAATCAAACCCCCATTACCTGCCAGAGCTCGTTACCAAAATCGTAAGGCGGGGTGAAAAAATAGGAAGAAAGACATTCCGGGATGAATAAAACACTTTTTGAAACCCCACTCGTTATATTTTTATTAGATAATTGCCAGATGGGTTGGACCTCCTTTAATCTTATCTCAACTTTTCATCACCTCGACATCGACGGATATCTGATACGAAATTCATACGGTTCAGAAATGATCAAAGACGCTGCAGCGGTAAGACCGTCCGATTATAGCCGGGACTTTTACACTTGTACTTCTGATTTGTTGGTTTTTTGAAGAATTCTAGGGAGCTGTTGGCCACAAGACCGGAATCTCGAGCGGGAAACACCTTGCTACTAATCAACTGGCTTTACCAATCGAGTGCTTTCCAACTTGCTAATAGATTTCACCGCAAGTTTAAACCTCCGACAGAACTGAACGGCTCAATCTATACGATTTAGGGCCAAATCCCATCCAGCCAACGCCACGTACCTACTTCCGACCTGCAACTTAGCATCGGTTTAAATGCACTGCGATACCACGTGAAGCTGATAATAATGACGAAAATCGGCCGAACGAGTCTGGCATCGTTTTTGATGACTTGTCAAAATCCTTCCTTGATCTTTGGAAAAATTATGAGAATCATTCTCGCGGTGTCCGATGGTCAGGGGAACGATGAGGTATGTGGAATCCCGCAACGAGCAGAGGGACGGTTTAGGGTATGGCCCATGAGAGGTCACAGGCCAGCCAGTCAATTTCCCCCTATTTCGCGAGTGAATATGCAATTACGACCGGAGTACATTCGCCAGATACGACCTGGCGATTCCCTATTTGCCCGTTACATAGACAGGTGGATGGGAGGGTTTGGTGAGGAGATATAGAAGCACACTTGACTCGTGTACCGTTCGAATTGGAATTCGCAAATCACAATTGACCGATTGCGCGCCAAACCCGTCGCCGATCGAGAAATGACCTTTCGTCGTTCCAACGGAAACCTGCGTTTCAGAAAAGAGGATCGAGGGTCTTTCCCAAAAGTTTTACCAATTATCTTAGGGAGCGCGAGATGATCAGAAAGTCCAAAATTGAATTTCGATTTCTCACTGCGACGAACCTGTATCCTTTTTCCTTTCGAATAAAAGACCAGATCGTCGTCCCGATTTCGAAACGATAGTATTGAGCAGATTCCTCGATCGTAGAATATTTTTTCATCGATTTTTCAAATTCGTTGATTCAAAATCGCCGGAACAATCCCTGAAACGGAATGGATAGAAGAGGATCTGAAATTCACATGTCGAAATCCGGTTAAACTCGATCGTTTCCAATTTGACATTCAATTTTCTACTCTGGGTTTGATTACGTATCACGAGTTTCCAAAAAAGCTGTTTCTACACACGCCCTTAACTTTAGTCAAAGTACTCCTTTCTCTCTCTCTCTCTCTCGATCTTCTTTTGCTCACTTCTAATCTATCGGTGGAAGAAAGAGTATGAAAAGAAAGAATTTCCAATAAAAATCTTGCCAGCAGTTGCACGGAGTAGTACGTACGTAAGGTAAGAGGGCGAGGTTTAGGTATGACAAAGAAAAGGCCAGTCTAAACGTAGGTAGGTAGGATATAAGGCCTGCGGGCATACGGAGAGCAGAAAGTTCTTATTTTCATTCATCTTCCTGTGTTTTTCTTTTTTTTTTTCTTCTTCCTCCCTTCCGCTTCGTCTTTTTTTCCAAATTTTTTTTTTAATAGAATCGCTCACTGCTCAGGACGGACGTGGAAGGTCGCTTACCAAACCGAGCTTTCGGGCTTTTGACACGAACAGAGGAACGGGAGAGAGGAGAGAGAGAAATAGATCAAAAGGTTCGCCCCGAGCGAAGCTACTTTAGCTTTACAAAACGGCCAACCGTACCTGTACTCCGCAGGTCTGTCCGTCTCTTGAACAAACAAACAGAACAAGCAGACAGCACGATCTGAATAACGAAGAACAAAAATTTTTTCATTAAATTTTTCAACTTTATTCTATCTTTTACTATTTTATTTTTTTTCGTTTTTTGTTTTTTTCTTCCATTTTGCTGAAAGAAAAACCAGAAATTCATCATTCATAAGTGAACAGAAGAAGAAGAAGAAAAAAAAAGAAGAAAAAACAAATTTCCCCTGATTTTGGGTTTTTCGTCATAGTAGTGGTAGGAGTAGTAGTATAGTAGTCGTCCTCCTCTGTTGCTGCTGCTGCTGCTGCTGCTGCGGCACTTGTTGAGCTCCACTTAATGGAGCGCGAACCATGGCAAAAGTTGTTTGAGTAATTTTTCACTCGGATAAGTCCGGGCGGCGAAAGTTGAGATGGGAACTTTACCGGTTCCAGATTGCCGGTTTGTTTGAACCTCTCGACTCAGGGAGAATTTCCTCGTTTTATTACAAATTCAACACGTGCTATGGCGGAGGATAGCAATTCCTTTTTTTTTTTTTTTCCCTATTTTTGGTATTTTTCTTTTCCCCCTTTCTTTTCATTTTTTCTATCAAAGGGTTCCGAATCTTGAACCGAAACATTTACAGCCAACCAAAACAAATTACAGACATTTCAAATCCTCCCCATACACACACACACACACACACACACACACACGCCGTTAATCTCCTTCAGATTCCATGAACAATTCGCCAAAGGGATTCCCGATCCCATTTTTTTCAGGTAAAAAGAATAATCGGAGGAGAAAAAAACGTAGATAAAAACGGTATATTTTACCCCACTTTTCATTACCTTAGGTAAAATTTTAGTTTTATATTTTGAGGGTTGATTCCTTGTCGTATTCTGATACTAAATGTATTTTTAAAAAAATTCGAGGGACCAATACTTTCTGAGATACGGAAGATCTTAGTCGACCGATCACGGAACTTATAGACGACTCAGACTGGGCTGACTATGAGCGTGAGTCGACGCCCAGTCTCTGCGACTCACACGCTCCGCGATTGGCCAACCAAGATCTTCCGTATCTCGGAAACTATCGGTCCCTCGAATTTTCGGTAAAGGAAATTTAGTCTTAGATTATCGCGGGTAATCACCTTGTATGTGGCAATTTTTCACATATGAATTTGAAGCCTGGTAAATATCAAATTTTTTATTAATTTTGCAGTTTCTTAGAAACCTTTAGTCTCTTATTTGGATTCTAGGACCCCGATGAGGTGAAAATTGGTTGAAATTATGGTTTTTTGTTAGAACAAACGGTCCCAGGTTGAATATGAAACGGATAAATGACCGATCATTTACAGTTCTGGATTTCAGAACGGCGGGGGTTTTGCGCTCACTTCAATCCCGAACGTTTTGTCCTCCTAATGGAGGTTCGCTGTTAGAATTCACTCTGACATTATAGCAGGAGTTTGAAGTTTCCTATTTGTAGCACTGAGTGACCACCTCAGCAATTGGGTAACATACATATCAAAAGATGAGAAATTGGAGGAGGAAAAAAACGACTCTGAGTTAGGAGGAGTTATAAGTTTGGAAGGAAATCCGAACAGTTGGACGGGGAATCATATAGTATGACTGGTCAACAACAACAGCAGCAACAACAACAACAACAACAGGATGGTCAAGTTTCCCGAGATAGTGATAGAGAGGGTAGAGGAGAGAAAGAGAGAGAGAGAGAGAGACAAAGAGAGTTTTGGAAGTGAGTAGGGTTGACAGGGTTGACACTTTCCTCTCGGCTTTGGATTTGGTTCTGTGGCGGGTTGATGATGAAGGGATGGCGGGGGAGCGAGAAGAGGCGAAGGACGGAGGTCGGAGGGCAGAAGAGGGAATGAAATCTGCGGAAATCCCCTATACCACGATTGATTAAACTCGAGAGTGAAAAGATCCGGATACTGCAGCAATGTCGAATTCGGTTAATAACACAAGTCCAATATTTGACGAACGGTTATGGATTTTTAATAGAGAGGGTTGCAGACCCGCGTCCGAATATCGTCCCTCGTTATTTGAATTGAACATGGTTTTTTCTCTATTCTATCCGCATCAGAACCGCGTCTTTTATTTATGAAATGAGGAAAACTGATAAGGCAAATGAATTGATATCGAATCTGTTGAACTTCCTGAACAAACATTCGTGTTACGGGTATGAGTGCGATAGGTGGATATATATACACGGAATGGCCGCCCTTGTTTACGATTCTTGGCAAGGAAGTGGTGGTGGCCGAATGATAATTCACCCTGGTGTGTAAATATATCCGTTTACATACGAATACAAACTAGCTGAGAGAACACGGGGCTTGTTGTAGTGCTAGTCCAATATTTCACTTTGACCTTAGTTAACAGGCTCGAAGGAATACCTACCCACCCTTATGCCCATGCCCATACTTTAGACTAGTGAAATTCACCCCAGTCGACTACCGATCGCATCTTTAATCGTGTCTGATATCCCGGGCTTTACCCTACCCATTGTTTATTCTAGATTTAGAATCTCGATAAAACCTAAGCGATTAATCAACCCTTAATTTCGTTTCCCTCTATGAACGGTATGGGGATGAACTAGACTCTAGACCGACGAGTCTGGCTTCGGTGAAAATCTCTGAGAAACTGGGGGCGGGATTACGGGATGTAAAAGGGATCGAAAACGCCCATATATTTAATTTTTTGAAGGGTGCATATTATTCACCCGCAGGAATAAAATTCATCAGATTAATATGCCTCAGATTCCGGAGGCTTGTACTATACCGTACTGTATAGTTACATGGGTAGAAAATAATAATAATAAAAATAAAAATTTGTTTTTACATGAAGAATAATGGGCGAAGGATTAAAAGGGATCGTGTTCTAAATGTTGATAAATTTAGTCGATTATCTCGGCTTTCGGTGCAGATATCTACTCGTTAAATTTTACCACGTAACTCAAAATATATATCACCCTCATTCGTTACCATTTTTTTCTCTCTCTCTCTCTCTCTCTCTCTCGCTTCTTTACTTCTCTCACGCTATAAACTACCCTTGGATTGGGGGATGGGCGGGGGTGAAGAACAAATTTCTTATACCGTTCTCATAGACCTTAGAAAAGATTCTGATATATAATATCGACAATGCGAGACCAACCCTTATGGATAGATTATGAACAAATGATCTTTGAGAGTCTGAAACGTCCAAAAACTGAATTTATAATAAATTGATGATCTATAATGTGCGGAAGTCGAGCCAGTTTTCGAATGAAGATATGTTCAACGATCGTATACAGGTGGAAGAGGATATATATATAAATGAAATGATGGTGGAGTAGATGGGTGAATGAAGGGTCCCTTTGAAATATTCATATTTCGGAATAACTTTCTATCAATATCAGCCCGGTCAGTTCGGTATTAATCACGATGTTATCTGGTTTAATGGAATCAATTAGTTTGAGTACCAGATAGCCAATTATTCATGGTTTTAATTAGTACAGTCGGTATCGAAACGCACGCATTTCATTAAGCTGTATCTACCACCAACCGCTATACATCGCGGACTGGTATACGCTACTTTCCACTTTCCACCTTCCACCTTCTAACCCAACCCCACGAAATTAGTTACGCCGGAATGCACGCCAACGGATTATACGTTCACGGACGAATAAATAAAAAGTTAGCGAAACAGCTAAGCGGAAGGAAGAAGATGGAAGAAGAAAAAAAATAAAATAAAATAAACGAAACAGGACTCGAAAATTTTTTAAAAATCATCACAATTCGACTACCCCTGTTTTTCGCTGAATTAAAATTCGGGCTTTCACTAGATCCCCGCGGTTTTAGAGCCCAGATAAATCACACCCGAAAAGTTATCGTCAGACCAATCGACGCGTTTATATAGGTAAATGCGTCTTATGGAACCGATCAGATTTTCGACTCCATCGATGGGCTAGTATTTTGGTTATCAACAAAAATCCGATTTCGGGTAAGTCTATTCTTTTCCGATTCTTCAATAAATCGTATCTCAAGAACGGATGAACTCAATTTTGGAATCGATCGATTCAGTAGTTATTGTTCACTCAAAAGATAAGCGGAAATTTTTTATTTTTGATTTTTTTTTTCGCACTATTGTATCCCGGTGGCTAGTTGATGGTTTTAAAAATCGTAGTCGCGTGTAAAACGATGTGATAAATTATAAGAAAAAAAAAAAAACAAAATACATATACATATATATACAATACAAGAAAAAAAAGGGAAAATTTTTATTCAACTTTACACGACTTTGCTAATTAAATAATTACACCGAAAGAGTATATTATATACCGAAATAGAGAGAGAGAGAGAGAGAGAGAGTGAGAATCGTGAGCTTTCACCTGGCTCGTTTATAAATTACGAGATAAGGGTGTGAAAATTTTCCTGTTTTTTTTTTTTTTTCTCTTTCTTTTTCCTTTACTCCTTGTTGCTCGTTAGACCACGGTAAAGAGTAGTGGTGGTTGTGTACCCTATTAATGAATTAGAACTTGAACTGGGCCGCACGAATCGCCCATCATTTCCTTTCCTTTTTATTTTTTCGTTTTTTTCTTTTTTTCTCCTCCCTCTTATTTTATTTTTACTTTTTATTTTTTTCTCTCTTTTTATAAGCTGACGTTAATCTGACGTTTCCCTTGGTATACCAGTATAACAGGTCATCGGGCTACTACTACACGGGTGTATTATACTTACTTTAATTATTCTCTTTGGGTTTCGTTTGCCGCAGGTGGAATATAAAAACAATTTACAAAAAAAAACAAGATAAAAATAACGAAAAATATATATATACTTATACCTACAGTTATAGTTATATAGTATATATATATAATTCGAGCGAATTAATTATAAAGTTAAAAATTCGTCTTTATACCTCATCATTCTAATTGTAATGAGAATTTTGATAAATTTTTTAAATTCATCCGTCGATGATATCTATGTATCAATGAAATTATTAAACAATTATCAAAAAAAAAAAAAAAAAAAAAAAAAAAAAACGAAAACTGTTTACCGGAAATAATAATAATGATATTAATGATGATAATGATAATAATATCGAGGGGTGCGAGGAAATATAAATTCACCATTCTTCGCGGATTAGTTATCCGAGAGTTTGTAATTGTTGTTTAAAACTTCGTTCTCGCACAGTTTAGCACACCAGAAACTCCTTTTCTTCTTCCTCAGTAATTAATTTCATTTACAGTTTTCTCTCTCTCTCTATCTCTTTCTTCCTTCCTTCCTTCCTTTCTCTGTTTCTTCCACTCTTTCTCTTACTCTTTCTCATTTCATCGTCGTCTCTCTTCTATAATAAACACCATTTTAAGATTAATCCCAAGTTTACGACCATTATCGAAGCCTGCGTTAGTCCAGTTGAAGAGGTAAAAATACCAAGAAATAAACGGTGAAAAGCTTGATGTTGAAGGTACTAAAATTCATCAGGTCAAACCAAAAGAAAAGAAGAAGAAAAAATAACACTCGGTGTTAGTTTTTCGACTATATCTCGAAGAGCGTCAACGATATCAACATAAAAGTTCACATTGAAAATAAAGTTGATGAAATTTCCCACGGATAAGATGGGATGAATTTTCCCCGTATCTCCATTGGTTTTGTTGAATTTTGGGGCTGAAATATTTGAGGACTTTCATTAATTCCAGAACGAAACGAACGTTATAATATTCAGCGTTAAAATACAGCGAAACCAATTTGGACACAGGAAAAGTGTATTGAACATTTTTTATGTAAAATTTAATTGACTTCAATTTGGATGTTCACTTTTGTCTCGATATCGTTGATGGTTATCGAAATATCAGCGAAAAACTGCTCTCGAGTGTTTTTTTTTTTTTTTCCGTAATGATGATTCGGGCCTTTTGCACTATACATTTGAGTTGAGGATTTTTCAACACGATATGAATAAAATGTTTTTTGGCAAGTTACAGCTTTTGTACCGTCCTTTTTTTCCCATATTAAAAACAAAAAAAAACAGAAACAGAAAAAAAAGAAGAATTCTACGCGAATTAACTTATACGTACGGGGTGGCGATATCTAGCTTTAGATTTAGCGAGATTCCCTGGGGTCTGGGATGAAGAGGAGAGATGATGGGGTGGGAGTAAAGGTGGAAACCTCTCCTGGAGGCACCCTTGCCCCATTGTGACCCATTGTACAGGAACTGTATTACAACCGGAAGTGGGTATGTCCTTGGTTCCGCTTTCCGTAACTCACTGTCGCGCCAAGAGAACACAATACACTTGTCCCTCTCCTCATCCTCCTCGACCTAGGTATATCTAAATACCTAAATAGGTATATGCTCTCTCTCTCTCTCTCGACGAGAGTACATACCAGTGCTACACATCCAGCCAGCGAAACCCTTGTTGCTGCTGCTACTACTGCTGGTGCTGCTGCTCTTGTGCTGCTCAACTCTCTTCAAATCTCTCACCTAGTTCAACAAACTTGAGCTCAACAGACATTTTTATAATACCTCAGTTTCCGTGCTAGCATAAGAAGTATACACACATACAGTATGCATTTTTTTCTTCTTCTTGGTTTTCAATCATATTCAACGGTTAAAAAATGGATTCAACGAATAAGGTAGGAATTTTAACGACCAAGGAATGAAATTTCACGATCCAAGACAGATTACATAACGAATAATGGTTGAATTCAACAATTAAGGATAGATCTCAACGATTAAGGAAAGAAATTCAACGATTACAAACAAAGCTCAACGATCAAGGACAACATTTCAGCGACTAAAAAAATTAATTCAACAATTAAGGACTGATTTCAACGGTTGAGGAAAGAAGTTCAACAATTAAGGAAAGATTTCAACGATCAAGGACGAATTTTCACGGTTGAAGACAGGTTTCACAACGATTAATGGCTAGATTCGATGATCAAGGATAGATCTCAACGGTTAAGGAAAGAAATTCAACGATTACAAACAAAGCTCAACGATCAAGGACAACATTTCAACGAGTGAAAAAATTAATTCAACAATTAAGGACTGATTTCAACGGTTGAGGAAAGAAGTTCAACAATTAAGGAAAGATTTTAACGATCAAGGACAAAGTTTTCACGGTTGCAGGTAGCTTTCACAACGAATAATGGCTAGATTCGATGATCAAGGATAGATCTCAACGATTAAGGAAGGAAATTCAACGATTAAGAACAAATTCCAATAATCAAGGACGACATTTTCACGATTGAAAAAATGAATCCGACGATTAAGGAAAGAAGTTCAACGATTAGGGACAAAATTAAGCTATTAAGGACAGATCTTAACGATTAAGGGAATACGAGATAAGGAGAAAACTCAACAAACGAGTCAGAACAATTTCGGAAGAATTCTCGAACGACAAAGGATATAAATTCGACGACTAAGAATAATGTTGAACCCGTTAAGGAAAGAATAACATTCTTGCCTTGATTGAACTCCGGCTTTCATATCAATGACAAATATAGTCTAATTCTGAAGTTATTATGTGGTACGGAAGCGTAAAGCATAAAGGCGAGTAGTTCGACAATGGGAGTAGAATGTAAACGCAACTAGGTAGGCCTGTTTAAACTAACTAAGCAGGCGTCTAATGAGGCGAGGCAAGTTCAACGCTTTGCTCAATTTCAATGGTTCAGCGCGTTGGTATACGTATTTTCAGGAAGGTTAACCGCTCACTCTGTCTCAAAGTCTAGTTTGAATATAACAGAGCTGGTATAACAGAACCGTGGCTGAAGCTACGTAGATATGTGAAATGTTATGGGATAATCTGGATGAAGAAATTCATTCGAAATTTCATATTTATGGAAAAGGTTTGCCGAAACTTTTTACCCTGCAGAAAATGAGTAAAACTTTAAAGAGAAATCTCGTAGTTCCCTGAAATGTTGTAATCTTGAAATCTTGGAATCTTGAGATCTTGAAATCCCTTGTGTAAAATTTCACGAAGTGGTTTAACCCCTGGTGTATTTAGGGCTTAAAATATCTCATCCCCTAAGGCTCAGAAATTGAGGTTCTTCGACGCGATGAAATGGGCTTTTTGTATCCTTCCCTCCTTTTAGCTAATTAACAGCCGAAAGTAAAAGAAAGGGAAAGAAAAGAGAACAGAATATGATTTTATAAGATACCCCGGATCAGTTTCTTCGCGATATCTCGAAAACCCCTAATTTCATCGAGATAAAAATGCATGAACAAAATCAAGCCAATTAAATTTTCTGTGCAAAAGGTGGAATACGTTTTTCCGGTGCCTTGATTGGGTTCGCTGTATTCTAACGTTTATTCCAAACCCTCTTTGAATTTCATCCCATCGTTGTACGTAATCACCGAAAATGACCGGATATTCAGTCTCAAAATACAGCGAAACTAATGAAGATACAGAAAAAGTGTATTCCACTTTTTTTATAGTAAATTTCATAAACTTCATCTTTGTTAATCACATTAATCTCGACATAATGCACGGTTCTCGAGATATAATCGTAATAGTCTCATACAGTTTATTATCTCCATTTTTCCCCTGTTCGTCTGCTCTGTAAGTGATATACTGAATTCTCTACAGAATTTACCCGGTGCATGTAGGAAGTAAGAAGCGGAGAGTAGCAAGTCGTGTGAAAAGTTTTTGACGAGCCAACGTCAAACTGGCTTACGTTGCACCCATCCAAGCCACCCGGAATACCAGTTCCCCCTTCGAGACTGAACTTAGTTTTACGAGCCAATTGAAAATATGGGGTAGAATGGCGGCTCTAAAGCTCTGTAGCAATTCTCTCTCTTTCTCTCATCGGGGGGAACGAAACTGTGCACCATTGTCCGTAAAATGTTTTAATTAATCTTACATCCCTGCAGCAGCAGCACCACCACCACCACCACCACCACCATCAGCAGTACTAGTCGAGTTCATAAGTTTATACCCAAAAGAGATGAAAAGAAGGGAGAGAGTAAAGTCTCCTGCTCACCTGGTTGCAACAACACGACAAAACATCCCATTTTTCCTGTCTTTTTACCATTATACCGATGTTTGTCATCAACATTCTAAACATTCACGCTCAAAGCTCGTCTCCAACCTTTATTCAACGCCCGAGTTTATCAGCCGATCAAAACCCACTGACATAACACAACATTTGCTCGGATGCTCGTAATCAAGTCTCATTCACGTATCATTGCTACTGACCCTATCAGTCGACGAGGTCAGATACACTGACCGGACGATTCACTATCACAGTAATGTCTGAAGGGGCAAGGTTCAATCCCGCGGTGTGTCGTGTTGGTCGATTAGCTCCAGCTAGGCAAATATAATTTTCGAAATTTCGGTCTATTTCTCTGGATCCGAAGGCAAAAAATAGTTCAACATAAACGAGAACCATTTAATTTACTTCAATCGATCGCTTCACGACGTCATAAACGATTGGTAGGACTGTTAAAGCTTTTTTTTCCGGAAAGTGCATCTCGAGACGATCAATTTCACCCTTTATTGGTTTCGTTACGATCGATACAGCCCGAGTTATTAAAGACTGAATGAGCACATGCGCCAGTTTCAAATTTCGGATCTTCAGCTTCTGGGATTTCAAAGTTATTTTAATCGGCCATCTAGGCCTTCGGGGAAATACCCTTTCCGAAAACTACGAGTCTGTGATATCGATAACTACCGGTGATCATATACCCCAGTAAAAACAACCCGGTGCAGTGCGGTGAGATGGTGCTTTTTAATTACATCTCTTGGATGACAGCAGCAATCTCTTAAGTGCATTTCTAGACGCCCTACATCTGTGTCAGAATACGTTTTCAACCTAGTCTACATACCGAAGTAATAAATTCGCTCAAATGAACTAGGCGATGAAATTTATCGGGACGAGATTACCGGTTAAAAATATGCGCATCATGCTAACAAGATAGCACTGACGTCAACTCCGGATAAAAAATCAGCGAAAAAATTATCTGCTTGTTGAATATTGCCGAGACTTTGGTCAGTCTATCACTGGCTTTCAGGAAGCTCAGATCAGTCCGTAAAGTTAGAAATGTCTGAACTATGGACAGTCCTGTTGGCGGTGGTTTTAGTCGCCCTGGGCATCTACCAGTACGCATTTCGGAACTTGAATTACTTCAAAAAAAGGGGAATCCCCTTCGTCCCGGCGGTACCTTTGCTCGGCAACATGGCATCCAGTCTCTTCAGGAAGAGGACATTCACCGAGACCATATCACTGGCCTACAACCTCAACCCAGAGGCCAAGTACATCGGGTTTTTTGACTTCACTAACCCCGTTGTCATCGTGAGAGATCCGGAGCTCATAAAGTCCGTGACTATTAAAAACTTCGACCATTTTCCGGACCACAAAATGCTCAGCGACGAGGTGCCCGATCAACTGTTCAGGCAGAACCTTTTCGGACTTAAAGGTCAACGGTGGCGGGACATGCGGGCGCTTTTGAGCCCCACTTTTACCTCGAGCAAGATGAAGGTACTGTTCAAGCTGGTCAAGGAGTGCTCCTCGAATTCGGTCCGGTATATGAAAGAGCGCGTGGCTGGAGCCTCGGAGTTTGAAATGAGGGACTTCATCACGAGATACACAAACGACGTGATAGTGACATCAGCGTTTGGGATCGGCGTCGATTCCTTCAAGGATCCAAATAACGATTTTTTTCTGATGGGAAAAGAGGCGACAGACTTCTCGGGCGCGAGATCTCTGCGGCTTTTCACAATGAGGACCTTTCCCCTTCTCTCAAAGCTGTTTGACCTCAGATTGTACAGCTCTAGGATATCGGAGTTTTACAAAAACGTGATCAAGACCACAATCGCGGCCAGAGACGCGAAGGGCATAGTCCGTCCGGACATGCTTCAGCTGATGATGCAGGCAAGGAATAAAAGCAAGGATCTGAAATTGACCGACGACGACATGACCGCACATGCCTTCATATTCTACTTTGGTGGATTCGACACCGTCTCCGTCCTCACGTCCTTCGCTATAGATCGCATAGCGAAGAACCCCGACGTCCGCGAGAAGCTGCAGGCCGAAGTAGAACAGGCGATGGAACAATGCGACGGCGACGTCACCTACGAGGCTCTGCATGGTATGCAGTACCTAGATGCCATCATGAACGAAGCCTTGAGACTCGATCCTCCAGCCACCATAACCGACCGGCTTTGCAAGGAAAGGTTCGAACTTCCACCTGCCGAACCAGGACTCAAACCTTTTGTTGTTGAACCAGGAATCAGCCTATGGGTACCTGTCTCCGCCATACAAAGAGACCCTAAGTACTTCGAAAGGCCCGACGAGTTTTTCCCGGATAGATTTTTGCCGGAAAACAAGGAGCAGATTCATCCTGACACTTTCATTCCGTTTGGCAGTGGACCGAGGTTTTGTATCGGCAATCGGTTCGCTCTAATGACAGCTAAGCTTATGGTCTTTGAGCTTATGGCCAATTTCGACATCTCGCCATGCAGCAAAACCGTTGATCCACTCAGACTGAGCCTTTCCAGCTTCAACGTGTCCATCGACTGTGGAGTTTGGCTGAAAATCGAGCCCAAGCGATCCTCCTAGTCTCGTTTCTAAAATTGTTCAAAATTTTTAATAAATAATTGACAGGATGTCTCTGTTCATGGATGAGATAGTTCCATGATATTCTTATGCCATAGGGATAATTGGAGCTTTCATTACGACTAGGAATATATTTGATGAATCGGAGAAGAGTAGAACGAGGTGCATGTTATCGTTATGCCAAAAATTGTTATTAAATTTATAGATGACAATACTGTGCGCAGAAATATGAGAATAAGGAGAAGGAGGAGGAGGAGGAGGAGGAGGAGATGAGCATTACCGTGGAAATAAAGTGTCGCCGTGGGCAGCGAGCTGGAATGTTACGTTACGTTACTACCACCTACCCTCTACTCTTCCACTCGCTCCTACAGTCCTCCAGTCCTCCATAAAGACGTCTTTATGAAAGTTTCAGAGCTTTTGATCACGTCTCAGGTTGTCGACCCAAATATATGTAAATACGGAATAAACCGAGAACGAGGTCGGCCGAGGATATCGTCCGTTAAACTAGGTACACCCGCACGACCGTAACTTTTACCTCGATGAACTCTGGCATGAATGTGTGACATTGTACTCCTCCTCCCCGTCCTCGTCCTCTTCTTCGTATTCTTATTCCTTTTTTACGAGGGTATGTATCTCTCCCGAGTTGGCTGTTTCCGTACGTAAAACTCGAATTTCTCGTCAATTTTTATGGCTCATAATTTTCGAATTAAAAATTCAATCTTCAAGCTATTGAGAATTTTTGTTTTTTGATTCTCGCTTTTTCCTTTCCTTTCCTTTCATTTTATTACAAAGTCGATTTTTCTCACGAGGTAGTTTATGCGTTCCAACGATTTAACAACCCTTCAAATATCGAAGTATCCCGAATTGTGTCTAGCGTTGCCCGATTTTTCCCCCTCCCGGAAAAAAAGGAATAAAAAAAAGGTAAATAGAAAAAAAAAAAAGGGAATAGGTAGTTGAAAAAGATCCTATACAAGTGTAGTAGGTATGTATATAGGTACAGCATCGGTATAACAACATCAAAATGCATGAAACGGGATACCGCGAGTCGGTGTAATTTTTTTTTTATTTTTTCCGCTGACCAATAGTCACTATGTACATAAAAAAAAAAAAACCAAAAAAAAAAAAAACAAAAACAAACAAGCAAATAAACAAAAAAAAAACAAAAAATTAGAATGGGGTGGCTTTTAGCCCGCAGTAAATGCATCGTTTGAGTTTAATCAACGCTCGGCTATAGCTATTTCGTGTATTATATATAGAGTGTGCCACTGGTTTTACCAACCAACCACCAACGCAACTCCGTAATTCCTACACGCACATATAGGGTAGATAAATACATTTATATAGTATATATATATATGGATAAAATGGAACAACAGGACAGAGCACAACACGAAACGACGCTGAACAGAGTTGCAGTGGAATATAGGTATGTATGTGGAATGAATTAGCTTGAGAGTGGCCAGTGGCCAGTAGCTACCACTGTCCACCCATCCCCTATACATATATGTATACAGGTACCATGGTCGGTCGTGGCAACTCTCTGGTATTCTGGCACTCGGTCCTATTACCACGCGACAGGTAACACACCCGTTCGTTGTTTAGGGGTAGTTAAGTGCTCCTCGCACCGCTAACTACTGCTCTTAAACTTTGTTAAGTGTTTCCCATGGGGAACTATTTACACCCCCACTCGCCCCCTCGCCCCATGAAAAAATAAATAAATTAATGTATTTTTATGAATGGGAGTTGCGGCTGCGAATATTATAGACCCTTATTCAAGGGCTGAGGGTTTATGAATGACGTTTTCTTCCCCTTTTATTTCTTGTTTTTTTTTTCTTTCTCCTTCTTCTTCTCCTTCTTCTTCTCTGTTTCTCTCAGCTCGTTGCCGGGGGTTGGGTAAACGGTGAAAGAGTACGGCGTGTTTTGAGTTTACTAAGCCCATTAGACCGTGGAAAAACAGGGATTCAAATGAGCACCATTAGGGCTGGTGCAGGGGGTAGGGCGTTTATATGATAAAGAGCGACGGTTAAATATTATTTATATGCTCAGCAGGGCTGCGCAATAAATACTGAGTGTATGCTAATTTTTATTCCAAACGTTAAACCCACCTCTTACTCGTCGGTTCCTCGTTTATGAAAAAACAAGAACGAAATAAACAACAAAAAATATAGAAATAAAAATTTGAACAAACCCCGTCTACGAACCGATTCGACTTCATTCCTGGAATGTAATCTCAGCCGAATTTTCATAACGACTTTCAAAGATTTTCGGTATTCAAAACGAAAAAATCTACAATCTTTCCGGTGGAAAAGCCCCGGGAAATCTAACCGTTTAATTTCAACACGATTTACCGTTTGGAAAAACCTGCGGTACCGATTTTACTACGGTGTATTCCATCTTTGACGAGAGCCTTCATCCATCCTACTTATTTATATTAGTTTTATTTTAACGATTATCTTTATTTTTCCGGCATCCTTGAAGCGTACAGTTCGATTTCCTGCAGGGTTTTTCGAGACAGTCATGTAGGTACCTACCTACGGATCTTCGTCTTCTTCTTCTTCTTCTTCTTTTGGTAGGTAGTACATTTAGACGGTCCGTTGGAGCCGTATCTCCGCGATTTAGAATCGCCGTATAGCAGGAGTTCAGTTCAGAATCGAACCTCGTTCTTTTGAATTGCCAACCGGAATTTGCGAAGAAATTGGACTTCCTGAACGGCCTAACGGCCCCTACTACCCGAGAGTCGTTTCGCCCATAACCCCCACGATTCCTTCGAGTCCTTTTGAGTCCTTTTGAGTATTTTTTGAATCCCTCGCTGCAGAGCAGCGAGTCCCTACTTCCCTCCACGTACCTTCTCAGACTACATTATTTGCTCTTTTTTTTCCTCCCTTTCCAACGTACCCTCTCTCGCCTTCGCCCCCATACCCGATATTCTACGCGATCTTTACCAAAGTTATTGCACTACTTTTTTTTTTTTTTTTCTTCTATTTTCCCTTCTATTTTTTTTTTTTTTTTTTCTTTTCTTTTCTTTTTTCTCCCTACTACACAGCACTGCCTCACAGAATGAGGGTAGAAATGTATTTTTCTTCTGTGATTTATCCACACCGTCCATGCGTCTATCTCCGAATAAAAATAAAAATCAATAGAAAAATAAAAATTTTCTATCAAGAATATATAGAATACGTTTTTCTCGCATTTTGATTATTTCCCTCATCATCACGTTCATCACACACACCACCCCGTTCATAAATTCAATCCTTTCGCCATAAGAAGTGATTGAAAATGTCGGAATATCGAGCCTGAAATAACAGCTAAACCAATTAAGATACGAAATAAATGTACCCCACTTTTTTCATAGACAATTTAATGGACTATATTTTTTATACGAACCTATACCTCGATATCATCGATGGTTACCGAGATATAATGTAAAATCTATTTTTCGGTATAACTATTGAAAACTAATGTATAAACTTATAATGAAAATTTCAGTCGATAGACAGCTTTTCACAGATTTTCTTCTTCGCTTTTCTTTTTTCTTTTTTCTTTTTCTTTTCTTCTTTCTCTCTTTTTTTCTCTCTCTATTCGACTGCACTCTGATATTTATATTATTAATCACTAATATATACCATCAATGCATGACTCGCTGTATAATGGTTATAATACATATATACTATATACATACAGCTACATACATCGTATCATATACTAATGAAAAAATACTTTTTTTCGGCTGCATATGCATATTTATAAATAAATTCTCGATATTATATCAGAGCTCTTTAGATATTTCTATAATGCAAAGTGTATTTTTCGATTTTTCGTTTTTTTTTTCTTACTTTTTTTTTTTGCAGTACGTATATTGGAAAGAGGGCTACGTGTATTCAATCTTTCAACGATGTTCGATGTACCATTTTTTGTATATTTCTGATATTAGGTAGTACCTATATAATATTATATACTGCAGCAAAATTTTTCGTAGATTTTCATTTCAGTCCTTTTTTTTTCCATTCCTTTTTCATTATTATTATTATTATTATTATTATTATTATTATTATTATCATTATTATTGCTATTCACTTCTGTTCTTAGTTCTCCTTTTATCTGTTTCCACTGCTGCTGCTGTTGCTGCAGTTATGCCTTTTCGCTTTGGTATATACTATCGCCTCCCGCATGTAATGAAGAAAGGAATGGAAAGCGGGGAAAAAAAAAAAAAAAAAACAAAAAGAAGAAAACGTGAATTCATTCGTTCGTTCGTTCGTTCGTTGCGTGGCTTACTATTTTTTTTTTTTTTTTCTCTTGTTTTTCCTTTTCTCCGACCATACGAAATCCATTGAAATATATCTATAGTATGTTATATACCTGTAATACATATACTATACATCAATTATATATTTCAATCATTTCTTTTACATATTGAATATATATTTTCATTATACGTCATAATAGCTGCTTCGTGAACTCTAATATAAATATCATACATACGTTTGTCGGTTGCTTGGTTGAAGAAAAAAAATGAGAAAAAAATGAGAAAAAAATGAAAATAAATAAAATAAAAAATATATACTAAAACCAAACTATATTTACGAGTAAATCGTACAAAATAAGAAGACAGGAGAAGAGGTCGGAGGAGGGCGATAGAGGGGGGGGGGGGGGGGGGGGTCGTAGAAAGATAATGAACAGCTCGTGGAAAAACAATCGAGATAATTAAAGCGATCGAAGAAGAAGAAGAATAATAATAATACGATGACGACGACGACGACGAGAGAGAGAAAGAGAAAAAATAGAGAGAAAAGGGAAAAACGAAAAAAGGAGAGCTTTTTTATACTCTACAGATCTCAGAGCGGTAAGAAGGAGGAGAGAGAGATAGAGAAAGAAAGAGAGAAAAAAAAAAAAACCAATTGACGAAACTGAGTTCGTTTAATTTTTTTTTTTTTTTTCTCTTTATTCTACATTTCATTTGAAATAATAATTTAAAAAAAAATGTAATTTCTTCAAAACTTATTGAACTAACGATTTTGAATTGCAAATAAAGTCGTCGTATAATGTATAATATATATATATATATATACATTCTTTATGAAATGCGAGGGGGGCGGACGCTCGTGTGGTGCGGGCTAAAAAATACCAAGGGTGCATATCGCGTCGTTATTATGATTATGTTTCTTTTTTTTTTACTTCTTTTCATGGACTTATATAGGTATACGCGAGAAGAGAGAGAGAGAGATAGAGATTTGAAAAAAAAAATTAAAAAATGAAAACCTGACAATATTAATAATTTTTTATCAACTTTTGTCTGTTTCAGTTCCTTTGGTAGATGTGACGAGTGTAGAAGGACAGAACGTCGAATTATCATGCGACATAACGCCTCCGAGACACGATAAACTGCATATGGTTTTGTGGTACAAAAATGACGATGGAGTACCGATTTACACGTGAGTTTGACGTCGATTATCATACGTTTTGAAAAAAGTAAGAAAAAAAATTGAAAAAAATTGATATAATTATACTTTTCGAATAACGTATACGGGGCGAATGAGCAAAAGAAAAAGAAAAAAAACAAAATTTTCGCCAAAATCTGATTGGGAATTACAGCTACTGCAGATTTTAACCACCTGGGAGGTGAGATTCGGTTTTTTTTTTCTGTTTCAAAGTTATAAGTTATGCGTAACGTGATGAGGAGATACTTCTATGGTCCTTTTTCTTCTTCGTCTTCATCTTCTTCTTCTTCTTCTTCTTCTTCTTCTTCTTCAATCCAGTAGTAATTACAGCTTTTGAGCTAATGAAAATGAACTTTGGTTTACCTTTCGTACATAGGTATATATATTCGCGGTGTAAATAAACGTGTAATCTCTAGAAGTTGATGGAATCTCTAGATCGAGAATACCTCGTGTAGGTATTTTTCTCTTTCTTTAATCTCCGCCAAGAAATGACTATCCTCCATTTTTATCATTGAAAATAACGATGATTTATTATATTTTTGCATGAATTAAGAAAATTACGCGATTGCGGTAAACTCGGATTTATTATCAATCGCGTGAGAAGGAAATGGATACCTACTCAGGAATAACTCAGTCATCGCGATCGCCATGAACATGGGGTTGGGGAAGTCCGGTTCACCCATCTAGGTGAAGTAACTATCTTATTCGTTAAAAATAAAATGATAATTTTCCCTTTTCGTTTGGCCGGGTGCCGGACGTTAATAAGTGTATATTCATTAAAAGAGCGTTCAGTCTGACGGGTCGGAAATATGTTTAATAAAATAATTATAGGCTTTCGTCGTGCGGCGAAAGCAGTAGCACCACCGAACGAGCCACCGCCAACCCACCCATACCAGGTAATTACAAAGTGGGGAAATGAGCTCGGAAATTGTTCCAATTTGGATTAACATCGCGGCTTACCGTTACCACCGCCTGAAAACCGACCTAACGTTTTTCAAATGAAATCCTTTCAATAATTAAATAATGTCGTGAAACTTGAATCGAAAAATTAACTCGCTAGTTAATTTCCATAGAACAGAGAAAAAGAAAAAAAAAAAAAATACTATAATTATCTTGTCAGATTTTCCATACCAGAAATTTGAAAAATTTCTTTGAATATCATACTATTGGTTCGATTCAATTTCATAATCGCATATATAGCCTGATTCAGATTAAAAGTACCGTACGAGATTCCCAGCGGAAATCTAAGACCAAATTTCCTTTACCGAAAATCCGAGGGACCGATAGTTTCCGAGATACGGAAAATCTTAGTTTACCAATCGCGGAGCGTATGGGTCGCATAGACTGGGCGTCGACTCACGCTCATAGTCAGCCCAGTCTGAGTAGTCTGTAAGTTCCGTGATCGGTCGACTAAGATCTTCCGTATCTCGGAAAGTATTGGTCCCTCAAATTTATGGTAAAAGAAATTTAGTCTTAGAATTTGACGAGGAATTCATCCTCAAAATTTGGTCGGGTTAAACCCTGAATCACGGTTTAGGTACACTGTATCGTTCGTCGATGAATTTCAATCTAACAAATTGTCAACGATAGAGAGAGAGAGAGAGACTAGGCAATATATTATCAATTTAAGGCCCGTGAGAGAATTGATGCGGCAAACTCCCATCCCAATCGCTCTGTGGACTCTATATATCTGTATATTCGGATAATTAATAACTGATTAAACCGAGTGGACTAACTTTCGAGCTACTGGGTTTTCGACACGCGGTTATACCAATATATGTATACGTATATATATTATATACGAAAGATTAATGAATAAACAAGGGATTTGGAACTGAGATGAGAACAGCTCAATCTTCTGTAAATTTTTTATTCATTTTTTATGTCATTTTTCCAAAATGGATACCGCGGATAATCCTTCTTCGGAAGCTTTTACGCTTACTTAAAGATAGGAGAGAGATATACGCCTTTTTTAATCGCGTTAAAATTCAAAAGCTCGTTCGAGCTCCCAGCAGCTTGACTTGTAGAGCTAGGCTCACAGTGTTTCTCGACGGCTGACCACGCGTTGGCTTTACTACTCCAACCTCTTCAAGCCCCGGCGGATCGTACTGTGACCTCTTCTACTGGGTAAACGAAACCGCGCGTATTAATTTCATTATCAGTTCTTTGCCTGTGATATGAATGACTTTTCTCTCGTTTTTCCGGTTTGTTTTATTAGGAAGATTTTTTGAAAAGACTATGAAATAAAATCTGAATTTTGAAATTCGGAGAAGAGCGGACTCCGACGGTGTTTTTTAATTATTTCTAATCAGCGAGGCAAGATATTGACCTGGGAAGTTTAGAATCTTATTTTCTGTTCGAAAACTCCCCAAATTTGAAACTGAAATCCCATAAATATATTTTCGACAAATTTCGATCCGAGTAAGATTCGATCAGATAATATACACGTCCGTGTAGCTCTGAGAAAGCTTTATAGGGAAATACCTCGGTCATTAAAAGTGAGATAGATATAAATCCGAGGAGCAATTAAGCAGGTAACTCGCGTGGTATAGTAGTTACACACTGTCTATATAACCAGGGTGCTTTGGCGCGGTTAAACGAACAAATACACTCGAACATATACCCCACATACATATACGCGCATATATATATATATATATATATATCTCTATACCTCTATATTTTTATATGAGGCATTCCGCATCGCTTCAGAACAAAAAAAAAAAAGCAAATCCTCAAAAAGGTAAAACAAATCGGGCCATACGATGAGAAATGATTGACGAGATTTCACATTTTTTTGACATTTTTTTCTACGAATTACTCAAGTTTTTGGATTTATGTACAGAGATACTTAAAAATCCATTTCATAAATTCGGGATCCCATGAAAAAAGAAAATAAAACAAACACTCGATCTTTCCGTACAAAATTCGAGCAAAATTATATCGGCGATAATATCGAGCGTCGTTCCTTTAAGGAATACATTTTTTTTTTTTTTTTATGATTTTGCCCTGAAATCTGAGTCAGAATTACTCGGTTGAATAAAAAACGGATTTTTATCCTTGTAGAACTTGCAAGACCGCAGATTTTCGATTCACCGTTCCCGATGTACTATCACTGTTTTAATGAAAAATGAAATTTTTTTGGAAAAATTTCAAATCTTGTGAATTTGTTCGTATCATCTAGTCCGATTTGTTGTCATTTTTGTGAGGATTTGTTTATTTTTTTTAATTTTTTTTTTTTTTTTTCTTTTCGTGGATGAAGCGACGCGGAATGCCCCATATATCAGTATCGCAATTGCGTGAGCCAGAGCCAAGCGGCGCTATACGCCAATTACACCAACAAGGAAAGATATACCTATACTATACGCGTACGCGATGATGAAACGGAAAGAGAGAGAGAGAGAGAGAGATAGAGAGAGATAGAGAGCAAGATATAAAGAGAGAAGAGAGGGCTCTGTGTATCCTTACTAATTATTACATGCCACGCCAAAGGGCCAGGTATTTCAGGTATTCCGAGTTCATGATCGACGAAATTCTTTCTCTAATTTGCAAACGGAGTTGATTAACGTGGGGAGCGCTGCTGCACGGAGCTGAAGATGAAACGAAAAAATGTTGCCAGTTTTTTTATTTTCCATCTTTTCACATCTGGGTCTACCGGTTCTTCACGTCTGGAATTCTTTGAAATTATTAGACAATCTCAGGGTTCATATGACTGGAGGATTCATCGCTTAATTCTATGCTCTGTGGTTGTAGCTCGAAATTCGAGGGCGGAGGAGCGGAAAAATAAAACGTCAGTTTATTTCACGAATCGGATAAAAAAACTCGTTGAATACCTGTAGATATGTGGGTATATGTATTATATACACGTCTGAAATATTCACAATGCTCGTTTGTCGTCCTGAAATTTTTTCCGATAACCAACCGACCGAACCAACCCTATTTTACTATATACATATACCTTAAACCCTACTACAGGTACGGTTTCAGAATATTAAAACGTTCACGCCGACCTGGAGACGCCGACGTGTCAGATACATCCCTTATTTTGTTATTCATTTATTCATTCATTACTGTATACAATTTTTCGCCAATAAACAAATGAATGAATGACTGAATGGGGAAACGATTTGAAAGAGTCCTGTTTCTTTTTCTCCTATTCGTATTCCCAGCTAAAATTTAAAACTAAATTTCTTTTACCGAAAATTCGAGGGACCGGTGGTTTCCGAGATACCGAAGATCTCAGTTGACCAATCGCGGAGCGTGTAGGTCGCATAGACTGGGCGCGGGCGCTCAACTTACGCTCGTTGTCAGCCTAGTCTGAGTCATCTATGAGCTCTGTGATCGGTAAACTAGGATCTTACGTAGCTCGGAAACTATTGGATCCTCGAATTTTTGGTAAAGGAATTTTAGTCTTAGAATTTGACAAGGAATCTACCCTGAAAATATGACATGTAATATCAACCCGCGTCACCCTGTACATGTATATATATATATATATACTAAGGGTGTATCTGTTTGAGGGTTAATTCCCTGGCGCGTATAAACCGCGTGGACACATGAACGAGGGAGCCTATAAGATAAAGCCGTGGCGGACGAAATAAGCCGTGGAAATTGGGGTGTAGGTAGGGGTGGAAAGGGGTCGGTTGTGATAGAATGACGGGAAAATTGTGTCGAATAGGTAGAATTACCGCGTATCTACGGAAGGAAGAAGCGGTCCTGGCTGACTGCTGCTGAGATAGGGACCAAAGGCGTCAGAAGAGGATGGAGAATAGAATGGATGCGAAATTCAGTTTAAGTTTAGTTGAACTCGGGTCAATATTAGACTATAAACTTTGACCAAACTCGGAATCCGAGTCAAATTTGTTCAAATTTAGGAGAAGATCAGTATTGGTTTCGGTGGGAAGAAGACCCTCCCCAATTTCGAAGAATTTTGAAATTTCCGGGACCCTAGTATCTGGAAAAACAGATTTAAAAAACATTAAAATTCCGAAAGTCCAAAAATTCGAAAAATTCTTCAAGTTGTGAAGACAGAAAATAATTCATTCTGATCGAGACCCCTCGCAAAAAATTCGGAACTTCAACGCGGTCCTGATTTTGTATATTTCTAAGGAGCGAAGATTTTTTTTTTTTTTCGAAATCAGGGCTCGTCGCCTTGATTAGAAAATTTCTTTGCTTTTTTTTCCGTGTGTTTGTTCTTCTTTTTTTCTCTACTCGGTCTGTCTGGACGAGTAGAAGATTAGAAAAAATCTCTCATTACGTATCGTGTTGGGTAAATCCAAGCGATAACACGACCGCGGCTACACTGGGTACGCGTGTGATTATTTTTGGCTAACTTTTCGGGATTCCGTACGTATGCCGTGTAATTACGAGGGCAAGGACGAGGCCGAGGACGAAGTCGTCTAGACCCAACACGATCTTTGATTTTACCTCCAGATAAATAAAATCGTAATTTCGAGTGTTGGAATTGGAAATTTAGGTATTTAGGTATATATAGCTGCGGTATATACGCATGAATATTATCTATATGTGCACAGAAATGGAACGCTCCAATATATCGATGAATTATTTAATGCACCTACGCCATACGTACAAGAAGAAAAGAGAAGAGACGAAATCTTGAATAATAAATTAACGCGATAGTGGAATATTATTGATTCCGATTTATACATGCAGTCGCGGATTTTTCCCCTTTGTTTTTAAGACACTTTACCTGAAAGCATTTTCTCATATTTCCTTTTAAATTTTATTCAAATTTTTCGTAATCTTAATCTCCTATTCCTCGTCCTCCTCCCTTTTTCACAATATTCTTATCATCTTTATATTTTCAATCGCATTTTATTCCGTTTCTTCAACGTCATATTTATCTCGATTCGAACCCGAGGCTATAAATTCTTGGAGAAAAAAATAAGAAGAAGAGAAAAATCTTCGTTTCTTCATATTTCCAAATCGGTTCACATTTACATGAATTTTTCGTAAACACGTATCCCTACCACTGCTCGAAGAGAACGAAGAAGAAAAATGGAAAAAAAAGGTAAAAATTTCTTGTTCACACTCCAACGAACCCCCGGCACCCCTATATACCCATACAACTGGCTTGCAGTGATCGTAATGCGATGTGAACAGCGTAGGCGGGCGTCCGGGGTCCGGGTCGGCCTATAGGTAATACATTAGATTTTTAACGTCCCCTATAAATTCTGGCATGAAGCTGCGGTTAATTCAAACCATAACTCAACCAATCTACCATCTTTACGTCGCCCCGCGCCGCGGTACCACGCCGCATATACATATATATATACCGTTACCTCCACCCACTATACAACCTCGATTTTAGCAAACCGAGTTCTACACCGGGGGCGCCTCGTCATGCACAGTACTCAAAATTCAATATAAGCCAAGAATTACGCTATCTAATCACTTAAATCATAGAGAATAACGACCCTAACCTAATTTCACCGTATTTTGAGTTAATAATTTCTCTATTTCTTGAATAACTTTTTTATCTACGGTGAAAAAATTGGCAAAAAATTACCACGGGCTCATCTCACAGCCGTGAAAAGTAATCGAGAGAAAAAAAATCGCTTCGAAGATGTCTTACCCTTTTTTTTTCTCTTCAAAATTTTTTCAATGACAAAAGCGTGGCTCGATCTTCGAGCTTCTAAACAATCCTAGTGGATCTACTTTTTTCAACGAGATATCAGCCTCGAAACCTCTACACCGTAAGTAGGGATAAGATTTCCTTCCCAAACTATATATACGGGACAGCGACGCAACGCTACGCGACGCCTTCCTTGCCTCCGGGCTTAGAAACGTCGTATTATGGATGATTGATGGCGAAGGCGTCGTGTAGGGTGGTATAAGAAGAGGAGCTCGGAGCCAATCTCAATTAAGACCTCTCTTAGCGAGAAGTAGTAGATCCCAACTCTAAGTTGGCGAGGGCAACCGAAGATTAAAAGAGAACCGAAAGAGGAAAAAAAAAAAAAGAAAAAAAAATTAAAACGACAAAATTGGGAAAACCTTTCCATGCATTCCCCATGTAGGTGTATATTTATATTGTATGAAGTTATATGAGCGGAGGGGTCGTCCCGAACAGAGCGTGCGAAGAGACGCAATAAACGTTTTACGAGCCGGCCTACGAAATTCAGCTCTTCTTCTTCTTCTTCTTCTTCTTCTTTTTCTTTTTTTCGTTTTTATTCTTATTCTTCTACTTCGAGCTCATGCTTCACGGTATTCTTTGCTATATCTATCCATCTACCTACCGCGGTAGAATTGCCTGAGAAATAATGCAATTTACCTGACACCGTGGCTCCCCAGTTTCTCCCGGGGCTTTTAAACTGCCATATAAATTGCCAAATCGAATCCCGTCTAAGCGCCACCCACCGCCTAGATATAAACCCACGATTTTAATCTCACATACATCGAAGCTACTATACGAGATAAGCCTTTATATAGCTTTTACCTATTATCTATCTACACATGCTATATATATACTATTCTTCCGGTATTATCGCATGATCGATTACACCGATCCGATTCAAGCCTAATTTCATCAATTTCGAACCTACGGTGTTTTTCGTTTGAAAATTCTTTCGGGGATATACCATCTCCGTTAATTATACATTGGTTCTTATAAAACGATGAAAAGTACGATATACGCTATACCTGCTTGACAGGATTTGCTTAGCTCTATTTTTTTTTTTTTTTCGTCTTCTTCTTCTTTCGTTTCTCGTCCCACCAGCCAACGCTAATTATATGCCATGCCAATTTTCCTTATATTTATACACTGCACATGTCAAGTAGGTAGTCAGGTAGGTAGGATAGGGTATACACCCTAACACAAGTTGCAATTCATATTAAACAGTTTTTCTTCTTTCTCGAAACGAGGGGAATATTCGCGTCCAGCGAAGGCTGGGGGCTCACTAATGAGGCACTCTCTTAGCCCAGTCGTGTCGTGAGCAAAGCGATTACACGTGCTGATTTCTCGCCTAGTATACCCGCCTAGTTCCTCGCCAACTTTTTCTTTTCATTTTGAATAGAATAATGCATAGTATTTTTTTAAGCCAAAAGCGTCTCGTTTCTAATTTACTTTTTCTCATTCTTCTTCCTCTTTTGTAAATTCTTTCCCAAAAAGAATAAAGAATAAATCACCATCTTCATATTCACACTCGTAGAAATCTACCGATCTGTCTATACTCCCGAATAATCGTTAATGATAGTCGAGTGGGGTTTCGCAGCTAGAAACGCAGCAAGAAACGCGAGTATAATAATATGTTCAACCCCGGGGTCGCGAACGGCGGTGTTACATCGAAAATCGATTATTGTTACTCGTTAGTCGCGTAGCTATAACAGGGTTGATTTTCTGCCCTAAGAAGGACTCGAGTCCTGCTCGGAAGATGTTATTCATTTGTATATATAGTATATATATATTTATCAGAATTCCAATTTGTAAGAAAAAAAAAAAAAGAGAGAGAATTCGGGGAAAAAAATTCGCAATAAAATATAACATAAATGAAAGATTGCTGTTTCTATTGAAAATTTATCTCGTTTTCCGGAAGCCAACTACGCCGAGTCCCGCATAGTGCAGAAAGAGCTGAAGGAGCCAGACGAGCCGAGTCGGTCTCCTTGACTCCTTCCAGCTAGGCAGCCTGCAGCCAGTCAGCCAGCTGGTTACGACCGCGCGCCACAGATTCCCACAATCCTTTGCATCGAAATATTCGCTTGACTCGACTCGACGAGCTCGAAAAATCATTTTCCCGAGGAGCAAGCCGCTTGAGCTTTACCTCCGGCATCGCATCCCGTCTCCTCATACTGTACTCTAAAACCTTTGATCTCTCCGTTCCTCTCTCGCTCGGCCTTTTTTCTTTTTTCCTTTATCGTTAGATACGTTTGTCACTGCAACGGATCCCACAAATTTCATTTCATTTTCATTCCCATTCTTCGTCTTCTGTGTAGAAAGAAATTTATCATTGTTTTTTCCTCATTTCTAAACGGCTAACTCGGATAAAAAAAGAGACATTCAATCTGTCATTGGCTCGAAATCACCCATATGACAGGTGCCTTTAACCTCCACAGGACATCCCGGAACGATTAAAACGATGAAAAAAATTTTGTGCTCTCATTGGCAGTGAATGCCTTATACAAAATCCTACCGTTGTATAGTACATTCCGTGCCAATGAGAGCGAAATAAATTTTCCATCGCATTTTCTGCCTACTATATTTATTTGTCTGTTTTATACACCGAATTCACTCAGATAGGTCATTCGGCGACAATGAGAGACTAATTTCTTTTCTGTTCTTTTTAATTGGCACGGTACCCCGCCTTAAGGATAAAAATAAAATAAAAAGTGAAAATTTTGATTGCGTCCTTTCTTTTTATACATTGAGTGCTACTTCCGTCCCTTAAACTTCCGGTTTCAGCCTCGGTTTTTAGCCCTTTATTCGACTATTCGACTCGGTTTTAAACTTCCGGAGTGAAATCTCTGCTCCGCCTCGCTTCGTCGTCACTCTCTCTCTCTCTCTCTCTCTCTCTCTCCTTCTCTCTATCCTCTCTATAGTATGCGGCATCACCCACTCAGACCCGCGAGCTTCTGTATTGTAATATTTAAGAGAGAAAAGCAGCCCGCTTTATTCCGCGCCGCGACTACCGTGTATACCACTTCTCCTGGCTCTTGCCTCTTGGTTCTCGGCTCTTGGCTCTTGGCTCTTGGCTCTTGGCTCTTGGCTCTTAGCCCCCTCGCCCCCAAAGGCCAAGGGTGTAATCACCTCAGTTAGAAGTCAGTTATACCTACCTATAGAAAAGTTTAAACAGTTCCAACTCGGAGCAAAGAGCAGAGGGGGTCGAAGGAGGAAAGAAGCAAAAGCAAAAGCAGAAGCAGAAGCAGAAGCAGAAGCGAGACCAGAAGAAGAATTCTCCGGGCATATTTTCGCAATTCTTAATATAGCGCGGACATAATCACACCCCCCAACATTATTTATTTATCAAAACTTGAATAAATTGGTTTTTGGATATATTTTATACCCTTATTTTAATGACGCCCACCTATACCCTTCCGAGATTATTTATAAACCTGGTAATTACCCGAAAGTTGAAAAGAACCAAGAAACGCGTCGATAAACACCGAATTTTAAGCTTAGGAATTTTTTCAACCCCCTGTGTTCTTCGTTTGAAGGCTTATGTAGGCTTCCGGGGAAATGCTCTTCCCAAAAACTGTTGGTCGGTAATTTCAAAATTCGGAACTTCAGTCCGGCTCTCTTCCGCAGAAATGGAGAAGAGGCCAGCGTCGCTTGACTGCAGAAAAAAAAAACACGAAATGCTACTGCAGCAAGTGCAGAGTGAAAAAAAAAAAAAAAAAAACGAGATTTCCGCTCTCAGACTTTTCTCCATCACTCGAGGCTGGCTCAAACATCTTTTTGCGACGATGGTGTTATGCCGTTCATGAAGAAGCCCCATGAGCCATGAGCATCCCAAAGCAAACAGGGGTGTGCAAAATCGTTATTTTCATACTCGACTCAGGAGCAGCTTTACTTTTTTTATATTTTCAGTTCCTTTACCTCAAAGTGGTCATTTATATCGAACCCCTCGTTCTGGCGACAAAAAAACAGTAACGCCCTCATTATAGATGGTGTTTATGGTATCCACTGGCCGGTTTCCACGAAGACCATACACACACCAAGCATACACCTATAGATAGTCGAAGTGATAGCACTAACACTATGATGCCGATTTATTGCTAGACGATAACGACCGTGACTGGGACTAAGTAGGTACGTAGGTACGTGGTCGACACATTAGATGAAAAATTTATTTTCGCATTTGCATAGGATCCCCTAATTCGTGGGGGGTAGATTTCTGATAATTTATTCATGCCAGATGCTATCCGGTGTCCAGTCTACATGGGGGATGAAATTCTCTGGTTTTATTAATATTTCTCGATAGAGATAGAGCCGAAAGTTTGACCCATTTCACCACGGTTCAAGGGCTGGGGGTTCACCGCTTGGGGGTTGGGGGCCTTCTTCGATTTACCCACCAATTTGGTATATGGACTGCTTATGCTTATCAGACCTGTGCTCACATCACGTATATTACTCGTCGGCTCGAACGACACCTGACACGAGTTTTGATCAAAGCCTAGGGCGAATATTAGCCAGTTTCAACGAGGAGGGTAGATTTCTATCACATATATCACTGACAGCTACTGGGTAGTTAATAGGTTTACCCACTTTACTCGACAGTAACAGTTTCGGTTTAAAGGTGTGTAAATACAACATCCTGTGTCTACTCATCGTTTTGCATCAGTGCAAATTTACTGCCCAAATACTAAAGCCCCGTAGATTTCCGGGGTGAAGTACCCCTAATTATATATCAAATATTATCCTACTACGTTGAGAAGTCGAGGGGTGAGAATGAATAAGAAAATAAAAAATGAACAAAACAGGGGACAGAAGACATATTACCTGTGATGAAGATTAGGTAGGGAATGGAATAAACTTCATAATTATTCATTTCGAATCCTCGACCAAAAACAGCCCCTAAATTTGTTGCATTTCATACCCAGGCTTCGACGAGCGTGCAGAGGCCGGGCGCGTGTATGGGGTAATATTTTCTCATTTCTAAAATCCCCTTGACCCTTTCGCTCTATGAAATTAAGATCAAAGCGAGTGGCTCGTTGGAGGCTGGATGTTGGATGGTTAAGGGTGCAGGAGGGTGGTGTTCACAGGAACTTTAACAGGGGTTACGATTCCGTACGCAACACTTGCCCTGCCTAGCGAGCCCTCCTAACACGACCTCGAAACTCCATAATTTACTTCCATACGTTCAGAAACGAATTATACAACACGATAGAAAATTATAAGGAATTTCAGAGAAAAAAAGAAAATAAGAAAAAACAAAGAAAATTGTTTTCCGTTGCTTTTCTTTTTCTTCATTTACGTGTAACCTCAGATTCTCACAGCTAAGAAAATCATCTTTCACTGTAACGGTTATTTTTTTCATTTTTTCCTATTCTCTATCGATTTGAAATAAATATTCGTACTATTAGATCGAGTCACCCTTTCAAAGAGCTCGAGCTAGAGAAGGATAAAAAGGAAAATGCATTATACTCCAGTCTGCATAATTGAAGGGAAAAGGCTCAAGCTCACGCTTCTATTTTTTATGCCGTTGATTTTTTGCTTCTTTTGAATATCTCATTTTTTTTTTTGTACGTGTGATTCCCACTGTGAAATTTCGGTTTTTTCCTATTTTTCCTATTTTTTTTTTCTCTTCTTCTCCTCGTTTGGTTTCTTTTTTTATTTCTCGTTTTTCAAACGTATATATAAAGCCACCCTCTGCACTCCCACTCCACAACACCATCCCATTTCATCCCCTACGCTGTCAATCAATCACTCAACTGCCTTCTGTCGATTCAATTGAAATCTCATGCTTTTTCACTTATACTTCTATATATATGTAAATATATACCATTTTCATATATGTATATTTATGTAATGCCTAAAACTTTTCCCTCCCTCGCTCTCTCTCTCTCTCTTTCTCTAATTCTATATATACACATAGATATATTATTTTTTTTTTTTATATAACGATAAAATGGGGGAATTATAATTAAAATCAGGATCTAGGTATAAGAGTCGGTCTTTCTATTTTCTGATAAATATATACTATACATACATACATATTATTCAGCTTGTCTTTTACAGAGCTTAAATTACCTTGGAGAGGGATGGTAGTGGTAGTGGTAGTAGTAGAAAAAGTATTAGTAGTAGTAGCAGCAGCAGCAGTAGTAGGTAAAAGGAATTATGGTGATTGGATAATTAATTGAATTCTTAAAAAGCGGGTTAATTAATTAAGCCTTGTGCATAATTAGCTAACATTTTATACTCATTAGACCATATAATATACAGCGAGCTATATACTATACGTATTAACTATAATACCTAAAAAGAGAAAAATAAAAAACATTTCAACTTCATTCTTCCTCATTCTATTTTTTTCTTTTTTTCAAATTTCTCTCTTTCTCTCTCTCTCTTTCGCACACTTTTTTCTACATACGAATATATAGTATATCGTCGTGGGAAGAGAGGCATCCCGTTATTCATCCGTCATTCTGTCGTCGGTGAATTTGGTTTTTTTTTTTTTATTTATATATTTTTTTATTTTTTATTTTTTTATTCCCCTCCTTCTCTCTCTCCCTTCCTTTCACTCTCCCTCTCTTTCCTTTGGGATTCGCTGCGTACAGGTATCTGTATAATATTTTTATATTGAAATCCATACAGGGCCAATAAATCTATCAAATTCCTCTCAGCATCCCTGCTAGTACTACTGCTGCTGCTGCTGCTGCTGCATCGTATCGACTACGCAGAAATCCGGGGGTTGGGGGATAAAAATTTTCGGCAATTCATCGCCGTGATGCAAAAACTAAAAATCTCGGCTATACGAGCCTGGCAGGTTGCCTGCAGCTACTCTATACCCACCCCGATCATCTATACTACTACCTACTACCGCTATCCGCTGTGGAAATCAATTTTTAATTCACTTAACGCGATTTCGAAGTTCTGAACTTTTTTTTTCTAATTCCAAAAGCCGAGACATCCCGGGAAAGTATAATGGCGAAAAATATTTCATTCTAATCGAGACCCGTTTTAGTTCTTTTTTTCCAATCCCGATAAAAATTGATGAGATCGTTTCATCGTTTTATCCAGTTTTTAGGATATTCTTGTAATTATTGAAAATTTCACATTCTCACGGTTCGTTCTCAACACGATAAGCAACAACTATGCCAAATTTCAAATTATTTTATCGATTTTTATCTGAGTTGGAAGAAGAAGAAAATCACATCTATTTTCCACTTTAAAATTTCGAAATTTTCGGGCACGTGTTGATATCAAAATTAAGAGCTGAAATTTTTCGGGATTTTTTTTTTTCTATATATTTGAAAGACGTTCACGGGGGGCGCGTATAAATAAACAACGGTTTCTTTCGAAAATTTTCAATTCGTTGTGACAAATGTATACGTTACAGTATCTGCGTATAACACAAGAACCCGGGTGTAGGGCCGCCCTAGTTTGTACGGTTATATTACGGAAATTGAAAATTTATCACAAAGGATCAGGAAAAAAATGTTATTTCCGGTAAAGACTCTTAGCTACGAGCGCACATATACATACATTATATACCAGGGTGCCCCGAAGGCTTTGGGACAGTGCTTAGAATTGAGATGGGATCCTGGGGTTTTGACTAAATATTTTTAGTACATATTTGAGGACATTCTGGCCCGTGGGAGTACCGAAATTCGAATATGACCGAATTGAGGACCCACATACGTTCACACTTGTTCCTAAGATTATTCCTCCCGTATTTATTTCTGTGGCTGTGGGTGGAAAAAAAGAAAAAAAAGAAAAAAGAAAAGAGAGAAGAGAGAAGAAAACGAAGGGAAAGAGGAAAGTAAAAAAAGAAAAATAAATGAAAATAAAGTGAAATGGAAGAAAACGTACAACACCGTAACAATGAGGGAATGAGGCTGACGTACCTACCTACCTACCTATACCCTACCCAGAGGTACTGTGCTCAAGTTTCCTGCAGCTACCACCACCGCCTTTCCACTTTGCTAATTGGAAAATCACCCCTCGATAGCTGTCTATATATGTATACCTTAGTCTGACTACTGACTCCCACGCTTCGCCGTTTATACCGGTGAAAGAATGGCATTCTAAGTGCAGAAATCGACTCCGGGAGGATGTGCAAAAAAAAAAAAATAAGATGAAAAAAAAAGGAGTGAAAAAGAGGAAAACCATTTCTCTCCATTCACTTGACTATACATACACGTATGTGTATGTATCTACTAGTCTAGTTCTGTTTTATCAGTTTCATTTCTTTTTTTTGATTTTTTCCTGCTTTTGTCAATTTTTTTTTTACCATTATTCAGAATTTAGAACTCTTATTTTCCAATATTCTCCGATGATTCGGTTAATGGAAGACGCGATGATTAGTTTGCGTGAAAAACGGGAACTGAAAATCGAGTACCGGGGTTAGAAAATCTGGTGATACGTTTGTCACTCGATTTTGAAAGGCGGAGAGAGGAAAACAAAAATCAATATACCTAGTATGGTATAGATGCATACAGGTTCATGCTACAGTATATACAGTAGTGTTTCATTCTCATTTTCGTTTTTACATTTTGTTCGTATACCTACGTTGGATAAAGGATGGCTCCGACTTACGAGGCGATATATAATATCCGGATTTTCATATTTGGTTCTGCACCCGGGTGTAAAAGTTGGGACATAAATTCAAGTCCGGATCGTTGCAGACATGTAGACGCCGCCGACGCCGTGGGGTACCTAGTGAAAATAATGTACCGTCGAGGTTATATTATACAAGAAATATACGAAACTTATACCTACCCTCACCCTCATATATATATTTAACAAACTTTAACCCACTGCGCTGCACCCTGATGCAATGTTTTTTTTTTTTTTTCTTATCCTTGCGGGGGCTCATCTTTTATTTATTTTATTTTTTTTCCAGAAAGCGGAAAAACCTACCTCCAATAATCCAATGCACGATAGTTTCAATTTATTAGTTACAGCTGCCAGAATTGCGTGTATCAATTATAACCTACCCTTTAAAGCAATGGAATCGCGTGGAGAGGAGGTACTCGAAATTTCAATCAGTTTGGATTGCTCGATATTTGATTCGTACCTAGTAGTTGCACCTACCTACCTACCTACCTACCTACCTGACTAGCCAGGTATAAATTTGATTGAAAAACTTTTTATCAACGATATATGAAATGACGTTAGTTCGAATATATCGATGCAAATCCGTCAATGCGGTGAATAACGATAATCGACAATATAGAAAATCGAAAACTGGGGAAGAAACTTTTTTTCTTCTTCTTCTTCTTCTTCTTCTTCTTTTTTCGCGTTATTTTGGAAATCGGCTGAGGGTTGGAATGTGAATCGTTATTTAGATCTTGAAAGCGGTTTTTCTTTCTTATTTTGTGATCGGGTATCTACTTGCGTAGAATTTTAACGACTGTAGAGCGGGCTATTCACCTATGCAGAAAAAGCATATTATTATCACGGGGGTAGAAACTGGGGAATTTGGAACCGCTGGAATAACTTCACCGTTATAACCCCAATATATATTTCAGTAGAATTGGTCCGGATATAATCCGGCATCCGGGCATCCGTGGCCTCAAAACCCCCAAGCCCCCAAACCCTGGTTTCACCCCTTTCGAACACCACAAAACCATCTATCCATCTCTCTCTCGATATCTAGTTCTGCGAGGAAGAGTAGTGAGCATAATTTCGACCAGAAAGTGGGATTAGATCCGGTGTGAAACGGCGCATGTATCATCGAAAATTATTAAATATACTTTTAATCATTGAAAATTCGCTGAAATCACTTTTTCGATTATATCTCGACAACCGTTGATGGTATCAAACCAAAACTGAATACCAAAAATGGAGTCGATCAAATTGCCTAAAAAAAATGTCCCATACACTTTTCCCGTCTCGTCACTCGTTCCGCTGTATTTTGAGGCTGAAATATTTAAAGATAATTAGTCGAATATTCCGCGTTGAAATACAGCTGAACCAATCGAGATGAGGGAAAATTGTGCTGAATATTTTTCGTAGGAAATTTAATCGCCTTCACTTTTGATATTCACCTTTATCCCGATATCATCCACGGTTCTCGAGATATCCTTGAAAAACTGGTTTAAGGTGCCTTTTCCGCGAGACCGGAGCTCGAGCTTTCCTCTCAGTTTTTTTTTTCTTTCCTTTTTTTTTTTGCAATTTTCGCTATTTCACTGCGGAGGGAAATTTACAAAAGGCATACGAGTGCCCTTAACGAAGTGTGGGTTAAAAGAAAGTCCAATACCTCCTGGACCTATATTCCTCGAGTAAGAGAGAGAGAGAGAGAGAGTCTAGAGCCATCCGTCTGGATAGACGGCTAGAACGATGCAAACTGTTGTTAGAACTTTGGGGGTAGACAATGGGTAGATGAAACTTAGAACAATGGTATAGTACGACGTAGGGGGCAGTTCTATACGGAGATTCTATACGTACACATAGACTTATACACCCATGGATGCGTAGGTGGTTGGTGTATCGTAGTCGCTATAGGTAAGGGTACATCGAAGCAAAGAGAGAAAGAGAGAGAGAGAGAGAGAGAGAGGGCGAGAGACTGGTCCGAAGTTCTCGAAAAGGGTTGGAACTACTGAACGAGAGAAAGGCTTAGCCCTCTGGGTGAAGGTTCATTACGTTCATTGAGAAGGTGAAGGGGATGGAAGAGGAAGAGGGACCCCCCTTTGACCGAGGTTTAATAATTAATCGAATGGTCTTGACCTTGCGTCTGCACCATTTTATGTACAGCTGTTCCATTCTATTTTCATTTTTTTTTTTTACAAATTTGGTAAAAGAACAAACTAACCCTGTATTAGTTTATTTTTATCGTTAAAGTGTCGTCACTTCCCCTATTTTACTATCGGATATTATTCAGCTGTAAATGGGGATGATTTTTCGCACCGGACTTGCCCCTGCCTCTCAATTTCCCTTTTTTCAATCCCATTTTAAAATTTTGATGAAATTTTATCGCTGACATTTAATTAGTCGCACTATACGTTGCACTATGCCGATGAATTTTCGAAGCGGGATTCTGCACGGAATCAAAGAACGGCACGGTTCGTTCTATACCTCATTTTTCTTCATTCGATTCTCTCCACCTATATCCGTAATAATAATTCTGTGTGCATCATAGGTGTACTACTTTTCCTACGTGAAATGAAAATTCAATCTTGTTGAACTAATTCGAATTTCTTGGCTTCCGATATTTCATCTCGCGATATCCAGCTCCGTGCTTCTTTTCTTACATTCTATTCCATTATGTTTATGCATCCCTCGTCTTTCATTGATATTTATTTTACCGTTTTTTTTTTTATTTTTTTTTTTTTTTTACGGTATTTTTCTATTCGAACTTCTCCGACGAGGAAGTGAACGGCCTTGTTTCTCGTCGTTTTTCACCAATTCAGTCCAAAACTGAAAAAGAAGACGTACCTTTTGGCATGTGGGAAATAAGTTCAAAAGAGAAAAAGCGGGGGTGGAATAAACTGGAGAACTTGAGGCGCCCCTTAAGGGTAGGAAATTAGTGATTTTTCCACTCAGCTAACCCCGAAAGCGAAGTAGAAGAAGAACTTGATAAACTGATCCGCGGTCGTCGTCGTCGTCGTCGTCGGGGTAAGGAAAGGGAAGGAAACTGGTGGACGTCGTTTTACTCGAAATATAAACTCGGTTCCTTGTCAAACTTTCAAACATAAACATTTGGATTTCGATTCGAAAAGATCGAGAGAACTTTTCGAGGGTTTTGGGAAGCAGGCGGGCGGGTAGGCGGGCTCTTATATTTGAGTTTAGTTATATTTTTAATTCGGAATATTAATTGCCATGAAATCTCCTCGATTTTCATTTCTCTTTCGAGGCATTTCGTTTCGCGTTTATGAAAGGAACTCGACTCCCTCTAATTCGGGTATTTTATTTCATTTTATTTCACTTTATTTCCTTTTATTTTACGATGGAATTTCAATTACGAATTAAGTGTGTACCTACCTACCTTTCCTACCTATCCGCCAAACTTTTAGGGAAGTAAGGGGATACGGTTATGCCTACCTGAACGAAGAGCGACCCGGGGAGCCGACGAATTCAACCCCCTTCGTGAAGTGAATTTTTAAAGGAAATAAAATAGAAACAAGAAGAAGGAAGTAGGAAGAAGGAAGAAGAAGAAAAAATTTTTGATCCTCCACAAACTTTTTCACCTCCCTCCTGCAGGTACAGGGGATGAAAAACTTCTTTCAAAGTGTCTATAATATCTTTATATGGGGAGTTCCACGATATTCGCCAGACTGAAAAAGGCCTCGTGATTTTTTTCGAATTTTCATCCCAACTGGTTTTCTGTTTAAAAATTTTTGAAAATTTCGGATCCCTCACGGTCGTCAAATCTCTAAACGCCTGTATTTTTTGATCCGTAGGACGAATCACGAAAAATGACCGTATAGAATGAATCATTTTTGAAATGTTTCAAATTTCAAAGGGGTGGAAAAAAATTGACGTGTGGGATGAATGGTATCCAAAAAATTATTGAATGAATCGATTCATTGTCTCTTTTCAACCCACTAGGGTTAATTGTTTCCTCGCGGTGATATCCTTCGAAACATTTCGAATTTCTAGGGGTGGAAAAAAAAAAACGAAAAAAAAAATTGATATCTAGATTGAACGAAATCCCATGAGATATTAGTCGATATCGAGCAGCGCTATGCACGCTATTCTATTCTTTAAACTTATGGACGTAAAGGTATAATAAGGGGTTGGGGCGGAGGTAGAGCCAGACGACGGTTAGACTTAATCTCGGATTAAGCCTCGGGTTAAGCTTCATTAAGCCAGAACTAAACGCCGCTTGAATCTTCAGTTCCACCCCTTTTATCCCCCTTTTCCACAAGCTGACATGGACAACCGTATCGATTACACCTTAACCTGAGGCAGGGGGCAAACTAAACTCTCGCTTCCTCTTCTCTTCCCTTCTCTTCGGTTCACTTCTCTTCTCTTCACTTCTCTTCACTTTGCATTCGGTGTACAAACTACAACGTATCTAAGTACATAACGAGCTACATCGCCTGACCAAACACGGACGTATACTGCCCCATACTTTCACGAACAGCCCTTCGCCTCTCTTCGCTCTTCCCTGAACTCCCTCTACTCCCTTTTCCTTCCCTTTCCTCGGTTAATGGTCAACTTAACTTTGGTCGTTCTCATCGAATCACTGGGCAAACTACAGGGGTGAAAATAACGTGATGGGAAAGTTGATAAAAAAAAAAAAAAACAAAAAAAACAAACAAACAAAAGGACGTATGATATAAAGACAAACAGAGAAGAAGAAACCTTTTTCCTTTTTTTTTCCTTATTTAACTAGATTTTTCCTCCCCATTTTTGGCCAAAGAAGCATTCCTGGCACACGGAAGCATTGAAATTCGAAAATGATCAGATCAAGGACCACCCTTATATTGATATTCATATATAATACGTGTACATAGCTGTATAGTTCGTCTGCAAATACCTGGACAGATTCTATTTAAGTAGGCTTCTATAATCCGTCGAGTAACCAACTATCTCCTCCGGTTGTATATGTACTCAGAAAGTCCGGCAGAAGCCGGACATCGTGTTGTCGGACTTGTCGAAGCTTACCTCGAAGCTAAAGTAAGCAAGACTTTGATTGCATAACGAATTAACAGACGCCGTACCGCACAGGGTGTTACAGAGGGCATTTATTTGTTCGAGGTTGAATTTACACCGATTTCACCAGGCACTACGATCGGCCCGAACTTTGCCCGAACTCGACGAATCGAGGAAAAAATTTACCCGTTACAATATTCAGTCGTCATTCCAAGACTGGCATATCCTTTGATAAAAACTGGGACGATTTTGTATGAGCGATAATGTCGAGGGACTAGCCGTTTTCGAATGAGAGCGAGTTCAAGTTGACCAATCGCGGCTCACCGCTGGTTGAAAATAACGGTCGGGCGTCGAGCCGTCATTGGTCGAAACTTGAAATGGCTCTAATTCAAAAACTAATAGACCCTCGAGTTTTTCGGTGATAAAAAATCGCCGTTATTTATCGCACCGAATACGCAGACGAAATTTGGTAACGTTCCGTGACATCATAGAACAGGGAATACGGTTCGCGCTCCATTGCTGCCTATCCCGTAATTGCTTCCTCATTTGATTTGCAGCCTCTTAGTATATGTGCGAAATCGATTGCCGTTGTAAATATATAGGTAGATGTGTGCGAGTATCAGGGGTACTGTATTGAAACGTATTTATTTATCTGCTCACGGAACACTCCAATTTACATGTAAGACATTTTAGAGTCGTTGACTCGCGAGACACATCCGGGAGGAGAATTTCATCCCTCTCAGTATAGTCTATTCTGTGCTGCTGCTGCTGCTGCTGCTGCTGCTGCAAACTTGTGCGACAAACTAAATTATTCAACTGTGAAAACGCGATGCGGGCGGTAAAGTTACAAACAAATGTGTGACGCAGCTCTACGCCTTTATACTCTTGCCACTTTATAGTTATAACACGGAAACAGACACATACATAAATAAATATCCGCGAAAATAATAATGGGACATTTTTTCCGTTCATCGTTGCAGGGTCTGTCGTCGCGTTTTACACGCAGATTATTTTTATGTATCTATATATACACGTTGTACATACACCTATGTGTGTATGTTTCAATTTGATTGTTGGAATCCGTGATTTATCGTTTGAAATTTTCACTTACTACACCGAAACTAAACCCACCCCCGACATTTATTTGTCACACTGGGATCTCTCTCTGTCGGTTTCGTTCTCCCCTGTTGACACGTATTTCCATCATCCCTCTTTCTCCCGTTCCGGCCCCCTCATTGCATCTCACTCTTTCCTAATAAAGTATTATTCATTTATCTCTTTCCATGCGTGTGTCACGCCGCGCCGTTTCCCCGCGTTCATTCCATGAGGAGATTTTTTTACCCCATTGTAATCGCCCTTTTTATCTATTTAAAACATTCCAAGCTCCCTGTTTCTCCGTCAAATCACAAGACGAGATGATCCTTTTCAAAATATTGGTCAAATTAATCTCCTGACTTACTTCCGCAACGAAAGCAGCGATATGAACCGTTCGAGTTACTTCTGCTGCGAGAGAGTGCTCGGAATTCTCTAGAGCTGCCATCTGTCGGCGGGAACGCGAACGATTTAGCATTTCGAACCGAGAGATAAATGAACTAATAACGGTGTAGATGGAAGCTGAAGTATTGAAAGACTGGAATTGTAATGACCGATTCTTTTCTGTAGAAAAAAGAAAATAAAAAAATGAAAAAAAAAACAAATTTAGAATGAGAATGAGAAGATAATATCAAGAGTGTACGGAAAGTGGGTAGTTGGTACGTAGATATGAAGGTACGAGGAGGCGTGCTGCTTTACAAAGTCTATGGTCGTTCGTATATTATAGCGTTTCATGTCGTGCTCGTAAATCTCCTATAATATTAACACGCCACTCTGTCGCGCTCTCGCTCTCACCCAGAACATCCATCCTTTCCTCGCTCATTATACTCGTCTCAAGTATTTGCCTGAGCGTCGCGACGCGACGTCGCCGTCGCCGACGCTTAGGAGCCTCCTTGATACATCGCTGCGGCATCCGTCCACAGGATCTCGGCTCTAGAATCGCGCGTATTACTTTTCCCCAAGAAAAAAAAAAGAAAAAAAAAAAGAAAAAAAGAAAAAAATAAAGAACACATAAAGAAGTTGAATCATTTCAAATGAACAGCAATGAACGAATTCTTTGTACATTCTGATCAAATACTCGAGAATGTTTTCCCATTTCAAATTACGAACACTAGAACTGATTATACAATTTTTTTTTTCTCGCATTGGCAAGGCATGACCCATACACAGGATCCGCCATTTATATGGGGCATTCCCTGCCAATGAGACGAAGATATTTTTTTATTGGAATCAAACGCACCGTATATTTCCGAGCTTCGGACGCTATGGGGCTTTCAATTATATAGGACGTTTCGTGCCAATTTGACATTCACTATCTGACCTAATTTTTTTTTCTTCCATTTACACTTTGACTGGAATGTCGCATACAGATACGGAGGCAACAATTATTCTACTCCTACGTTCGTTCGTTCGTTCGTTCGTTTGTTCGCTCGTACATACTAGAGCGTAGAATTACAGCATAATTTAAAGTCTCAGCAGCGTTGTCGTCGTATTCGTCGCAGTTGTCGTACTCGGGCGTTCGTCTCTTTATACACCGAGTACCGACTACATACTGCAGCTCCTCCTCGTTCTGTGAATGGGGTTTACGAAAAAGGAAAAAACAAATAAAAAAATAAAAGGAAATCTCTAATAAAAACGAAAATAGGCCATCTCCTTACTCGCTTTTCTTTTACTCTGGTAGTGCCTACATATGCCTAGTTTTCACCTAGCATGCCGTACATCCAGCATTACGGGCCAGTAAAGTCTTGCTATTAAAAAATAAGAATGAATAATGAATAAAAGAAAAAAAAAAATGAAGAGCCGAAAAAGAGAAAAAAAATTCAATCCAAAAATAGGGGGAAAAAAAAATTATTCAGAACCCCGAAAGATACGATCCAGACATTTTTTATACAGGGCTTCTCAGTCTAATATACGATTTTTTTTTTTTTTTTTTAATATTGCCTGAATCGATCCTAGATTTTTCTTCTATGGGTATATACCCACATGCATCGTTGTCGAATATTTTCTCTATTCCGATCACGCTCGCTCCTAGACTTCACCAGCGATTCTATTCGCCTCCTATCTTGTATATACACGCGAGCCTCTCTCTTTCTATTCCTCTTATTTTCTATATTTTTCCTCTCTTTAAGCCGATTGCATCAAATTGTAGAATCCTGATTCAAAACTCGGCTGGATTTATCCCGGGGCAGGTATTTATTTCAAAAAATTCATCTGAATTTCTCGATTTTTCTTCTATCCAAAAAATTTCTTTTTTTTTCTTTTCGTTCTTGTTCTTTGAATTCTTGGCATACACATACGATATACAGATCTTTTGCTATCATTTTTCTCAAGCCATGAGGTACCGGCTGGTCTTTTATGGAAGCAACTCGAAGCCTTCCTCTTCGCCTCGCTCCTCGGGCAGGTATTATACCTTGGGCTAATTGTGCAATTACTTTTGCTACACGGGATTTTCTGCTTCTTCTTCTTCTTCTTCTTCTTCTTCTTATTCTTACTCCATAGCGAGGATCTCGTACAGGTGTATTATATATATATTTTACATACACTATATATATATATACGTGTGTGTGTAGCGCCGCCTCAAAGTGGTAGGACAATATAAAATTAAGATTAAATTGGTCTCTTTGTAGCTCAGCCGTATCAGACTATATACGCGACTTTGCGAGGGGTTTTTCGTCAGGCGTATACCTATACCCTGCACTTCTGACGGAATAAAAGGGTGAAGGTAAAAAAAAAAGGAAGAAAGAATGAAAAAGGCAAAAGGGAACAAAAAAGAAAGAAGAAAAAAGGAAAAATCACTTTCCGGGCACTCAGGATATCCAGAGCACGGTATACATGTGCCTGTATGTATGCTATGTTACACGATATGTTTGTGCTGAACCTATATCTCCCTTTTTCGAAAACTAAAAATTGAGAAATTTGATCGGTACGATTTAGCCCGATTTTTTTCACGTTCCGAACGGTAGAAATTTCAAAATTTCCGGTCAAGTTTCGAATATCAAAATTCGCTTTTTCGACTTCCTCCTACCTCTTATTTTCGCCATCTTCATCCAGGGTCGTAAAACTACCCCAAAAATATTCGTGCGGTAGACGTTGCTGCTGCTACTGCTGCTGCTGCTGCTGCTTTCTGATACACTAGATGATGCCGCTATGCATGTATATGCGTTTAATTATAAATTAAGGTTTTAATCATGAAAGTTCTTGCTGCTTAAGCTTGGCATATATATTATCAACGTGGACGAAGGAGGAGAAGAAGAATAAGAAGAAGAAGACGAAACGAGGTCGTCGCTTTATTATTATTCCTCCTCATATTATGCTGCTGCAACTTTACCACGCTCTACCTATACGAATATAAGTTCACTCGCTTTAATTATAAGCCCTTAAAGCTCTTGAGAAAAAAGAGAAGGGGAAAAAAATGTCGGAAAACCGTGTGAAAATATGAAACGAAACAGTCGATGAAAGAATACGAATTTCGGTTGAAAATTTCCGCCAAAAAATTGCGAAATCGTCATGTCCGGAAAATTTTGAAAAACAAGTAAAGCACGAAGGACGCAATTACGAGATTTCGTAATCGCAATTATCTTGTCGACTAAAAATAATAAGGAGAATGTGAAAAATTTCTATTCTTCTCCCTCGTGGATTGGGGTTTGAGTTGGGGTGTTACGACCACACTTTGTCTTCGCTCACAGTTTTCCCACCCCTATTTTGCGGTGGGTTTTCCCGACTTGCTGTGTTTGGTGTGTGGCCCAGAAACTGGCAAGCTGCAGTCGAGTCAGCCCACACCCCGCACCCTTACCTCACAGTAGTCACTTGTTAAATAATTCAAAGTCCGACCACTATATGTATAGGAGATATAAGGGTTGTATAAAACGATAAAATTTTTGTCAACACCGCAGAATTCCTCTTGACGTAGATATACTACACTGTATACGAAGGAGAAAAAAAAGAATACATAAATGTATAAAATAAACATGTGAGGGTGTATTCCGGGTGAATTCAGCCCCTCGAAATTTCCATCCCTCAGTTGCCAATTTTTTTTCATCGTTTTTTCTTTCTTTCCTCTGCTTCACTCATTGAGTCAAGATGAATATTGTCACGATGATATTTTGAGAAATTTGTTTTCCCAAAAATGAAAAAAAAAATGAAAAAAAACTATCTTCACTCATCTGTTACATATAAACGAATGCACGTTTTGTCTCTCCGCCTTGTCTCACAATTAGTTTTGGTTCGAGTTTCAGTTTGAGTTTCGGTTTGGTCAGGGAGCTCCGCGAGTCCTTAATCGCGAACTCGCGTAGTAATGAACTATTAAAGCCAACTAGAATCCCTAGGGATCAGGGCGTGTTCCTTATTTCAAAGGCAAAGCCTGGGAACTCCCGACCTCTCATCTCCAAATCTCCGCTGGCATAATTGGATTTGAATTTCCGTAATATAGTTCACGTTTTACATCCGTCTGACCTCTCCGGGTATTCTACACCCTGTTCAACACACCCACACTCACCCCCTCCGCCCCATATCTGTCGCTCTTTTCATCTACCCTTTGTTCAATATTTTATTATCGTTTCATATTATATTATTCACACGCTAAGGTGTTTCGACAAATTTTTAATCCCTCTTCTCCTCTTGGGTTTTCACTTTTTGCTTTTTTCTTCTATTTAGTTTTCCCTGTCTTCTTTTGAACGCAGAATTAGGACCCGGTGTACCCTGATCCTAAATATCCCACGATCCTTCGTCAAAAATTGAGCCTCTTGAGATTTTGAACTATTTCGAGAAAGGAAAAAGGAAAACAGGAAAAACCCTAAATTCTAAAAAGAGAGAAAACCAAAAATTCCCGTTTTTTTGCCTCTCTTTCCCACGAGCGTTTCGCACCCATTCAAAATCCCGTAGCAGGTTTACCCAACACAAGACTGCAGCAAGAAAAGAATGAATCGTAAATCAAAGGTCTGACGGACAGATGGGAGAAGGGTAGAAGTTTTGGGGCTGGGGGTGGGGGTGGAGGGGAGAAAAAAAAAAAAAAGGAAAAAAGGAAAAAAAACTCCGCTGAGAAGAAGAAGAATAAGGACGGGGAGGGTGAGGGTGGTCGGGAGCTTCTGGCATGCTCCATTCTTGTTGAATTTATCGTTTTATTTAAAGCCTACAAACAGTAACACGAACTGACATGACGTAACAACACCCCCAACCCCAACCCCCGACCCCATCCACCCAACAACTTCGCTTCGCCACTTCACTTTTCCACATCTACTCGAATTTCATCCACCCTTAATAAAGAAGAAAAAAAAAAGAATTATATATATATGAATATAAATCATAGGTATATTATATATAAAAAAAAAATGAAAATACAAAAAAAAACAAAAAAACAGAGAAAAAGAAAAACTCTCACTGTCTGGACCGGAATCTCTTTTTTCTTTCCTTCTATCTCGTCTCTCCGAAAGATTTTTCTCACGCTTCGGTTGATAAGGCTAAGGCTATAGGTTTAGTTATTCCAAGGTTCGTTTAGCCCTTGAAATATCGTTGGAAATATATTTTCGGACATTTTGCTTTTCTGCTTAACCATTTTTTCGACATATTTCTTTCCTGTTTTTCTTTCTTTTTTTTTTTTTTTCTTTCGTTCTCCGTTTAGACAAACCAAATAAGATGCGCTGTTGAATAAAGAAAAATAAATTCATAGGGGATGAAGTAGGAGAAATTTTCGCGATACTTTTCGCGGGACGAACTAAATTCTCCTACTTTAGTTATATATATACGGCTGGAAATTTAGTCCGAGGGGTTCGGGTTCGGGTCGGAAAATCGGAGAGATTATAAGGGCGGTTCCTCTAGCCCTCAGGCGTTTCGAATTCGAGATTGGGCGGAGGTAAACTTTTCTTGTAATTTTCTCTAACGCGAGAGTCTCGGCTTTCTATCTCTCTCTCTCTCTCTCTCTCTCTCTCTTTCTCAAGCTATAATCCGTTTATTTAACAGCCACCAATTAACTTACCTATAAACAAACAATTCCCACGAATTCGGAGTATCGCGAATTAATAGAACTACGCTGCTGCTGCTGCTGCTGCTGCTGCTGCTACGATACTTTTATCTCTTTCTAGCTCTTTCGAGTAAAATGGAACCCTCGTTAAATAAAATCAAACTGCGGGCGTAAAGAACGATTCTATTTATTCCATCACATTCGATTCTATTCTATTCTTATAAATACCCTTAACAGTCCCAAAAAATTAGAAAATACCATTTTTTTTTTCTCGTTTTTCACGAATTGAAAAAATTTATATACAAGCTTATACTACGAAACAAGGTATTCGAAAACAGTTTTTCTGCAATATCTCGTGAACCGTAAACGATATCGAGATGAATGTTCAGATAAAAAATAAAGCTAACTAAATTCTCTATAAAAAAGATGTCATACACTTCTCTTCTATCTTGATCGGTTTCGCTACATTTTAACGTAAAACATGCAACTAATTATCAAGCTTATGTGACTGGAATTGTTCTAACGTTCAGTCTCAGAATACAGCGGAACCAATCAAGATACAGCGAAAATGTGTTCAACACTTTTTATAGAGAATTTAATGAACTTCATTTTTGATCTGAACTTTAATCTTGATATCATCGACGGTTCCTGAGATATCGCGGAAAAACGTAAAAAAAAACGTCGTTTGAAATTTACTTTTTTTTTTTTTGTTGGTAAGGACAATGAAGTGATATTTGGTCCTTTTATTAGTTTTACGGTTTACGGGTCGCGGGGTTCTCCACCCGAACTTAACGACTGGCAATTAAAAGGAAACGTAGAGCGAGACGTAGCGGCACAGTTTCGAAGGCCAACAAACCTACGTCACTATGAGACCAAAACTCTGAATCCAGGATATTGCCGGTCTGACATTTCTCTCTCGGAGGGCGAAATCACCCCCTAGAGCAATCACTTTCGCTTCTTTAACCCCCCGGAAGGGTTGCGAGAAAATCGCCCTTCAAGTAATTAGCTGGGATTAACACTTTCCATTCATTACATATTTTCGAACTAAAAAATTCTTCCACATTATTTCGTCTTCGGGCTAGGATGCTCTGCTTTCGCCATAACGTCGATATAACTTTTTGAAATTTGAAAAATTTCTCAGACACCGACAAATTTTCTTTCATAGTGAGAAAATCGTAAGTTAGAAATTGATTGCTCTTCAAATATCGGGGAAAAAATCTTTTTTTCAAAAACTGAAGCTAAGCCCCCCCTAAAAAAAAAATCAAAAATCAAAAGGGCCTTTTCATAGTTGAAAGATCATTTTTTTTTTGCATTATCTCAATATTTTTAAGTCGAATATAGAAAGTGCGAGGATGGGGGAAGGGGGCTGTTCGAGGGGTTGAAGAAATTCGTCGGTTCGAGTATTTTCTGCACTGGGGGACTGGGGGATCGACTAACGAGGTAAAAGACGTTCGTTCGTTCGTTGCGGGGGAGTAAAAACTTGCAATTAGTTTAATTAAGGAAAAAGCAGCTGTTAGTCGGGCGAACAGAGCGAAAACGAACACGAGCGCGATAGTAGGGATAGTATAAGTTTATGAGCGCGGAAATACACCGACTCCGCAAAGATTATATGACGGGGGTTTGACACAGCTGAGGTTTTGACTAAACGGGCGAATATATTTTTACATATATACAGTACATATATATATATATATTTACATTACATTACTTCGCTGCTTTTAAAACCCCCGCGACACCCTCGGCTCGGTAAATGTTTCGCAACCCTTTTCGCCCTCCTCGTTACGATCGCGTAATACTCCGAATGGATTCAGACGCTGGGCTGTTTGCTCTTCTTTCTTGCTTCAGTCTTGGTAAGCCGAAAAGCCAATTAGTCCAGTCGAATGGGGATGAATAGAAAAAAAGTAAACGGTATAAACTGAAAAATGGTACCCAGGAACAGTTTTTCTATGATAACTTGGAAACCGTAGACGATATCAAGATCAAAATGAGAACAAAAAAGATGGCCAATTAAATTTCCCACAAAAAATGTTCAGTGCATATTTTCTCTATCTGCATTGGTCTAGCCATATTTTTAGGATGAATATTTAGATAGTCTCGGTGTAATTGTACACCGAGAAAAAGTAATCACGATAATTACGGAACCAATCGAGATTTCGGAAAAGTGTGTTGTACCTTTTTTATAGAAAATTTCATTGGCTTTATTTTTGATATCCACTTTTATTTCGATATCGACGAAGGTTTCCGAAATATCATAGAAAAACTGAATTTTTACCGAAGGATTTTAAGCGCTTTCAAAAGTTACCCACAATTAAGATCTTCGCCCATCAAATTCTCCTGAATTCGGTATGATTTCATATAATTTTAGGGAACTCTCAATCTTCGTTCTTACCAAATTAATTCTCAAAAAAGTTTCTAAAAATAAAGACTAAGAAAACGAAGAGCCAGCACTCGCATAAGTTTATATAGTATTTCAGATAACACAGAGTGTAGCCCGTTGATTAGGGGTAGTTAATTAAGTATAATAATTATGGGGTCTTTAAAAAAGCTTTCTGCACTCGGGTGCCGCTGGTGCAGCAAAATTTACTTAAAAATTCACATACCTAGTAGATATATAGTACATAGATTTTTTTAAATACGTTATAAAATAAACTTTTCCCTTTAACCATAGAGCGAAGAATAAGAAAAGCGGAAAAAACCAGAAGGAAATTTTGATCAAAAATTTCACATTCTGTTTCTGATTAGCAACCATGATCATCGCGTCATCATATCACCGAAAATCAGAAGAACAAGAGAAAAAAAAAAGAAAAGAAAGACACTTAAAGTTTTTAAAAAAAATTTTTAAATTTATTTTCTCCTTAGATTCGAATTGGATTTGTCTAGCACCACCTATTTGCTTTTGAAATTCGGTGCTAAAGCACACAGAGCTTAGATATACCTATATGTGGTGAATTAGCCTCAATAAGAAGAAACTACTCGGTACTCCCGATTCTTTACTACTTACTTACCTACTTTTTGGCCAGACCAAACTCTCTTTCCCGCTCTCTCTCTCTCTCTCTCTCTCTCTCTCTCTCCATCTTTCTTTCTTTCTCTCTCTATTTAATACCACTTAGACCTAAGTTATCGCTTCATCTTTAGAGCTTTATCTTTCTCCTCTTTTTTTCTCTTGGACTAAAAATTTTTTTTTTTTTTTTCTCTTTTTCATTTTTCTTCTGTTTTCTGGATCGTTAGAAAACCGCAGAAAATTTCACTTCTGTACATATACTATATTATGGAATTTTAATCGGAAATAAAATAGTTAAATTTTACAAAATTGTTTCAATTTTGAAAAAATAAGGATAAAATTTTTAATAAAAAAAAAACAAAAACAAATAAACAGCTTACAGTGAATCGTGATCGAGATATAATTGTGCATAAATGTAATATTTTTATTATAACTCTCCGCTCGTCCTAATGATATTAATTAATAATAATATAAATGAAACTCGATGAGTGTATCATTCATAAGTAATTGCGACAGAAGTAGGAAAATCAGGGAAATGAGGAAAATGATGAAAACTAAGGGGCAGCAGGAGAGTCAAGATCTGAAAAACAGAGTTGTATTCAACTGGGGTCTCCCTTTCTCCTCCTCGAACTCGTCTCCCGTCTCCCGTCTACAGTCTCTTCTCCTTTGCCATTTCGCCATTTCGCCATTTCGCCATTTCGTTACATTCGCGTTCGTTCGCTAAACGAGGAGAGGAATGAAATTAAAGTTAAACCAATCAGAGAGAATCAAGAATCTACGTGTAATTGAACATTCTTCATGGTGGGGGGGGGGGGGGGGGGGGGGGGAGGAGGACGGGAATGGAAATGGGGGATGGGGGATTGAAAGCTCGTCGGAAACCGTGTCAAAAGATCGTCTGATTTTTTTCTTATTAATTTCAAACGCCCAGCCCCAAACCCCAACCCCTAACCCAAGAAGACTCAGAATTTCTAAGACCCTAAAAACAGTACTTATTCTAATAAAACTTATTCAGAATTTATTTTCGCACCATTCAACCTTGAGCTTAAACATTTTTACTCGCGATTTTTCTGAGTCAGTTTTATTTTCAGCCCTGCAACCGAGGGGCATAATTTTTATTGACAGAAATTTAACTGCGGGTAGATCTGCGTCCACTAATAAGTACCTGCTTTTTTTCAGCAGGGCTTTTTCCCTTGTTTTTTATTTTTAATTAAGGTTTTTTACATTTCGCGCCTGCATTTAGGCAGCCAACTGCACAGAGGAGAATATTGGGCTGTCTGGTTTCATTACGCTTTCCCAGTTCAAGAGTCACAAAAATCATTCACGGTTTATGTGAATCAACTCGTCGGTACGCTGTCTTCGTCCAGTCATTGTTGAACCGGAAAACTGTTGTGATTCACTCAGCGGTCGTCTGCGCCTAAAATCTGACAGCCCACTGCTCGCCTCTGCTTAGTTGGCTGCCTAAATGCAGACGCTAACGCGAATTTTTTAAATGACCTGTATCTCGCAGACGCCGCAACGGAAATCACTAGTTCTAACGGCAGGGTGATAGGTTTAACCCCCCCTAATCATCCCCCAAAATCATATCACCTAGTTCACGTCCACCCTGTACATCTATCGGATGTTATAAAATTATCTGTACTTTTTGTTTCTAAAAATCAATTTCCTTTCTCCTCCTTAGCCATTCGTACATAATAATATGTACTATGTATACATAGAACGTGTGTAGGTAATCATATGTGGCTTATAATAATACCGGAAATAGCCTGCACCTTCTACCACCCCGGGTTTCACTCCACCTGTGTTAAAGGGGTTCGTCGTTAACCCCGGCCTAACCCTAACCCAACCTGACCTGACCTGACCTATCCCAACCCCTTTGTGAACGACGCCTGTGTATCTGACGTCAGCGTATTATGGGCACCCCTAACTTCCTCACGGGCAACCAACCACACAGTATAACTACCCTCAATCAGAACCTTCAAGGCTATCCATGTACATACAGGGTGATTCAGAATTACCCCGCCACAGGTCATGAGTGCATTCCTTATAAAAGTCTATAAGACTAAAATTGGTCTGCTAAAAATTCGAGGAAACGATATTTTGGAACTTTATCTATTTTTTTTATTTTTTTTTCCTTTTTCTTCCCTTCCACTTTTTTTTCCGATTGGTATTACTCGGCTAGGTCTCATGACACGTAATTTTTCAAGGTGCGGTTTTATGGAAACTCAAATTCTCTGTCAAAAACGTCCTTACAACCAAGTCTGTAAATTCAACGGTTTACACGTAAATAAGGGTTGGAAGAAATTACCTTCGAACACTTCTCACGGCTAAACTATTGACTTAAAAAAAAAAATAGTTCTAGGGACAGTTTTTGTGGAGAATTTAATTCCCAATAAAACCACCCCTTGTAAATTTTTTGTATCACAAAACCCGGCTGAGTTATACCAACTACAAAGAATGGAAAAAAAAAAAAACAAAGGAAAAAAGAAAAATCATATCTTTCCCATATACTCCACTTGTTTTATCGATTTTCACGCTTTATTATACCAGCTACTCATTGTAAAGGGTGAAGACTCACGGTACACCTCTTTTTTCTCCCTTGTTTTTTTTTTTTTTTTTTTTTTTTTTTCTCCTATTATTTTCATGCACACCCGCGTCACCGTATAACCTTGTTAACAATATTTATGCTCTTTTTGTTTTCATTAATTTTTTTTCTTCCCTTATTTTTTTTTTCCCCTTTTCTTTTTCATTTTTACCTCACGCAATTCCAAACCACCCACGCCTCGTTTCCCTGAAAGCGTATTTCTCTCTACACCCACTACAACAATATATATAATATACTCTTGGCGATTATTTTTACCTTGTTTTTTATTTTTTTTTTTTTGTTTAATTTTCAATTAATCAATTAATTTCAAACTAATTAAACGACGATTATGATTATTGCAATAACGTATATCATCAATTATTTAGGGTGCGTGTGCGCGCGGATTATGTTTTATTTGTATTATTCAATTATACCAATCAGAAGAAGGGAAATAAGAAAAAGCGAAAGAAAAAAAAAAAAGAAAAAAAAAAACAGAAGAAAAAGTTGTACAACAAAAGTAATAAAACTGTGCGGCTTACTGAAATACAACATCTAGCTACAGAGGATGATATGGGGATGAAAAGGGAAGGGACATAGCTTTATATATATCTATATATATATATAATATTATATACAATTGTCCTTTAAAAGGATAAGAGAGAAATAAAAAACCATAATAATAATAACAATAACAATAATAATAATAATAATAAAGAAAAAAGGTGTAAATGCGAAATAACTCCGAAAACCATTTATCAAAGTTATTACCCGAGGTGGTATTGTCGACTGTTTATATAAAAGTACTTTATATGTTAGTCGTACACCTCTTTCCTCTTTACCCGCCCTCGTTATATCCTCTTTTATTAGAAGGGTGGGGCCGGGTTAAAGTTCAAAATTTTAAAAGTACCAAAGGGTTAAAATATTTCGAAATTTAAAAATTGCGCAATCATTTGTTCAGTGTTTAATAAAACGTAGTGTATTTATCGTATCGAAACCAATAAAGCGTCAGATTAATCGTCTTGAGATGTACTTTTTTTTTTTGAAAAAAAAAAAGAAAAAGTAAAATTATACAAAATTTTACCAATCATTCGTCACATATCGCGAAGTCATAGAGATTGAAGTGGATGAAAAGGATTCTCGATTAGAATAAACTTTTTTTTTTTTTTGTTTTTTTTTTTCGGTTTTTGGATTTTCATTGTACTAGAATTGAACTTGTTTTTAAAAAATGTCACATCGTCTTAAACTAGGTCGGAATTATTCAGCATTAAATGAATTCAGGCATGTCTCTCAGAGCTGAAATATTGACACGATAAAAAATGAAAAAGTAGAAAAAAAAAAAATAATACGAAACGTTGATAAAATTCGAAATTGTCAGGGTCAGACCTCAGCCAAGTTTGCATCGCGTATCAGCCATATAACGTATATGGCCTCATACAGGTATAAATATTGCAATATGTAATACTATACCGTGGGTACAGATACGTTCATTTGAAATATACGTTACCTAACTACGGTGGGCAGTTATTACCTACATAATCATTGTTTCATTTCAAATATCGTATACCCCATTCATACTCTCGCTTCATCATATGCAACCCGCAGCATTTCCAAAATAATATATTCCGAGTCAGAGTCAGAGTTATACTAGTTGATATACATACACTATATGTGTATGTACATGTGCGCGTGTGTGTGTGTGTGTGTGTTATATGCGAATTCATAGCTGCACCGGGTCATTTGCGACATTATCATCATTTCTCTTATCCTTCTATTCTTTAAATTTCTTCTTCGTCATCACGTTTATAAATTAAATACACTTGCACGCGAGTAGTAGGACATACTGCACATATGCATACGTGTATGTATACATATATGTAGTTTGACTATATGAAAAGTTCAAACTTTGTACCCCTTCATTCAGCATCTCTTCTCATTGGTGCAACTTTCACACTTTTGCCAAATTGCCAAAATTCTCTCTCTCTCTCTCTCTCTCTCGCTTCCTCTCTTTGCGTGTATTAGATAAACCGGGAACAATTGTTAACAATAAATATATATGCAGAACGCTCAAGCTCGCTCATTCTGACGATGAATAATCGCCAGTCGAGTTTAACTCCTTCTCTCACGGGGCTTGTTCTATAATTTATAATTTTAAGCTTCAGGTATGTAAAAGCTGCCTATATCCACTCGACCTACCTACCTACCTACCTACAAGCTACTTTATGCTCTCCACTCTCCAGGTAGAATAATTATTCTGTTAAAATATATACCATAACCGAGAAATACTTCCATACTTCCATACTTTAACACTTTATACTGCTGCTCGGATATACAAGGTGATTCGGGTTGAGCGAACCATTTTTTTTTTTTTTTTTTTTTTTTTTTTTTTTTCTTACGTGAGATTTAGATTCCTTGTCAAATTCTAAGAACGAATTTTCTTTACCGAAAATTCAAGGGCCCAATAGTTTACGAGATATGGAAGATTGAAGTTCACCGATCACAGAACTCATACGCGACTCAGACTAGGCTGACTATGAGCGCGAGTTGAGCGGCGCCTAGTCTATGCAACTCATATGCTCCGGGATTGGTCAACTAAGATTTTCCGTATTTCGGAAACTATCGGTCCCTCGAATTTTCGGTAAAGAAAATTTAGTCTTAGATTTTCGCGGGGAATCTTCTCACGAAATATGGAATGCTCAACCTGAGACACCCTGTACATACGTGTTCAGATATATATACATTAAAATGCATAAGGGTTCAATATCGGTATTATATAAATATCATTTTTATTACCAGTGCCAATTAGCTGAACTCTGCGATACGTGTAGAAGGGATCTTTCTGACGATGACGACGATGGTAGCTAATTAAAAAACGTGGAATGATAACTCGTCCGGGATAAACATCCAGTAATATTCGCGTTATAATTTATGAATTTAATTTCTTGATGCGAGAATCAAAGCAATTTTTTTTTTTATTTGTTCACCTAATCATTGTTCCGTCCTGAAATGAAAAAATTCCACGACATTTTCCCCAGATTTGAAAAATTCTTGATCAACGATGCGACCTGTAATAATTTTTGAAAATCCAACTCCTATTCGACGTCGTAAATCGAATACAGCTACGTTTTGCTATTCCTTATAAGCGGACGACGAAAAAGCTCTGAACTTAAAATGAGGTCCAAAAAAATCTGCGATGAGGAAAAAAATAAAATAAAAATAAATAGAAAGAGGGTGCACACGCCGTGTGCAGATGTAGTATAGAACCACGATCGCTACAGAGTAAGCACACAGTCGTAATAGGTGTTGTCTAGCGAATGGTACAAGTGACAAAGGCCCTCTTCGAGTCGTCGAGTACGTGCACCACGTTAGATACAGAAGCTTGCACCACCTAGAACGACGTCATCGTTAAGGCGGACAAGATAGCACAGTATCCACCTTACACTACCGTTGCAGTCTTTCTCCCCCTGACCCCTTTTCCTTTTACTCTTAGTTTTACTTCTGCTCTTCCTTTTCCTTTTACTTTTACTATTCTTTCTCTCAACTACAGCCAATCCTATTGCGGAGAGAAACAGGACGTGACACCGCGGCCTCGCGTATGGTGGGATTAGCACTGAGGGACCTAAAACCCACCCTTGTGCTGAAAAAAAATACCTTTTTTTTCCATCTCGCCAGTCTTTAGATGATATCTCGGTAACCATCGATTATATCGAGATACAAGTGATTAGCAAAAATTGAGGTCTATAAATTCTCTATGAAAAAGGTGGAATACACTTTTTCCGTATCTCCATTTCCCCCGCTGTATTTCGAGTCTAAACATTCGATCGTTTTCGTAAGAAACGTTACAATTGGTCGCACCTTCGGCGTTAAAATACAGCGAAACCGATCTCGACACAGGAAAATTGTATTCTACCTTTTTGGTAGAAAATTGAATCGACTTCAATTTGGATATGTATTTTTGACTCTACGTCATCCACGGTTCTCAAGATTTAATCAAAAAAACATTTTTTACTACTTTATCTCCAACCACTTTGAGGAAAGTAATTCGAAACAGTACGTGACATCGTGCGGTCTCGCGTATAGTGGGATTAGCACTGAGGGATCTAAAACCCACCCTTGTAATGCAGTATCAAGTGGCTGGGCGTTGTTTCAGAGGACGAGCTACTGTACTCTGATAAAAGGTCCTAGAAACTAAAGAAATCAGAAAAAAATTACCCAAAATTCTCTTTGCCAGTACATACATACATACACACACACATACATATATATATATATATATATATATATATATCTATACGTAGGGGCTTCTGATTGCGCGACGATATCAGTCGTACGTGACGTCAGATGGTGATCTGGTTCGGACGGTACGGGTCCGTTCCGTTCTTCACCCTTTTTCTCCAATTTTCTCTACCCTCTAACGCATTAGACGACGACCCGGTGTCTAAGCCTCCCTCCTTCATCCCCTGATCCAGCTACGCCCCCCCCCTGCTCCCCCCCCCCCCCCCCCCGTAAATGGGAATCAATTTTCTTACGTGTTTTGTTTTACCACTGTCCGCGAAGGGTAGGCAGAGGGTTGGTATATAGCTCTTGGATCGGGAAAACCCCAGCCCCGAAAACGAGGGACCCTCGGGAACCCGATCATCTCGACCCATCGCTTGACCCACCCCATACCCAGGGCTACCACCTTTCAACACGAAACGTGGCACCACCCACCCACTCGATTTCTCGCCTTACAAAATCCTCCCCTTGGAAAACTGACTGCAGAGACACGTCGCGGACCATTCGGGACCGGGGCCAATTTTGGCTCGGGGATTTCCTGCGGGGGTGCAAGATATATTATATCCCGATATATATGTGTGTGTGTGTGTGTGTGTGTGCGTTTATGTATTACCTATAACATGCGATAGGGGTGTTTTAAGAACGCAGATCTCTATGTGCGAAAATACAAGAGAATTTAGAAAAACGAATGGACAGAAATTCGGTATATATATATATACTCTTGATTTTATTGGGGAAGGATTTTATCCCGAACAGGGGAGAGCAGTGGACGGTGTCCAGCCACTTTGAGTTTCAGCTAGGTTGGATGGATAAACGTGCTTCGTCGTAATTCAAGTAGATAAATTTCTCCAACGTTTCTGAGAGGGTACTAAAACTGGGAACGAAACGAAACTAAGAAAAGAGAAAACGAGAGAAGAGGGGGAATGGTGAAAGGAAATCGAACAATGGTCAGCTGAAAATTTGACAATTCCTGATATCCCATTATCGCAGATTCTTACGGCAGCTCCCTCTTTCGAGACCAGAACTTTAATCCTGAATGATAAAAAGAGAGAGAGACGCAATCTTCTACATCCGAGTGACAGACGAGATGGGAAAACGAGAGAAACAGTAAAGTGAAGAAGAGAAGAGGGATGATTTTTAAATAGCCTTAAGGAAGGGGCTGCATTCTTACCTCTCGTTTTAAATTCACTTATACACACATACGTACCTGCATACCCAAGTGGCTAGGTGGAGGATATTTCTTCATTCAATTTTCTTCCAGTGTATATACGGGGTACTCGCGTTCATCCGGGACACTTTTACCGCGCATGGTGCCCCGCTTTTGGTAGTGCGACGAGAGATTTCAGTTCTTGGCCTAAAAATATACATATAGTTGTAGGGGTAGAAGTGCGGAGTATAGAGTTAGGTGGGTTATACCCCGTTGGGGAAACGACATTCTTTTCTATACCCAAGAACTTTTTTCCTCACCGTGTTGCAGCTACTATGCAGTTTTCAGTTTGCAGTAGAATCAGAACTAGCAACCAGCAGCGAGAAACCAGCAACCAGAAACTAGCAACCAGTAACCAGCAGCTAGCAACCAACGGTGGTAATTTTAATGAAAGGAAATTAAAATCGCGCAAACGAACCTTTTCCTAGACCTAGCTGACTCTCCTGCTGCGTTGCATCTCTGAAGAAAATTGCAGAATTTTCTTCGCTGGGAATAAAGAAGAAAAATAATAAAATCGAGAGGAAGAAGAAGGTGTTTCCGTTTCTACGCGGAAAAATAATAATAATAATAATAATAATAATTGTCATAATCAAGGGTTAAATATTTTCACTTGTAATTCTAATGAATAACTTGTGATTCAAGGTATACCAAAATGTTCTCATTCTGTTTCACCAGTTTTTAGACGATATCTCGGTAACCGTTGATAATATCGAGATATGAGTGATGAGCAAAAATGAAGGTCTATAAATTCTCCATGAAAAAGGTAGAACATACTTTTTTCGTGTCTTCATTTTTTTCACTGTATTTCGAGTCTAAACATTTGACCGTGTCCGTAACAAACGTGACAATTATAGTTGCACATTCCGCGTTGAAATAGAGCGAAACCGATCTAGATACAGGAAAGTTGTATAGTACCTTTTTGGTGGGAAATTTAATTGACTTTAATTTTGATTTTCACTTTTTACTCGATATCGTTCACGGTTCTCGATATATAATCAAAAAACTAGTTTCGAGTACCTTTTCTCTTAAGCAATTCGCGGAAAGTCATCGCCGTGTATTGTATCAGTTCGATAAAATTCGGTACAATTCATCTCGACTATAACGAATATATTCGAATCACGACTGGGTATATACACGTTGTACATACCTAACTGACGGTCAACAAAATTTGAATATCGCACAGTTAGATTAGCGGATAATAGGTTTGGCGGTGAGTCGGTAACCTGACGGGGCGTCAATCAGTCCCAATCAGGTAATGCGTTGCTGTTGCTGTTGCTGTTGCTGTTGCTGTTGGCTGTTGCTATAATGTCATTCGATAGGGAGGAGACCAGGAAGGGCTATAGAGATAGCTGGGGTCCTGGGGATATATTATGTGGACAAGGACGTAGCCGAGATACCGTTCCGTCATTATGACAACCCCACATGGAAATTGGTAGACGGAAATATGTTACATCCTAATAAATCAGTTAGCCAAATGGTATTTAGTTGAATAGTCCTTCTTCACTTTCGACAATTGATTGGCTTTCCCTCTTTTCTTTATTTATTTATTTTTTTTTTTTTTTTTGAGGGGGTGGTTTCTTACGATATAGTTTTTTCCATTTTTTTTCTACCACACGCACGCACGCACGCACGCTTATTATTATCCTGCGTGAGTTTAAGATATTATATCAAAGACTGCGGCAAAGGGGGAAAAAGATTCCTGCCTACCCTCCGCGGTTGCGATCCTGAGACGTAAAATTTTTTAAAAGCTTCTATAATCGGGTGATTGACAGAGAGATCAGCGCGGAGGAGCGAGGGGGGTTAAAAAAAAAAAAAAAAGTTAAAAAAGGAGCCTCGGCTTTGGCAGAAAAAAAAAAAAAAAAAGTGAATTAAAAATAAAAATTGGCGAACGTGGCTCGTCTCGATTCCGCTACTCACTCTATCTCCCTAAATCCCGGTCACCCTGCTACTCGGCTTCGTACATAAAACGGAAAAACCATTGTCAATATATTTTTTTTTCTATTTCAATTTTTTTTTTTTTTTTTTCTTTCCGCTTTGAATCGGATCGGAAATTTTATTTTCAACAAATCTAGATCCTAGGAGAGAATTGAGTCGATTATAGGGGTTGGCTGGTTTGGTGGCTGGCTAGTTGGCTTCTGGCCTGTCTTTAATTTACATATTAATAAGCGAGCTTGTAGGGGTGGAGGGCGAAGAATCGAGGAGGGTATGGATCGCGTGTCTGCTGACAAGTTATGAGCGACACCGTTTACTGGTATACCTACAACCCGCCCATCTACCTTGTCAATTCAGTTTCTCGAGAAATGGTAATAAAAACCGTAGCAAAACCAGCACCAGCCAGACGAATAAGGGTTGCTGTGAGAAAAGAAGTAAAAAAGGAAAGAAAAAGGAAACGTTAACGTCTCTCCTATCTTTTATATCTAGGTATTAGGTATATACGAATTTCCAGATTACTGCAGTCGTCATTCTCGATGAAATTTATCCCCTATTTTCACCATTCTTCACTTTCACCCCCATCTCTGTTTCTCGATTTTCTTAAATTTTCGAATTCTTTACCCCATCGTTTTTTCTTTTCTTTTCTTTCCTTTTTCCTCCCTCGATACTTGGGGTAATTAATAAACTGCATTATACCCCATAGCCCACGTTTTTAATATACTTGTAATACACCCGAGCCCCTTTTCGCACCGTAGACACATAACACTTTTCTCCCTCTCTGCCCTGCTGGGAGTAATTTCGGCCGTTTAACCTCCTCTAAGAAGGGTGGACCCAGGTTAGACGGGAATGAAAAGGTGATCCCACATCTCTCTGGGGCGCGTTATGTCTTGCTTAAGGAGATAGGTATATGAGGTTTCCGCCCCGGCCCAATTCTCGACGTCTAAATAGGGCCGGGTAATCACTCAGTAATTATTTTTTCATCCCCAAAGTTTTGAAACTAATTTCTTTTCGTATTTTATTTTTATTTTTATTTTTATTTTTCTTTTTATTTTTCTTTTTTCTTGCCATTTTTTACTCCCCTATTTTCAGCACTTTTTCGAGGGCCAGAAGGGAGCAGAGACCCGACCCTCAAAGACCGGGTATTAACTGTAATTCACACTCCCTTTGAATGCGCGTGTTTTATGACCGCGTAATGCTCGTTCCTGTGCCTCGAAACCTGTCATTTCCCATAATTCTATCGATAAAGAAATTCAATATTTCCAACGTAATAAACCCTGGCACGGACCCACCGGCAGTGCTAATATTTAGGGTTACTGCCAAACGGCACGACATGACATCGTACAGCTGCTATACACCGAAGATCTGAACCCACTCTAACTCCATGCACTTTTATAAATATCTCGAGTACCGTGAGTCCGAGAGAAAAACTTTTCCAATAAAATATTTCCAGCCAAATAAGACGCGGTTTTTAGCTCCTATAAAATTTTCTCTCAGAAGTCGTCTTGGGCTAATTTTTTCCGCTCGTGATTGAATCCGTTTCTTCATTTCCCATTATTGTTACGATACATTTTAACTGATATCTCTCGAACCTTCAGACCTACGAAAATATCTTCGAAATAAAATATTTTTCGCTAAGTAAGGCGCATTTTTTATATTCCATGATATTTTTCGTCAGAAGTCACCTTCGACGACCTTTCTTTGTTTCCGATAGAATTTTCATCTCCTTTTGGTATAATTTTCGCGATACATTTTCACGAATATCTCTCTTACCTTTAGTCCGAGATGAAAATGTTTGCAATAAAATTTTCCCAGCTAAATAAGACGGAGGTTTTATTTCCCGGTATATTTTTTGTCAGAAGTCGCCTTCGACCACTTTTCTTTGTTTCGGAATGGAATTTTTATTTTTTTGTTATCTTCTTCGTGTTTCAGCCACCCCTTTTTTAATTTTTTCTTTTTTTTTTCTTTTAATTCACAAGCATTGTTCCCTACCTACATATTCTTATGCAGATAGGAGCAGACGGCATTGTTGTTTTGAACGTCTACAAGCCCCCTTTCCCCCCTGCAGAGCCGGGGCACCATTATTATGATAATTTTTCGGATTATTTTTCGTAATTTCTACTTTTCCTGAATACCAACGTTGCCCAACTTTCCGACCGCAATTACGAGCGGTCCTCCTGCTTGATTTAAATATTAACGATTCAAAAAATAGTATATTCCACAATTTTCAGTCACCTGATTATTTTTGTATTTTTTTTTTTTTTTTTCTAATTTTTTTTTTTTCGTTCCCACTATTGCGACTAGTCACAACTTATGAGAGCGAAGCTTTGAAGCACCTTAGCAAATTTCCGCGACGCCGCTGACTTTCGAGGGTAGATTATTCGGCCCGTAAAAAAAAAATGAATAAATAAATAAATAAAAAAAATAGAGAGAGAGAGAGAATATCAAAGCTCCAATTTTTACTTTGCAAAATTAATTGTCAACTAAATTTGAAGAGTTCCGAGGTAAGTCTGTGATAAAAAAAAAAAAAAAAGAAAGAAAGAAAGAAAAAAGAAACAGAAATCGTCGACGATGGAAAAAAAAAAGCATTTAAAATAAAATATCTAAGTAAAAATTGAAATGCGAGAGCTTTAACACCCTCGAGATATATAGGTATACGTAAAATCGCTTGTTATTTTTCTACAACTCGAGTCGTCACAATGTCCTTCAGTTTAATTCAGATAGTAATCCTCCTCCCTGGACCAGCTCTGAGGCATACATACCTCTACCTGCATTACGAGATGTTATAATTTATTCCTTCAATACAAAAGCATACGTATGTACATACATCGCGAAATTTTATTTCAGCATCTAGACCGCGGAGCTTTCTCGAAATTCTGGGTGCAGTGATCGTGTGACATATCGCGTGTCTAATGGCATAAATTCGTAAGCGCGATTATACGATCGTTCGCCATTTTTTTTTTTTTTTTTTTTTCATTTTTTTTCAATCAAAGTATTCCATGCCGGACTGTAATCATAAAAAAAAAAAAAACAACCCTAGTTTACTTAAAGTTCAAAAAAATATTCCACGAGGTTTTACCCCGAAAACCCTATCCACCACGTACACCATGCGATATACTATTTCAACGAAGGGCTGTACAACCCTTGATCAATCCCAGTCCTGTCAATGTTTATTCAAACTGACCAACACCGATTTCAACCCAAGTATCGACAGAACTTAGTTAGTTGTTCGACTCCGTCTACGTCTCGATCTATTATTCCCAGTCCGTTCAATTAGGACTCTAATTCTGTGGTTTAATTGATTTAACTCAGTGACACAAACTTCGCTTTCATCACGACGAGACAAAACCATCAATAATAACATCAACGATACAGTTCTAATTATTTATCAAATGATCGACAAGATTTTTACCAAATTTTTACCAAATTTTTTCAAACCTGTACAACGTGCCAACGAATTTCGTAGAATTTTGAAAATGATTTTCAATTTTATGTGTGCAAAAACCGTACAGTGATCGGATTGTGAAAAATGAAGAAAAAAAAAAAAAAAAAAAACAACAACCTTACGTTTCCTTCGATTACAAAAAAAATGATTTCCCAACTCCATACAACCCCTAATTGATGGTATGCATGCATTTTCGATAACCGAACCCTTCCTTTTTTTTTTTGTTTTTTTGTTTTTTTTTTGTTTATCACGTAAAAGCCATACGTAACTGTCGTGCTTTAACATATGTGCATAAATACGTAGGTATAGGTATACGCTCTCGGTTTTGTTATTTACCCTTTTGTTAGCGCGTATGTATCATTTTTACGATTTTGCGATAGAGGGAAGTATACATACTAGGTATAGGGATGTAGAAAGGGTAGGATAGGATATAGTCGAGTGGAAGGGGGTAGTTGAAGGGTAAAATTGCGCTGATATCTAGCGAGACAGGGAAAACGGAAAATAGCGAAAGAATAAACCGTTTCATAAAACGTACATATATATGTATCGATTTTGTATTAAATCGGTTATCCCCGTCGTTCCATATATACTACGCAGTAATGCAAATATACCTGCGCTACAATTTTCCCCTATTCTTATTATTTCACAAAATTTCATACTGCAAAACGAGTAAGAAAAAAAAATGAAAAAAATAAAACTAAAGAAAAGAAAAGAAAAAAAAGGTTCTTTTTCATTTTTCGTTTGAAAATTTTCCTACAAATTTTTCATTCTCCTCTATAATTCAAACAATTTTAAGTTATTCTGATGAAAACTCGATTCATTCTTTTTCCTTTGCTCTATAGAATTTTTTCTCGAATAAGATTTTTGTCCCTTAATTTGTTTTTAGTTTTTTTTTTTTCTTCTTCATTCTCTTATTATATAACAGCTTTCTGTAAAGATAGAGTAAAAGAGAGGGAGAAAAGGAGGGTGAAACCTCCTTGAGATTCCGAAATGAGTAGGTAGCTGGCTAATATTATGGGATAGGTTGCCCCCAGGGGTTTTTCCTCTCTTTTCCACCCACTCTCTTCCCCCCCCTTCTTACTCGCCTCTTCAGCAAGGAGTACCAACGATATACTTTTACCTTGTTTACAATTTTTTAATCCTCTTACGACTGCACGAACGCCTTTGCCTCTGCCTCTGCCTCTGCCTCAGCCTCCGGCTCATCAATCTCTACTTTTCTCGGTAGCTGCCCTTACCTCTACAATTCTGTCTTCTCTCTTACCGCCGATCATTTATCCAACAGAATTTTCCTCAAGACACAACAATATAACATTATATACCTACTAACGAACTACGATACGAGGAGTGAGAAGAAAAAAATGTATAAGAAAAATTTTCTTCATCCCCGCACGTTTTGAAAAAAATCTCAAAATTATTACAAACAATTTTCTCCTAATTTATGGTACCGCACGTACCCATTTTCCGAATTCTTAAAGAGTCTCGGAATTTTCCAGGACCGTTATACACGGTTCAGAGAATTTTCCTTTTTTTTTTTTTTTTTTCATCCACTAATTTTCTTATTTTTTCGAAAAATGTTTAATGTAATGAAATTGTTCATTTTTTTTCTCGTATGTTTTCGACTTTTCCAGATTCGACGTGAGAGGGAAATCTTTGGAACACGCCCAGCACAAGTCGGAAATATTTGGTAATCGAGCCTACTTTAGAACCACCGTCCAACAGCCAGCGGTTCTCGTTATTGACCAGATCAAACGTCACGACGCAGCCGCGTACAGATGTCGTGTAGATTTTCGTCTCGCCCAGACAAGGAGTTTCCGTTACAATTTGACAGTAATCGGTAAGTAATCGGTAACGAGAGAAAAAAAAAAAAAAAAAAAAAAAAGAAAATCGATGTGTAACCCCTTGTTTTTTTTTTTTTTCTTTTTTTCTTTTATTCCGCTTTTGCTGGAAATTTTTTGTAAATCAGTTCCGGGCAGGTCATGGCTGTAAATTGTATTTTATACGTGTAATATGTATAGTCATACGTACCGTTCGCAGGTAAACGTAATAACTATGTACAAATGTCAAGAGAGCGGCATGCCAGCTAAAACCAGGTATATGGGATGTGAAGCTCTGATAAAAAGTTAATAACGAAACACGAAGCAACGCATTCCGTACGACGAATTAAAAGAAAAAATGAAAGAAATAATTTGAAAAAAAAAAATGGAAAATGGAAAATGGAAAATGGAAAATGGAAAATGGAAAATGGAAAATGGAAAATGGAAAATGGAAAATGGAAAACAGAAATAAAATACAGTAAAGAATTAAGAATAAAATATAAAGCGAGAATAAATTACGATTTGTATTTAAATACCTGTACGGTATTAAGGATTTTTCAGGATGCTGCCTTATGGATAATTAAATTCTCCCCAAAAAGTGCCACCGGAGTTATTTTTTTTTTTAATCAATAGTTTAGCCGTGGAAAGTGGTTGAAGGTAATTTCTTCCAACGCTCATTACTTGTACGAACATTTTTAGTAAAGAATTTGAGTTCTGTGAATTTGGAAGAAAACAAAAAACAAAAAAAAAAAAAAAGCAAATCGCGGTCGTCCCCATTGCTACTTAGACGAAAAACTTTACTATTCGTTGAGCTAATTTACACCATCCACGAGAATCTCTTTCAGTCCTTATACCTAGGAAAAAAAATAAAAAATACTTATTAGTCAGAGTAGAAAATTTTTTTATTTTTGAAATTGTGAAAAGTAATACTTTGATACCCTGAAAGCCTTTCCAATCTAAAATCAACCTCGTTTTTTTATTTTTATTTTTTATTTTTTTTTACAATTTTCACCCCCCAAACCCGAAATTAGTACGAGCCAGGACCTAAAGGGAGGAATAATTTCCCAAGTGTGAGAGAGGAATAAGAAAATGAATAAATAAAGGAACAAAAATGTTGTTTAACCAACCGCGTGGGACAGATTTCGTGTTAAAGATATGGTTGTGGTTTTCGTACGGGGGTTTGGGGGTTGGCTGGTCAGAGTCGTCCATAACAGTTCAAAGACCGAAAGCGGAGACCACCCTTATATAACGTGGGGTATATATGCGTACGAAACTAAAGTATATGGTCGTGTGTTCGCGAAGAACCCTAAACGAACGCGAAACCGAACAAAGACTCACGGGTTTCACTACCCCTTTCCCTAGTTCCCTAAGTCACCGAGCGTGTGAACACGTTTGCGGTTTTCCGAAAGGATAGAAATTCCCTCAGTTTGCACTACTGCCCCCTCCGCCCTGTAGGAAACCCCCGTATATAGTAGATGGGGCGGTATTTTCATCAGACGAGAGAGATTGGGTCCCTAGACTTTCTAGATTACATCCCTTCTACAGCTGCCTATACTGCCTTTCCCTTTTATCACGTTTCTAGAGTATGTGACGTGAAAAGCAACCCCCATGCTACTACCCTTGCCCCCCTGCCCCTCGGCTTGTAATGAAACAATATAGAGCCCTCGGCGGTTTACCCATATGTGTACACATATGTGTGTATATATATGTATCATGCTTATTTTTGGTCGCATTTTCTACCCCTAGACCGAGAGTACTGCTAGGGGTAGCTGTAGGTAGGTAGGTAGGTAGGTAGGTAGGTACTTGTCTTTTCCAAATAGGTATAGCTTAGGGCGACAGAGAAAATGACTTTCCCTTTCCATATCCCTCTAACTTTTCCTTTTTTCTTTTTTTTTTTTTTTTTACTTTTCGCCACCTCAAGGTGATATAAAAAGTGACTTCTCATCATTCAACTCGACGAAAAATTGCCGCCCCTCTTTTTTTTTTTTTTTTTTGTATCGAAGAAAAATGAGAAAAAATAAGACTGCGCCGTTTAAAAATAAGCCAATTCATTCCGAATAGTTGTCGTTGTTGTTGCTGTTTTTGTTGTTGTTGGGCAGCTGGGGACAGGTACGTTTCCGAAATGGTTAGGTCAAGTTAGCAATGGGGTATAGAACTAGGGGATAGGAGATTCTGTAGAGTGCAGAACCAGACGAAAGCAATTTCGGTCGAAATTGAGTTTTATATATAGGTAGAAGATAGCAGAGGGTAGGGAGGTAGGGGGTAGGGGGTAGGTAGCTCTTACGATCACACTATAAAACTAGCCAATTATTTGAGACCGGAATTAGAGCCATCGTCGCCGATAGATCGATAACCTTCGATTCAATAAATATTGGGGAAATTTTTTTAGCGATTTATAGTTTTCTTTTTTAGTTTTTCTACTTTGTTACTTTTCGGATATTTGAAAATGAAAGAGTAAGTTAAGGGAAGGGAGGAAAAAAAAAAAAAAAAAACCAAAAAAACAACATTCTTGCCTTAAATTTCACCGAAAATTCAACCTTTATATTATAGTATCAGCCGTTACAACAGCTGTGAACCACTCTCACCCCTACCTCCCCCAACCCCCAACCCCTCTCTCCCCTGGGCCTGGAGAAAAATATTAATAAAAATTCTTTTCTGGATTAGAAAACTCCACGAGGTAGAGAAGAAGGGGGAAGAATAAAGGAGAAAAAAAAAAAAAAGAGCAATTAATTTTTTCTCGTCAGACTTGAAATTTGGGTAATATTTATTCCCCGATTAATATCAGTCGGTGGAGTTTCTCTTCCCTCCTATATGGTGAAAAGCAACGAACAAAAATAAAAAGAAAAATATAAAAATATAAAAAAAAAAAAAAAAACTGAACGTCATGAAAATTCATTATCTTCCATCGTTCGCTCTGTTATTCATATATTTTTATTTTTATTTTATTTCTCTAGAAAGAGGTAATTTAATCATTTATCGGTTTTTCGGTATATCGTACGAATAAGGGATGTAAATGGGATTCCGTATTCGGTCCGATATAGGGTTTGCGGAAAATGGTAGTATTATCCGAAACAAGGGATGGAAGGCGCTGCAGTAGGTAGGAAAGTCCTTCTCTTCTCCTCTATTCTATTCTCTTCTCTTCTCTTCTCTTCTCTTCTCTTCTCTTCGGTTCTCTTCTCGGGGGTTCGAATTTATGTGGCAATAAATTCATACGATTCTCTTGGTCGTTTCGATCTTTTTCCTTACGGTCAGTTTGCCACTTAGCCAGAGAATTCTTTACGCGGTTTAACTATTGACCAAAACCTGAAAAACGTTCGCTGACCAACGGCCATGTCAGGACATAACTTATCGGGTTCACAGTCGCTTGCGCGTGTGACGAGCGAGTCCCTCCAGGGGTTGGGGTCCTGGAACGGTTTGTTGGCCAATCCAAGCGCGCGACCATTTCTTCCAACTCATGCCATGCCGCTGCACCGAGAGAGGGTTACTTTCCCTCTGTGCTACCTACCCCTAGTATAAGGTTGTTGAACCTGGGGGGGGGGGGGGGGGGTGGTTACGTGTACGTAACGATAATCGGTAAATGAAAAATAAATAATTGACCGCGAGCTTTCCGATTAGTTAAACCAATTTACCAGATTTTTAATTTCAGCTTTCCCCGCGTTCGAACCCGATACTTTTTACAAATGTATCGATTTTCGAAATCACATTACGTCAGTTCATTCTCCGTGAAAAACTGCGACGATTTTATCCTACAAGAATAATCGTGGGACGCGTAGTTTTTTACTTAGAGAGAGTTTAAGCCGACCAATCGCGGCTAATCTAGTGCTTAGAGTAACGGTCGTGCGGCGAGCCGTGATTGGTAGAAACTTCAAACCAATGTCATTTGAAAACTGTTGGAGTCTCGAAGTTTTCGCTGATGAAATATCGCTGCGGTTTTTCAAAACCAACCGGATACAATAGGTGGTAATTCTCTGCGGTAAATATAAAAAGTGTAACGGATATATAATCATTCATTTATATTCAGACATTATAAAACGAGGGTTGACTCCCTCGGCAGGAGTAACTCAACGACCAGTTTCTAATTTGAACTTTCTTCGAAAGAGATTCCTTGGCAGTTCAGTTTAGTGGGCGGGTCAGACCCAAAAGTTCTGACCGTCGGAGTGACTCCGCCTTATTCCTTCCTAGTTTCCTCCCGCTTTCCTTCCTTCCTTCCTCCTGTCTCCCAACAACCTGCAGAGCGGAGAGACAGGAGTTCCAAAATTCCTGAAGACGACTCCTAGGCTCGGCTTGAGTTCTAAGGAACTGAACACACACAACCATACATACACACACGCGGACGCACCCTCTAAGTCTAAACTCAACCCCTAATATAATTCCGCTGTTTGCACTTTGGGGCGAAACTCCCTTCTTGCTGTCCGCCCTAAGAAAAGGATTTTCAATTCGATTTCGCAGAGTCAGAGGACGCCCTCGACTCCTTGAGAGTTACCTAACACGGATATATGTACACAGAGCATGGCCCAGATCGGATTAACCTAAAAGTAAAAAGCAGAAAGGGAACCGTTTTGAAAATGGCGATGATCATCATCGTTATTTTTAAACTGCAACGGTATTTATTCCAAAGAATTTTTCTAATATGTCTGATCTCTAACAAGTTCTTACTCCCCCTCCGACTCCTTCTTCATACTCGAACCAACTCATCCAACCCCTGGAAAAAGCGCAAAATGAAGGAGAGGAGCTGATACGCTACATGCGGTATGGAAAGATCTAACGTAACCTTGCCTGGTCTAACTCAACCTAACTTAACCTATCCGACCCCACTCGACCCAACGTTAGCGGAGCGAACTCGACTCCACTCAACCCAGCCAAGCTCTGCCCAACCCCCGACCCCCAGCCCCTCCTCTTCCTCGGGCAGATTTTAATATTTCCAGCCATATCTCAACGGGGCAAACTTGTGCCCTACCCTGCCGCACCGGTTCACTTAAAATCGCTTTATTGGGATCGAAGACGGTTTTTCATCCTGCACTAGTTCCTTTACCCCAGTACAGCCGGGAAGAGAGACGAAGGAATGGCTTCGGGACGTGTGTAAGGAGTCTAACGTGATATGGTGCAATATAATATGATATAACCTAACCTCTACTATAACAAACTCTAAAAACGTTCGAGTCTTCGAGGTGGGAGGGGCGATGGTTTAGGTTATAACCAAAACTCTCTGGAATTTTCGGTTCCCGAAAATTACACCACTTAGGTAAAACTTTCGTGTATTAATCGCGAGCCAAAGTTTGAATCGATGTTTTGACTGGGGGAGGGGGCGTGTAGCAGTTACTCGCGGTTGCGAGTTAAAGAACTCTTCATTCCATATCAAAACACCGCTCTTTGTATTCCAATTCAAAAACCGCGACGATTTCGTACTAGAATAATACCCGAGCCTCTAACGGTCTTCGAACTAGAGCGAGTAGAAGTTCGGACCAATCGCGGCCGGGCTGATCGAAAATAACGGTCGCTGCGCGAGCCCTGATTTGTTGAAACTTGAGGAGGCTCCCATTTGAAAACTATTGAACCGTCGAATTTACTTCAAGAACAAAACCGTCGCGATTTTTAATGGATAAATTTTCTACCTCAATTATAATTGTCTACTCTAAAGGTTTTTCATCGTTTTCTCGTTTTCTTTTCCATTTTTTCATTCGTCCTTTTCTCTCTCTTTTAATAATCATCATCTGTTTTTTTTTTTTTTTTTTTTAAATTAATTATTGCTCGTCGCATAACCGCTGCTCTACCGCTGTACTCACGATACTCGAGTTTATAGAATTTCAATATCACTCAGCGACGAAGCGATCTACCATTTCGATTATCGGAAACTATACATATATGTATGTATGTACGTATATGTAGTACGTTACCGACAGGATATGGTATACGGTTAAATTTTAACAGCTAGAAAATTTTTACTACCCTAGAACCATTCTCTAACGAGCTAACTGTCCCCCGCAATTACTAGCTAGCCAGATACATATACTATAACAGTAGCTCGATTCTTGCCATCGCTTGTTACAGCCGCAGCGATAATTGAAAATTGAATTTCACATAGAATCTTTAAAGTTTGTTTTTTTTTTTTTTTTTTTCCCTTTTTTTTACATTTTTTTTTTTTTTTATTCGTTTACTGTAACACATGGTCTCGATTTATCGCACGATAAAATATATCTGTACATAGGTATACGGTATATAAAGTGTAGCAGTGACTCTCTCACGCTCAGAATGGTGACAAAGGTCAAATAGCTAGCGAGACTCAACCCCCTACATGCAGTAAGAAGGAAAATAAAAGTAAAATAAAAAAACAGCTGTGAAAATAAAAGATAAAAAACAAAAAACAAAAAAAAAAAAAAAGAACAGAAAAATAAAAGGAATTGTTGAACAAGACACCAGGGAGCCATATTTACATATACAGACCTGAGAAAATTTATATCCTTAAGGAAAAAAAAAGGGGACGACGAATACGAAAAAATAAATAGAGAGAGAGAGAGAGAGAGAGAGAGAGAAATAAAATAAAAAATTGAAAGAGGGGATGAAAACGATGGACAGAAAATCGGAATGGCTGTACGTAAGTCAGAAATAATATATACGAGATGATGAAAATCGCACTTGAAATTGAGTCAAAGGTCTGTGCAGGAAATACTGTGAAACAAAGGTAGAGTGAGGATGAGGAGAAAGCCGAGGACGAGGACGAGGTAGGGAGAGTGAAAATAATTGATATGAAATTAAACCAGCCCTTAGGGAGAAAAAGAGAGAGGTATATAGGATGTAGGGAGAAGAAGAAGAAGAAGAAGAAGAAAAAGAAAAGTAAGAAGAAGAAGAAGAAGAAGAAGAAGAAGTCGACGAAGGGAAATAAGAAAAAAAAAAAAAATTATGGAACCGTAGCGATTTAATACAACAGTATCTATATATACACCTATATACCTACGCTTTCGTTCGTTCGCTCTAATTGAGGGGGAATTTATAAATTTCAAACCCGAATTTTAAAAACGAAACTTCTACTTCGTCTTCTTCTTCTTCTTCTGTTTTTTTATTTTTTATTTTTTCTCTTTCACTTCCTCCCCCGCTCTTCCTGAGATCGAATTAATTAGCTTTGTACCTCGACCGATATGCGACCCTCTGTTTCATTGCGGTTCAAGAGGAGGAGGGGTAACCCACCCCTATATACCTACTATGGTACGGATCACAAACTTAAGTTTAATTATTTTCTTTTCCATTTTATTTTTTATTTTTTTCATTTTCCTCCTTTACTTTTGTCTCGTCCCTTTCCTCTTCTCACTCCCCCAATCTCCGGCGTATATTTACGGAATACCCGCAGGTTTTTGAAGAAAATTTCTACTGTTGAAATAATAACACGTATGTTATATATAATATATGGAAATCAGAAAAATTCTATTTTCTATATATGTTTTTTTTTTTTCTTCTTTTCTCTCTCCTCCTTCTCCTCTTCTATACCTTTTTCTCTTTTCTTTACTCGCGGAACTCGAACTTTGATATAGGTAGACCGCATCACGTCGCCTCCCTTAAATATACCTCCGAGGAGTATTATAACGAGCACACGTGCCGGTGGTAGTATTTACCTAGGTACAAAGTTTCGAATAAACCTTTGTTACCTACCTCTACCCCCTGTCTCATTACGGGCACAACCCTCGTCGACTAATGGTGTTTTAGCAAAGTAACGAACGTATTAAGCGACTGCAGGACAGAGTTTATATCTCTGATACCCTCGGAACTACCCTTATAATATTCAAATCCGTTCATACATTTATTCACTCATTAATTTTTATTTAAAATTAATAGACACGGGGAAGAATCAACAAAGAAAAACAACAAAAATAGAAATAGGAAGAACGCTCCGTGAATGGTCAGGCCAAGCTGGGGGGTGGGGGGGTTAAGGGAGGTGATTTTTTCCGCCAAGTTAGGGGCATAGGGCCTTGCCTCGGCCACTGGCACCAATCTGAACAATTTTCGTCGTTAGTCCTGGATCCTGACCGAATCCAGGTCAGCTTATCGGCGCCTGACCAACTAAACCCCCAACCCCCCAAAATCCGTGAGTCCAATTTGGTACTGAACCGAATCGAGGCGAGGCAAGCTTACCTAGAATCGAGGTAAGGCGAAAAGGAAAAGAACGAATTGAGGAAAACGACGAGGAGGAGCTGCAGCCCTGCTGCCTTCCTTTCCTCCCTTACTAAACGGCTCTCTACACCTTGCAGAACCTTTTTCAACCTTTTTCTTAAATCAATTTTTCAGCTCCGTATTGTGTTTCTTTCCTCATTTTTCTCCGCTCTTTTCCTCATTCAGATCAAGGGTAAGAAACAAAAAAATCGTCACTTTTCTCCGGATTGAATTAGCTCACCCCTAATCTTTTTCTACTTACGTAATAATTATTTGGGAAAAAATCAACACTCTGTGATGTACAAATATAGTATAATAGAGCTTGAAATTAACTCGATTAAAATTGCGGTTCAGAGTTAGATAGAGACGGAGAGAGAGATGCCGGAAATAATCGACGCGGTCTGTACAAGGCCCATTGATTACCGCAGGTAATTGCCGCTGTGGCTCCAAACCACCACCCTATTTTACAGGGTGGGGCTTGCTCGGCCCATCCATTATCCAATCGTTCCGATCGCCAGTAGATCGTTTTTTAACTATTTCAGACACATTAGTGCGCGGAGTAGCCGGCTGGTGCAAGGTTTTAAATAAATTCAAAAATACCATTTTCGAGTTTCAGATTCCTGCGAGAGCACTCAGTTTTTATTTTTCCGGTACTCAGGAGTCAGATTTTTCGAACTCATTCCTAGTGCGGGAAAAGAATCGCGGTAAAATTTTCAGGGGGATGGTTTTGAAGCTCAAAGTTTCTCCTTCGAAATCCCCCCTTTGAAGAAAAAGAATAAATCGTCGTCATAAAAATTTTCTGAAATGTTCTTTCCCACGCCACAGAAGAGCTCGAAAAATCTCCTTTTCCTCTTATTCACCCCTTTTTGAAACCGAATTTCGAAAATACGATATCAAAGTAGAAATGTGAAGCTGCAGAATCCAATGTTTTTTTTTTTTTTCAATTTTTTGTGTCCATTGTAACGTTTCGAGAAATACTATAACTTGCTTTCAGCCCTTGATACACGTAATTGAATTACGTATATGACGTACGAATAGGGTGGATATTTTTATTATAGCGGTGTACGAGTTGTGGAGTCGAGAGTGAAGTAGGGGGAGGTGGAATTGCAGGAAAGTGGCCAAGCCATTATTCGCAGAGTTCAACTTTGACCCTTTGTTCTGGAATTCTTGACCCCCGCAGGAGCAGCATGAGACTGGACACACACACACAAAGGACCCCCTCCTCGCTGGCAGCTATCACCACACTGTATACCTATTTTCCGGTGGACAATAGCTCGCATTTCTTGTTCTTGTTCGTTGTTCGAGCAACCAGGGAACGAACCCCTACCGTACCAGTTTCTCTCTCGTCTCTTGCACCAGTCCAAACAGCCAAGAGCCAAAAGGCCAAGAGCCAAAAGCCAAGAGCCAAGAGCCACTAGCTAGCTTAACCTCTTCTTCTTCTTATCCTGTGTTTCAGTGCCCCCTGAGCAGCCCGCCATATTGGACAGATGGGGTCGTGTCCTAAACGGCACCGTCGGCCCTTACGAGGAGGGTGACGAATTGCTCCTCAACTGCCGCGTCATTGGCGGTGAGTTATTTCATCCCTTATTCCTCCTTTTTTCTCTTCTTCTATTTTTTTTTTTTGCTTCACTTCCTTTTATGCTTTTTTGCTTTTTCCTCTCATTTCTGGGTCAGAGTCCACCTCTACGAGGGAGGTAAGAAAAATAAAATGAAAAAGACGAAGAGAAGAAAAGGAAAAAAAAAAAAAAAAAATCACCGAAAGAACCCCCAGCTCGAGATTTATTCTTCGGAATATATTTTCCCATTATTATTACTTTTTAATACTCTGATATAGGAATCGGTGATCAGATCAGTTCCGAGATGCTTGAAAACCGCGTCGATTGATTTAACGAAGTTTCAAATCCCATGACCGAAGGAAGCAGAAAAAAAAAAAAGTGAAAATTCGGTCTTTTTATCTTTTTCAGACCGATGATAAAAACTTCCCTTATTAATTATACCGGGATGTTAAAAAGCGGAAGACTTTGGGTAAAATGTAGAAAAAAAAAAAAAAAAACTAAATAAATACCTACCTACCTTAATTCGTTTATGAGGTGATTCGGAATATTAAAACTTGGATTTTTGATTACGATGTACGAGAATATTATGGTTTTAGCTAATAGTTGTTATAGGTACCGAAGCATCCTAACGTGGCATTAAAACCCCCATGACGGTTTATACGGTGCATGTACCCCCCTCTCTCTCTGCATAGTTGAAATTTACCTGTATTTCCGAACCCAGGTGTGTGCTAGAATCTGTTTAGCGGCATGTATACGATGATACAGGGGTTTGTTGTGTCGTTCTATATGATACCCCCAAGAAGGAAGCGTTCCGCGCTTTAGCACATAAACATCTTTATAGGATAATCAAATTTTAGCTTTCCACTACATGCATGCATACATACATACGTACACTTCCCATACCACCCCCCACACTTCCATGTACATGTATACCTATATACTACCCCCTGAGACTGATGGCTTGGATTTATTTTTAATAAAAATTTTCGAAACAACAATTTAACGAAAATAATAACACATTTAAGGGGGGTTGGTATTTAGCCAGCGAGCAACACCAACAAATTGAATTCGAGTCACGCGAAAGGATTTTCCCTCCCTCCTTTGACTTTATTCGCTTTTTTCTTCTTTTTAGCGTTCTTTTTTCCTTTTTTTTATCTTTATTTCCCCTAGGTATTTCTTATTGTTCTTTTAGGGGTCGCTTTTTCTACGCGTGCAGACGCCGTTTAGGCCTTCTTCGTGCCACCGCGTGATACATGACAAGTCCATTTAGCCCTTTGGCACACCGTGTTGGCGGTAAAACCTTTTCCTATACGTTGGTTAAGGGTGTGAAAACTTATGATAAAAAAAAAATAGGTATAACAACAGGGCAACAACGATGATAATAATAATGACGACCGTGTACGGTTATCGGATAATTTTGTCGGATATACAAAAATCGTGTAGGACAAAGTGAAGATATATATATATCGTGAGAGGGAGAAGAAAAAAATAAATACATAAAAAAATTACAGAAGTAAAAAGAAATGACATCGATTTCGCCACCTATATTATAGAAATAAAGTGAAAATTCTTGTAGTCGAGTATAATGCTGCGCAGCTACACCCTAGAGAGAGATTTTTTTCTTTTTTTTTTTCCAAACCATTCGAATAATCGAGAGAAACTTCATACTTATACATACATAGAACCTATATGAATAGGAATGAAAATTCATTGTCAAATCAGATGAAGTTTTTTTTTCTTCCTTTTCTCTTCGCAAGATGAAAAAAAAAAAAAGGCGATATATTTTTTTACCGTAGGGGTTGAAGAAAATTAATGAATCGCTAGAAGAAGAAGAAGAAGAGGAAGAAGAAGAAGAAGAAATGTGGAAAATTGATAATCGAAATGAATTTTATTGTATCTATATTCTGTATGAAAAGATAAGTATGATAAGTTGGTAATTGTATAAATTTTCCAACCAGTCTGGACCACTTACAATTAGTAGAATTAATAGTCGTTTGATGATCGGGGGTCGCGCAGTAGGTATGTATTCATGGGCCAAACTGGAGTACCCAGATTGGGTAGGAGTGCAGGATGTGCAGAGGTGAATGGTCTGTCTGGTTTTTGAACAAAATTATAATATCGACTCTGTACAGTATAGTACACACATGAATATACTAACGAATGGATTTCTGGTGTCAGCTTTTCACGCTTATATTACATAATTTGCATCCAACGTTCTCTCGCTCCAACCCTCTATCCACCTTTTGAAAAAAGTCAAAGATAGGTACTAGTATACGATAGTCAATCAAGCTTTGAAAAAGCATTTGAAATTTATTCGTTTCGATTCGTTAATTGAAGAGACCATATCATTCCATTTTGTAAAAGGATAAGTAGGAAGGATGAGTAGCGGAGAACCTGCAATTCTTTCATTTTATCATACCAATTACAAAAGCTCCGTAAAACCTAAGCCGTAACTCGACACAACCAATTAATAGTTGGATGTAAAATATGGCAAAAAATTTGGGAGTTGTTCGTCTTCGTAGAAAGGCTTGGCTTGTATACGCTGGTAATATAAAAAATAAATAACAACAAACACACGTACATCTTTATACTTTTATCAGCATTGCAGTAGAAAAATTCTAAGTGTAAATATGAGCAAACAGTAAACGGGGGTATACATGTTACATAAGAGAAGAGAAAACGTTAGTTAAATAGTTACACGAACTACTACTCCCTCATCTCTTTTTCTCTCTAGTATCGACGTGGCAATGGTGGGCAGCTATCCCCACCCCAAAGTTGCCCCATCCTGCCCCATTTCAGTACCCCACCCATCACTATACCACTTCCTAACACACGGCTTACTACATACTTTGCTCGATTTCCCGCCGCGAAACAGTATCTACAACCCTCGATGCAGCATCAGGAAATTTTAGTATAGGGGTGGGAGGGTGAAGTTTTTGAGGTTTGGGGGCACTATGGGGGGGGGGGAGTTATAGTGTCGTCGGTTATTAGATCAACGAACTTTTTATCGCCAACTATAAAGCTAAGTGAAAAGTTTCACGTTCGGTTAGTCGATTCTATATAGTATATAGGGGGTTTGGAAGATTGTTGGCCAGGGATGGGGGGGGGGGGGGGGGGGGCAAGGTAAAACGAGGAAACTCCTAGGTACGTCCCAGAGGCAGGGGGCAAAGAGTTATGTGTAATGCTATGCTTACTTTGGCAACTGGATCTAAATTCTTGTTTACAACATATCTTACTCCCCCCCCCCCCCCCCCCCCCCCCATCTTCAAAATCCCTCCTCCCCTGCTACGAAATACCTATTCCAGAATTTCGCTATGAGGATTACATTATAGACATACCTATAGTATATATATACAACTGCTGCTACCACTATTGCGCACTGTGTATTTCTTCCTTATTCCCTCATCCTCACCCCAACCCTCAAACCCCAACCCCACACAATTTCTTTTATATTCCAACATGTGTTTGTTAGTATACCTGTATAGTATACTACACACTATAGCCTAGCTGTTCAATTATCGATGTCATACACCTGAAGTCGAGGTATGCTTTTTAAAAATACACACCGCAATGCAGTTGAGTATATACTCAAGTAGGTATGAATTTTTTTAATAAACGAATGGTGAAGGGTGAAGGGGGGGGGTGAGAGCGAGGGGGGTGTATTATTACACGATAATTTTTAAATATAGTTTTTTTTTTCTTCCATTTTTTTGGTTGTTTTTATATTTTTGCTGTCGTATACAAGAAATAACCAATGGTGATATTATACCACATGTCGTTACATGACATGTATAGTATATATAGGTATATACGTATTCTACAGATAGATACATAGAAGTATAGAGGAGAAAAAGGAAGGAGAGGTTACGTTGAATGATGCTAGAAGATTAAATGTTATTCTTATATCTCGGAGAGAGGTAGAGAGACACGTATATATGTATTGTATGTATATATATGTATATATATATATATATATCTATCTATTTATAAGGTACAACCTGCCCTAAACCTTTGACCCCCTGGGCTTTATTAGAAGAGAAAAAGAAAGAGAGAATGAGAGAAAGAGAGAAAGAGAGAAGCAACGGTGTGGGTGGTTGCGAGAGAGGAAAGGCTACGTAATCGGGATTAAATCCTTCGAGCGATGATTTCATCATACCTTCCAGTACAACGTATATCTATATATATATATATATATATATATATGTATGTATATATTATCTACTGCAGGGTTATCCACGGTAGGGTTTTCTCCCCCGTCTTTCAATTCACCTCACGAAATATATCCTCCCTCCCCCGTCCCCCATTCCCCCGACTCCCCCTATCGTTCCTTAACTCTTCGGGTCTCCAAAGGTTTGCGAAGGTCGCTCATCCCCCAATCCTTCAACCCCCTACCTCACCCCCGAGCTACTACACGCCGCACGACACGACCTTGTCTCCACCTATCTCGTCACAAATAAATTCTACCACTTTACGAGTCCCCCCCCCCCGCCCCTATTCCCCTGGTTCCCCCCCCCCCCCAGAAAAAACCTTCCCGGACCCACGAAACCCCTTTTCCCAAATCGTGACCCTACCCGTCGATCTTTGCCACGCGGCTTTCGACAACTCTTGTTTTACCCCCCCCCCCCCCCCCCCCCCCCCCCCCCCCCCCCAATCCTCTTTCGTGACCTTTGCCCAAAAATCCTTGGGGACAGAAAACGAGAGAAAGAAAGAAAGAAAAGAAATACTAATCGACCGCGAGAATTGAAATAAATCGGGTTTTTAGATTTTTCTATTTATTATCTAAATATTCACATAAGCTTTTTACTTGATGTTATATAGAGGTGTATTACTTATACATAGGTATATATAAATGTATGTATTAATTGTTCGTCGAGGAATGGTAAATTTGGAATTATCTTTATGATAAAATTAATTCTCGTCGAGATGGAGGGATAAAGGAATGAATAAGAAAAAGAACTAGTTGATAAAATAGGATGAAGAAGACCTGAGAGATTTTGTCTTATATACAGGGTGTCCCATAACTAAATTCAGATAATGAAGAGGGTAATGGAGGGAGTTAAGCCGAGTAAATTGACCTATAGAACATGTGGTCTCCGAAATACCGATCACGAGATACGGAGGTTAAAAAAAATCGCGCCAGGGCGCCGGCATTTAGTGCATGTACTGGGACACCCTGTATATGTATAATGTATATACTATGTGCCGTTCACTATAGCCCTTCGCCCGCTCTTCCCCATCCCTCTGGTATTCCATACGGTATAAAAAGGAATTAGGCTGTATTCACGCTAAGCCACCCATCCACATCTAACAAGCCCCCAAACGAGGGTGTTGTTTTTGCGGTTGAGGGTCACGTGATTGCTACTTAAGGTGAACTTAATAGGACGGAGGGAATACCTATCTTATATACAGTATCTACCTTCTGGCCAACTTAAACGTAAGCCTTTGTCTTCGACCTGCTACTGTAGCTGACTCACAGGTTGTTACTGCGCAAAGATAGAGAGAGGGAATTTTCGGCGCAGTTATTTCACGTAGGTATAGGTACGTGTAAGCTCCTAGTGGGTACACTGTATCATTGTATGTAAATCGGAACGTATATACAAAAAAAAAAAAAAAAAAAAAAAAAACAACGAAAGAAATTCATACATTTAATGCTGAATAATGTATAATAGGAATAGAGTGCGGAAATGAATCTTCTTATATCTTCTACAGTCGAACCCCGAAACGTGTTGAATGCGTTGGGAGGCGTGGCCAAGGGGGGAGAGACAAACCCAAGATCGTGTGAATTAGAATTTCTTGAATATATATATTTTTTTTATTTCTTCTCGTTGACCTTTGCCAAGATAAACCAACGAGCCAACCAACAATTTTGCTTTAATGTGCCCGGGGGCAAATCTCGTCTCGTTTATTCTAAAGAGGGGAGGAATTAGAGCGAGAGTGAGAGGAAGAGAGAGAGAGAGAGAGAGAGAGAGAGAGTTGAAGGAGAGCATAAACATGAGAAGAAGAAAAGAAGTGAGTGAGAAATAGGAAGAGAGAAAGAGAGGGAAGAAAAAAAGGTGAAAAATAAGTAGAAGAAGAATGGGGGTGGGAAGAGCAAACGAAAGGAAAGGAAACGAAGCCTGGTTAATTCGTAAGCTAGAATAGTCGTTTACGTTAGTGCTTAACGCGTTATAGGGGTCCGCGGACGTCGGCGTCGTGGTGGTGGTGGTGGTGGTGGTTGTTCAGGGTTCGTTCGCCCCTAGCGTTGACTTTAAATGCTATACTTCCCCGTACCCGGAAGTACCTAGGTCTTAACTCTGGAGGTAACCACCCCCCTCCTCGCTGAACTATGACCGTCGCGAATCCTCCCTCCCCCATTACCCCCCCCGCCCCGGGGTTCTACTGTAGATATTTATCATAGTTTCTATAAACATACGGACACAAAGTTTTGTGAAAAAAACGTTCTATACCTTTATTTTCTTTTTTCTTTCCCCCCTTTTCGAATCAGATTATTCAATTTAATAAATTCTTATCTCAGGTACATAAAAATGATATAACTTTGAAATTTTCGTATTCACTTTTCTTCTTCGATATTATAGACTATATAATTTTATGTATTATATAATACATAATGTAGCTCTAAAATAATGAATTTTTTTCTCTTTCGGTTTTTTTTTTTTTTTTTTATTTTTTATTCCATCATGAACATTATTAATTTATACCTCACGTTTTAGTCCAGTCAAGTTAAAATTAAGACTGTGTAAAAATAATAAGAAAAAAAAAAATGTAAAAGAAGAAGAAGAAGAAGAAGTGGTTGGTTGACAGTCTTATACTTCTAAAACTCTGTCGAGGAATCGACTAATTTAAAAGTTGTTCCGAGCAGCTCATCTCTCATTTAGAATCTCCCGACCCCATCCCATTTATCCATTCATTCATCCATCTATTCGACCCTCTACAACCCTCAATCGCATTCTCATTCTGAATCTTCCCCATTTTTCTTATCTTTCTAAATAAAAAAAAATTAAAAAATAGAAAGAAAATGAAAATGAAAATGAAAATGGAAAAAAAAAACAACTCCAAGGTGCATATATAGGTATATAAAGTATACCTGCTAGGGTATATAATAATTATTTAATAAATATAATACATATAAATTTTCTTAAAGCCTTTCTCCAGATTCAAGGGAAAAGATTCTTCCCTTGCTGCTTCTGTACTTTTAGCTATATCCGACTAACCCTTTTCCATTATATAATTTTATAAGTTAGGGTAATTTTCATAATGCTTAATTACCCAATTATATACCCTTCTCCTTATGGACGATTTTTTTTTTTTTCTTTTTTTTTAATTTTCGTTTCCTCTTTCCGTTCTTTTCTTGTTAAACAAAAAATTTTTTCTCAGATTTGATCATCTTAATTCTTTTACGTATTAAGTTTCTTCGCTCGGATTTTAGTAGTACATATATACCTCATCTAGCCATATATATATATATATTTAAAAAGTAAATTAGAAGAAAATTAAAAGTCAAAGATGTTAATTGAGGCCTAATATCGTTAGTCTCCAAGCGTTATAAAAATTATGAAATCAGTTGTCAACCTGAGATACAGATACCTACTTCGAATCAGTATTTTGATTATAACTCGAGAACCGTTGATGATATCAAGATAATTATTGATATAAAAAATGAAGTCAATAAAATTTTCTATAAGAAAGGTGGAATATATTTTTCCTGTATCTTCAATAGTTCCGCTGTATTTCAACGCGGAAATGTGTGACTCACTATCACGTTTCTGTGGCTCTTGAATGAAGATTTTTCCCGAAATACAGCGGAACCAGTAAAGATACGAGAAAAATGTATTCTACTTTTTTCATAGAGAATTTAATCAACCTCATTTTTGATTCTCACTTTTATCTCGATATCATTCACGGTTCACGAGATATCATCGATAAACTGTCTTCGATCACTTTTCTTCGGAAATTTATTTCCTTAAATTTTTTGATTTCAGGTAAACCAACGCCTCTTGTGAAATGGTTAATAAACGGGGTCGTCAGAGATCAAGAATCCGAAATCCGTGCCGGAGATGTGATAGAAAATAGGTGTGTGAATAATTCCAAGTAATTTTTTTTGCTTTTTTTTATTCCCCACCCAAAACGATTACATCGCAAATCAACGAATTAGTTGATCAAATAGTTCATAGACGATTTTTTAAATGAGCGACAAGCAACTAATTTATCTTGTTTTAATCTTTCTTCAATTTTCTTCAATTGCTGCAGGCTAACTTTAGCATCGATTAGCCGTTCCGACCTCGGTACCAGATTTACATGTCAGGCGTTGAACACGGAGCTGGTTGAGCCGAAAGTAGCTTCCCTCGTGCTGGACTTGAATCGTAAGTAACGAACGATGTTTAATTAGAATTGTTATTAAAATGTAAAAATCGTTTTTAATTTCAATTTTAATTTTTATGTTTTTTTTTTTTTTTTTTTTTTATTTTCAACCCTGAAATATTACACCACCCTAAAGTGTCGGGAAGGAAAAAGCACTTGATGAAAATTGAAAACTTCCACCCTTTTACACGTATATACTGTAGCATTATGTAAATGCATATGTTTTCCTTCGATAAAATAATTAAAAAAAAATAAAAAAAAAACCGAAATAAAAACCGAAATAGAATTATCGATGTAGTACATACAGTGACTTCGTTTCATCCTTAATATGAATAATAAGGGTTGCGATATAAATATTGAAAAGAAAAATTTCTAAGCGAGGTATAAAAGTGGCTGTATACGATATATACCTGCTATAATGTGTATATGAATAAAATAAGAAAATAAAAAAATAAAATAAAATAGGGGATGGAAAAAAAAAAAGAAAGTACAAATTCTTATCACGAGGTTAACAAATCAGGGTGAGATAGGAAAAAAAGAGAAAAAAGGAATGAAAGAAAAACGAAAAAGAAAAAAAAATAACACAGAGCTATCTTTCTTCCTTTCGGGGCTTGGTGCAGTTAGGGGGTTCTTTCTTACATAAACGATAAAATCTATGAGACAGAGTATAGAAGAAGAAGAAGAAGAAGAAGAAAAAAAGAGGAGAAGAATAAAGCAGGCCTCTCCGTTTTTCGGTTTTCTTTATTTTTATTTTACTTGGTTTTTTTTTTTTTTTTTTTTTTTTTCAACTTTTCTTATTTCTCTCCTCATTCCTACCCTCGAAACTACACGATTATTTCTCCCTTTCCTTTCCCCATTCCCCTTCCCATCCTCGACGGTATCTTTTATTTTTATTTTTCTTTTCATTTTGTTATTTCCTTTTTCCTTTTTTTTTTTTTTTTTTTTTTTTTCTACACCCCTACCCCCCACTTACTAGCTTCCAAGAGAGGGTAGATAAGGAAAGAAATACATTAAATCTCACCCTGTGCCCTACCCTGTTCTGTTCTGTTCTGTTCTGCTCTGCTCTGCTATGCTCTGCCCGAGACCATCCCTCCCGCATCTCTTGTTACATAGTAGCTTGGCTGTTATACTGCGTATACCCGCCCTTAGGGCAAAAGCCTGAGAAAAAAGCCTCCTCCACTTGAAAAATTAACATTTTTCTTTTACCAACCTAACTGCTCTCCGTAACGAAAACAAAAAGTAAAGAAGAAAAAATAATAATAATAATAGAAGATAAAGTAAAGGGATGAGAGAGAGAGAAGAAGAAGAAGAAGACGAAAGAGAAGAAGAAGAAGAAGAAGAAGAAAAGAAAGCCAGATATAACGAAAAAGAGAAAAAAATAAATAAAATAAAAAACGTTACGTTTTCAAGTTTTACATATTTTACACATAAAACTTACCTCTACCCTGACCACCCCCTAGGTCTATGTACATCTCTTTCTTTCGTCTCGTCTTCAGAGACCAAAGCTATCTAGAGGAAATAGGTAATTTAATTATTTTTTTTTTCTTACATTTTCTTCTTCTTCGCGTTTTCGGTGAAAATAAATTAGTTTTCATTGAATTTCCACGACTTAGGGTCGGAACGGTAATAGATACCTATCAGGCAGTTTTTTTCTATAGTAAAATACTTCCGAGTTGATTTTTGAAGAACGTATAAATTCGAATCCCCCGAAACGTGGGATTTAAAAAACAGGATGAAAATTCGAAACAGAAGAAAAAATAAAATGAAAAACAAAAATAAATCGCAACATCTCGTCACATTCAAACAAAATTGGACTTTTAAACGATAACCATCGTTCAAAATACTTTTGACTTTGATTTCTTTTTTTTTACTTTTTGTGTTCTATTTTCAAATTCCCTTTTATCTATGAAAAAAAAAAAAAGGGAAAAACCAGTCACTCGCTATCTATCGATATCGTATAGCAATTGCGCACAATTTAGGTATATACCTATGTATATATATATATATATATATATATATACTGGGAGCCTAAAATACAATAAATACTAGTGAGTGAATAAATACATACATAGATGTGTAGTGCGTATATTTATTTATCTAGGAGAGCTGTAGGCGAAGGGAAATCGAACCGAGGGTAGTATAGGTGCAGGGTAAAGGGTTGAGGAGGGTAGGATATAGGCGAGTAAGCGAGCGAACGAGCGTGTGCCGGCGGATGTATCCGATATTGTAAATATTTATTGTTTGATGTTTTTTCACGATCCGGCGGCAACAGCAACAGCAACAGCAACAGCAACAGCAACAGCAACAGCAACAGTATCAGCAACAGGAAGAGAGAGGTGCACAGAGCTCGTATTAAACTCGGATGTGTTAAACGGTTTAAAATTCATTATTCCCCGATACATGTAGTACCTACGTACACTCATAGTATAGGTATACACCCCTCGATCTATACCACTCTCGAATTTATATTCACAATCAAAATTTGTCGGTTTTTTATTTCCTCTCATTTTCTTTCCATTTTTTATCGCAATCATTCACATTTCGAGAAAAAAAACGAGATAAATAAACTACCGGGTGAGCGGGAACTAAGTACTTGAATTTTGGGGATGATTAGGGGGCGTCTAGCTTTTCACCCTGCCGTTCGAAGCGGTGATATCCGCTGCAGCGTTCGTGAGATACAGGTCATTAAAAAAAAAAAAAATGTGCGTTAACGCCTGCATTTAGGCAGCCACGATCGCTTTTCCACTCGAAAAATCGCGAGAATCACTCCCGGGCTCTGCCAACGAAGTCTTTGTTACGTCAGTGTCGTAGTCCAGTGATTCTTGAGATGTAAAAACGTTGTGGATCGCTTCGGCGGTCATGCGCGCCTGAAATTAGGCAACTGGCACTTCGCCTCTGCGCAGTTGGCTGCCTAAATGCAGGCGCTTTCGTGACTTTGATTCTCATTTTGTACCGCATACATCAGTGGATTCTAAATTAGTGAAAACGTCTCTGATGATCATTGAGCTGCAGTTTAATTATAACAAACGCCGAATAATAATGAAAATGATTGTTCTGAATGCGCGGCTCGAGTACGTCGATATATTTTACGCCCGGATGGATCATATTGCCTGTTTCTGTTATGGATACGTATACCTATGCGTAGTACGTATATTTACACATACGTGGACGTGTATGTCCACCTGTATGCGAAACACAGAACGGAATGAAACGGAACGGAACGGAACGGAACGGAAGGGAGAACGGGATGTGTGGATAGATATACTGCACACGGTCAACGATACATATATAGATATATATTCATACGTATAAGTACATACAATGAAATGAGGAAAATTTATTGCAAATTCTCGCCTATGGTAAAATATTAAATAATATACGTATAACATATATCTACGTCAACTGTTTCCAAAATTTCATCGAATCTCTGCGTTTTCGTGACTCTATACACTTATACACCATAAATTCATATGCCATACATATACATACATACTACATACACGGGTATATCTTTTCAACGATAATATTGTCTTTGCAATACAACCACTTCCATGTTTCCATATATTTTCTTTTTTTCTTTTTTTCTTTCTCTTTTTTCGCCCGCAGGAAATGACTGACTCCGTTATTAATATGAGGGCATAAAAACCGAGGAATAATTCGATCATTCCGATCGACTGACTGGCGTCGATCACCCATGATATGCGATTCGTGAAATGCGATTCCTGATACTGAGGCAAAAATAAGCTTGCAAATGCGGATCGGAATAATTCCCGACAATTTACTTTCATCGGAATATTTCTCGCTCCATTTTTATTCGTCAATTTTTTACCACCCATAGCCGCGCTCAAAAATCCATAGAAATAAAATTTCATTCGTTGTAGTCCATAGGCCATGATGCAACGTCGGATTGGGGAAAGGATCCTGAAGCAAAGGAAGAACAAAAATGATTTATCTCTTTGGATCAAAAATAGAAAAAAAAAAAAAAAAAGGAACAAGAAACAGGAAATAAATTTATCTGTAATTTTAACTCTGATTTTTGAATTCTCGTCTAATTTTTCTATTCCTTTTTTCTGTTTTTTTTTTTTTTTTTTTACACATTTTGCAGTAAAACCTCTAACAGTAACGATAAAAAAGCCAGTTTCAACAATAAACGGAAATGGAGTTAGCGACGCTCTGCGGGCTGACAGACTCTACAAGGTTGCTTGCGAAACAACTGGGTCCAGGCCTCCGGCTATCATTACTTGGTACGAGGGACAAAAGCTCCTGATGGGAGACAAGGTAGGGAGGACACGATTTAATCACTAAATTTATAATCCTCGCGTAGGGGTGTATACGCCTATAATATACACACACAAGGGAAGCTTTTCGGCTTGAAAAGTAAAAACGAAAAGAAGAAAAAAGAAAAAAATAGCAACAACACAAAAAGCGAACTCTCAAAAAGCTTAAATTTTCTGGACATTTATTTAATTATTATAAAAAAAAAAACGATTAGGAACTGGATTTTTGATAGAAATAAAATTGAGGTGAGGTTTTTTTTTTTTGTCCTTTTTCTTTCTTTCTTTCTTTTTTTTTGTACACGTGTACCGGGACGCAATATTCATTAATTTTGAGTGAAGTGCTATTCAGTCTAGATGCAAGAGTGATATTCACCATTCTACACCAATAATGGATTTGCCCTAACAGGACATTAGTGTTACCTGCAGACTTGCGAACGTAGACTATCGTTTCTAGTGTAGGGATTAAGCTGAGCTTTAACGTTTGTTCATTCGTCGGGTGTTCATTATTCATTTTAACGTTTGTCAGATTATTTTATCCGGTCATTGTAGCCGGCGAGTATACAGCTTCTTTTTTTTTTTTATAGATAAATTTGATTTTTATTTTAACCAATACCCCATAGAAATAATATAATTTATTCTTAGATAAAGGGGTGATCGATGACTGCACAGGGGTGATATTAGGTTCATTTGAATGAAACTCATCTGCACGCCGAGATTTGTAGCTTTGAAAATAATATTCTCCACTTATTTATCGCGATTATTATTACTCAAATTTTTCTTTACTCGAATTATGTTTGGGGTCTGAGCTTTCGCTCCCGGATAGACCAATAGCTGGTGCGGTAGCACGCTGTAGTTCAGACTTGAATAGCGATAGTTAGGTGGGTGTTCCCTGGGGACGTAGCATTATCGATAACCCAGAATCATGGTTGTAGCTTGTCCCTATATACATACACACACATACGTACATATGTATATATATATATGCTTAATGCTCCTGCAGGTACCTGTGTATAGGTACATACATATAGATGCGTATATGTAAACGGCTTACGTCCTCTACCGAGTATACTCAGCGTCCATACAACCCTGTGCCTAAATGTTATAGACGTGGATGAACTTCTGAAGAAGAACTCCACGAACGTTCATTTTTTTCTCATTTTTAGGTTAGGAAGAAAAATTAAAATCACAAAATCGACGAATTTAAAAGAAATTTTTTTATCTACGGCTTGGTTCACTCCACCTTAAACCGCACGTTTTTTTTTCCTCTGATTCTTGGAGCTAGTGGTTGCGTTTTTTACAGTCAAAGTCGCCAGTTGGGGAGACTGATCCTCGACGCTGTACGCTACGCTCGCGCCAACTAGTGTTTTACTCTGTATGTATGCACCTCCGTTCGGGGTTAAGGGTTGAGAAACTCCTCCACAGTTCGAGGACAGATATTAACATAAGCAGATCCTGTAGCCGGCGAATCACGTAGAGCACTTCCAGCACATTACCATCCTGATTATCCCGTATACCCACCCTCGAACCCGAACCCAAACCCATCCCTGAACCTCTCGTTCTTTCTCTCGCTCATTCGGCACGCCTGGAAGAGACGTCTTCGCGTTCCTTATCATAGTCGCGTATTACAGCTGCAGGGGTTGAAGAAGGAAAAAAAAAAAATAAATAAATAAATTGAATACGGTTAAGGATTAAATTTCTCAATAATCTTAAATACAATCCCTTAATGCATGGGAATTATGAGACATAAAAAACGTACGATATGACCTGAAGACGCGTTCGAATAAGCGATTTTTCGTCCCTGATCAACAAAATGATGTCCGATTTTACCGGTTCGAGAAAATTCGTTAACGATATTTACGTTGAGCTTGAAATATCCGGGGGATGATTTTCTCGTATTTTTATCCAGTCAGTTCAGGGAATGAGCTTCCTCGTCATTCCCAAATCAATTGCTGTCTGAAAAAATAGCCTCTACTGATCGTACCGTTGACATGATCGTCGTTCGGTAATTCCCTATTTTCTTTACCCCATTTCGGTATTTTTATTCTACCCGGGCGTATAAAATTGGTACTGATCGTTAAATCCTAGATAGGGGTAGATGGGGTAGGTAGCTTAAGTTTTATACGCGACTCTGAAATTTGACGCTGAATCCGCAACACGTTTTAGGTACCCCATATATATCTATCTCTATATACCTGCCTTATACCTACTTCCGGGAGTGGAGAAAAAGGTTATATAGTTTTATACGCGTTCGAGAGCACCCAATATATACTATATATGTATGCCCGATATAGGAGAGAATTTTTACGAGCCTAATCCGCGTTCCTCTTGGCCAGAAGGACTTTTTTCGAAATCATTACCACATAGAAATTTACGGAATTCAAAAAATCGAACAAAAAAACGCTCAAAGTAGGGAAACGAGCAAATGTGTATCCAAATCATCCCCTATCTGATATCTAATTTCCTTCTAGCTCCTGCGGCACGCATATCCCTATATCATATCAGGTATATACTGAACTATATCTACTCTGTATTTGAATTTAGCGACGCGTCGCGTCGCGGCGTTGGGTTTACACAGCGAGATGGAAAATGTTTGAAAGTTTAAACGAGAAGGGGGTGACACGCGAGGTGAAGAATAAAGGTTTACCATCATGAAACATATAGGGCTAATTATAGTGGTCGAAGAGAGGAGGGGGATGGGGAAAAATCAAAATGAAAAATTAATCCTTTTACATTTATTTTTTTTTTTTTTTTTCTTTCTTTCTTTCTTTCTTTGGATTTTCAGAAAAAACCTTGGGAGGAAGAAACCAGGGATAATCGTACCGTGAGTTTACTCACCTTCGAACCTAGGGTCGAGGACAATGGCAAAACGATCACATGCAGAGCTGAGAATCGAAACGTGACTGGTCTCCACTTGGAGACGTCGTGGGTGGTAAACATCGAATGTAAGTTACTATGAGAAATTTTCAAAAAAATTCAATTCCATACACGATAATAGTATATAATATCGATGGCCTATAACATATATGTATATATATAAAAATTGAGTGATTGAATGAGATTCTGAAATTGAATGTAAAGAAAAAAGAAAAAAAAAAATACATACATATAAAAAGAGAGTGAAAAAAAAAAAAGAAAAAAAAATGAAAAAGAAATGACGCACGTCACGTATTCAATTACCTATTTGACCTACCATATTACTACTCGTCCTCCCACCCCAGCGTGGTATATAAGGTAGATATCCTTCAAATTACAACCCCTTTGAAATTCAACACCTTAGAACCGAATAGCGAGGGAAACCTTCACGCTTTTCAAGAACCTACTATGGCTGGGGTAGGTTCGTGGAGGAAAGGGAAAAAGGAAAATAAAAAAAATGAGAAAGTAAGGAATAAAAAGCGTGGTACTTATATACTTATATAAAGGGCGTGCGAAGGAAGAGAACGACGAGAGATAGAACTCTTTAATAATTTTTCTAAATTCTTAGGAAATTTTCAACAATTTTTTTTTTTTTTTTTTTTCCACTCAAATCCAGCTTGAATACTACTCTACTTTTTTTTTATATGTATATATCCATCGATGTACTTCTGAAACACGAATTTCCGAGTCCGAGAATCGAGTCTTGGCAAAAGCATAGAAAACGGAGTTAATATTAAAGTCTCGTAATCAGTACAGAGCCAGGATAAGCTGGTTGGCTTCGCCATCTGTCCCTGTAAGGCAGACTTTATCATCCCTATACTACATTATTATTACCCTTTCTTTTGATTTTTTTTTTTTTCCTCTTCTTTTATCCCAACTAGGTATAAATATATGAAATATAAAAACTGAAGAAAAAAGAAAAGAAAAATTAAAGATAAAATAATAATGACTATATTTCCATAAATACAGAAAATTATTATTTTTGCAAAACATAAAAAAGGACGATTGGTTTTTTGAACATTCAATTTTTTCTTTTTTTTTTTGTCAATTACATTATAAGCCAAAAATTTTTCACATCCTTGTGAAAAAAATAAAAAAATACATATATCACACACCTGTATTAACATTTTGTTTCTTCTTTTATCGAATTCACAGATCCTCCGATAGTTTCGTTGAGGTTGGGTCTAACCCTGAGTCCGGAGGATATAAAGGAGGGTGTAGACGTGTACTTCGAGTGTCACGTCAAGGCTAATCCACCATGGAGAAAATTGACCTGGTATCACAACGTGAGTATAAAAAAAAAACAAAAAAAAATTTATTTAACGTATGTATGTATATGTCGTGGGTGAATTTGATGAATTGAAAAGATGCCATGAAACAGTTTTTCGATTATAGCTCGAGATCCGTGAACGATATCGAGACAAAAGTGATTATCGAAAATGAAGTTTATTCAATTTTCTACAAAAAAGATGTTATACACTTTTCTCATATCTTCATTGGTTTCGCTGCAATCCGAGCCGGAATGCTTAAACATCTTCGGTCATCGCAGAGCCAAACGAATTTGGTAATTACTCAGATATTCCGAGTAAACGGATAGAGATACAGAAAAAATGGGTTGAACATTTTTCACGGGAAATTTAATATTCTTCATTTTTGATATCCACCTTGATCTTGATACCATTCACCGTTCTCGAGATATATCCAAAAAACTGATCTCGAGTACCTTTTGAGTCTTTCGAATTTTACAGCTTAAGGGTTACTTTTCCCGGCGTATTCTTACCATCCGAAAAAATTCTTCTAATTTTACTCGACCAGGTCATATACCTATGATATACCCACCTCTACCAGACCCCGCATATATTAGTCTACTCCTTTTTTTATTCCACCCTCATTTGCCGTTCGGTATACGTATTATAGCCTCTCATACAGCTTCGGGGTACGGTATGGTCGGGGTCGGGGTGTTGGGAGGGTAAAATACCGTTGAAAAATACGCTTTTGGAATATGGGAAGCCGGGTAGGAAAAAGGCAAGGGGTTCGTTCGGGGTTCGAGGGAACGGCATGAGCAGATGCTGCGAAAGAGATTGGTGGCGAAATTGCATCTTAAAAATATGATCCGACTTCATTCTGCCAAACTTCTATCTTTCTCTCCCTCTCATTTTATCCCTATCTCCCTCAGCCTCTGCATCAAAGTTCTTTGAGATTCGCCGCAATAGATTCCCCCCAAAAAAAAAAAAAAAAAAAAAACAGAAAGAAAAAAGCAGCTTCCATCCCTCGATATTTAAATCAACTCTCCTATCACGGTGATAAAAGCGCGGAATACCGCGTCTCTAATCTCACCAGATTCCGAGTTTAAATTCACGGTACTTTTTCCACACTTTTTTCGAAAATAATAACGCCGACCATCGAGGGTCCAATCGATCTTCTAGTCTTCAAAATAGAATGAGAAGATCGAGACGGGAGTTGCCGCATTATAAATGGGATTGATACGCTCGACTTGGTCCACTCTTTACAGTTTCTTTTCACATTTTTCAATTTTCTACTCCCATTTCGAGTGAGTCTTGGATCTCGCTCTCGCTCTCCTCTCCTCTCCTTATTCTACCCTTCGTTTTCCCAGCTCGATTCACCTTTATGCCCTGAACTGTAGCGAGGTACACGGTTCGAACGAACTCTATATCTTTACTTTACAGAGATTAAAAACCGATTGAATTGTGTATTTAACAAAGTTCCCATATATACAGTAGATGAGGGGTTGGAGCCGCACGATGCGGGGATTGAATTTATTGTACAATTTTATTGCTTATATATATATACCCATACATACACGCCATTATATGCCTTCAGACCGCGTAATAACAAGCCTTTCATATTTTCTTTTCAAAATTTTCCTGCAATTATTTTTCTTCTTTTTGCTATTAGTTCTATGGAATTTAAGTTCTCATAGAAAATTCAATCAAATCGATGGGGAATTTTGCCACTCGGTATAACAGGCAAGCCGTGTCTGGCCTAGCCTCGACCACTACTACTGGTGTCTACGTTCTCAGCATCGCATCGCATCGCATCGCACAGCAGTAAAGTAGTAAAATCCACCCTCCCGCGACAAGACAGACGTGTCTAACTTCTAAGACGTACGAAGCAATGGCCCGCGAGCGAAAGACGCGTCCGCTTCGCTAGCAGCTAAAACCCACAAGAAATGGGAATCCGGTCTCGTTTCTATACTCATTTTTTTATTTCTACGTGGCCAGCGATTCAAATCTACCTCTCTAGTTTTCCCAAGGTTTTACTTTAATCAGAACATCAAAGGCGCAGTTTCGCAAAACTTCCCTTCTCTATTTCTCGTTTTCTTTCTTACCGTCCTTTTCTTACCTTCGCATCTCTGTCCACCTATGTAAACGATAAAAGCTTTAAATTCAGCTGAGAAACGTCTCCATTTTTATTTGGAAAAAAGATAATCGAAAACTGGAAGAAAATTTTCATTTTTCATTTTTCATTTTTTTTTTTCTTTTTTTTTTTCGTCTTTCTGTGGCCTCGGAGATTTTTCAGGCAGGACTTTCGCGTGCTTCCTCCTATCTGTGCTGTGACACAGGGTTGAGAGACCCACCTACGGTTTACAGGTTAATTAGGAGTTAACCGCAAGCTCCTGCTGCTCCTGCCACCGCATGTCATTGTATAAACTGAGGTCAGTTAAATATGTATATCTCGGTAAATTCCCTCGGGCATTATGTTATCACAAAAGCATATGTGTAATATATGGCATACGTGAAGAGTACACCGTTCGTTGATATACGCACACTGCATTGATATTTTGAAAAATTTTTTAATCCCTACGAAAAAGCCCGATACCTATTTCGATGAGCAAAAAATGGCGAAGAGAGGCCTGAATTTTGTACCCTTGAAAATTTTTCTTGGATTATTTTTTCCGTCACTTATTTTACGGTTTTGAAAATTCCTCCATCATTGTTCTCCGCGATTATGATACCTTGTTTTTTTTTTTTTTTTTTTTTTTTTCTGTTTTCTCAAAGCTAATTGTTAGAGAGAAAAAGAAAAGAAGAGAAAAAAAAAATTCTAGAACAGTGAATTATTGCTGCAATGTTAAATTCCGCCGAATCGATAAATTGATAGTCCGGCAAAATAGGAGTGAGTGGTAGAGTCGGGCTCAGGTGGTTGGGCAGATTGGACCCCTACAAGGATCTGTATAGATTCGGAAAGAAGTGTATATATCTTGGGGAGAGCCCCGGTCCAGAAAGCTAATAGTAAAGTTTAAACCATTTTCCCCCTTCTCGCTATGTTACAAAGTTTTTATTATTTTCGATTTATATACTATAGATTACATCGACGTATACTGCGTGGGTGTATATTATATGCATGACCCGCGTGTGTAACATACTCTTTATAAATTGATGTTGAAAAATGATCGGCGTGACGTTTGTGGGGGGGGAAAAAAGGTGAGGGGAAAAAGAAAACTTGACATTTTTGAAATTTGATTTTCCAAGTGTAAAAAAAGGAGAAGAGGAATAAAGAATTAGCGTCGAATCCTAATCCCGAATTTTGATGCGCCGAGGATTCGAAAAAAAAAAAGGAAGAAAAAAAAAAAAAAAATCAGCAAGGGATGCATACCTTGTCCCGCAAAGTTTAAAACAAATTAGCGAGTCAACCAACGTTTCGTGCCTTATACCTTATGCCTATACTACCTACCTTTTGATCACTCGACCGTAAAGAAAGGCGACCGCGTCCGAGGGGGTCCAGTCCAGTCCAGTTCAGTTAAGTTCAGTTTGAGTCCAGTCTAGTCCAGTTCAGTCTAGGGGTGGCAGTATTTCTAGCAATTAACGGTCTAACTCAATTAAACTAGATTGTAATCTAGCCGTACACATACACATGGTTGGATATATGCGTGTATGTATGAACTTGTGTGTGGGGGTACTTGTAGAATGTATATATGCACATTTACTTAGCTTTACGTAGGTGGGTACGCGTTTCAACGCTAAGGCTAATGCAGTAAGGCGAAGAGAGAGAGAGCCAAGAGGACGACCTACCTAGATGAGCCGAATCGGAGGTTACCTTGCTTAGCATAGGTTAAGCCTAGGGTTTATCCCCGGTTAAACCCCCTGGCGAAGGGAGGGAAGCCCTCAGATAGCCAGCCGGAGCGGGAGCCGGGCTGAACAGAGAGAGCCGAATTTTCATTCGAATTAAAACGAAACTTAAACCGTTTGAATTTTGCTTTGCTTTTCTCGGTAATTATCGGCCGTATCTGATCAGGGGTCGAAGAAAAAACAGAATCAAAAATACCCCGAATTTATCTTGCGATTTTATTTTATCAATTTCGTTTCTCGGCTTTTCTGAAACGAAAACAAAAGTTTGCGAGGAAAACGGGGGAGAAAAGAAATTCAGAAGATTTTTCAACATTTTAATAATAGCCCTTCGGGATTAGGGGTTGACAAAAATCGTGATAGATAAATACGTACGTGTAGAAGATACTCTGAGCCAGTTTGTCGACTGTATCTCGAAAACGGTGAACGATATCGAGATGAGAGTAAGGAACAAAAATTAAGGAGATTAAATTTTCTATAAAAAATGTAGAACATCTTTTTTCTGTATTCTGATCGGTTTCGCTGTATTATAACGCGGAGTGTGTGACTGAGTGTCAGATCCTTCTTTGACTTTTGCAATTATGAAAACCGTTTAAATATTCAGCTTAAAAATACGGCGAAACCGCGTAAGATACGAAGAAAATATATTTTACCTTTTTTTTAGGAAATTTAATTGGCTTTATTTTTTATTCACCTTTTATCTCGATGACATTCACGGTCTCTGAGATATAATCGGAAAACTGATTCCGGGAAATTGAAATTAAAACGAAATTCAACACATGAGAAAAAAGTTTTAATAATTATCGTCTCTGTTTGATCAAGGGTTGAAAAAATGTAAATATAAGTGTGGTTCTGCTAAAACTGCATATATACTCGTACGTATGGTTTATTCACCATTTTCTATTTATAATTATGTATATCATGTGAACGAAATTAATAAATTAGTGAATATTTATCTTGCTGTATCACCCCTTGATGGTTAAAGGGTAGAGAAATTGATTGACAGATTTTCGATGTACCTACTCTGGCGCAGGTAGCTGTGACATATTTGAGCTTGAATTATAGTTGATTGGATAAATTAATTAACATGTCAGCGAGCGAATGAGTATTGTATAAAAATTCTATGCCATAGATTGTAAATAATTATACCTTCATTCGTTTTCTATGGTATAATTAATAAATTTAACTAAATCCATACTAATCAGGTAACACACACCTATATATGTAAAAGATACACTGAGCCAGTTTTTCGATGCTACTTCGAAAACCATAGGTGATATCGAGATGAAGGTGAATATAAAAAATTAGGTCAATTAAATTTCCCACAAAAAAGGTTGAACACATTTTTTCCGTATCATGATTGGTTTCGTCTTATTTTAATGCAGAATATGTGACTAATTGGGGGATTTATTTCACTCCGCGATGACTGAGGATGCTCATAATATATTCGACCGCAAAATACAGCGAAACCAATGAAGATACGGAAAAAATGTATTCTACCTTTTTTGTGAAAAATTTTATTGGCTTCATTTTTTATATTGACTTTTATCTCGATATTATGGACGGTTTCCGAGATACACACGGGGAACTGATTCCGAAAATCCTTTTTGTTGAGATTGGGACTCGGGCACTCGACCCTAGCTGATCGTACTACTAGACTAATTGCGACGTGAAATAAATATGCATAGATATAATATAAAATTAGGATCTGATCCCAATTAAGTTAAAGTTTGCTACGCAATTAGGATGGGCGTTGAGATTGAGAACTCTGGGGTACAAGGGCAGATCGGAGAGGAGAGTGAGTTAGTTAACCCTTATTTAACCCGAAAACCCCCAAAATCTGATTACCGAAGACGTGCCTTACGATTTAAACTCAAAATAGCTACGGGATTTTGTTTTCGTTTTTTCGTTTGAATTTCAATTTTTTTCTTTCAAATTCTTTTTCCGTTTTTGTGAATCTTTAATCCCCGCCTCTTATTTTCGTCGTATATGGAAAATCCCAAAGGCCCGAAACGGCCAGCCAGCCAGCCAGCCAGCCAGCAGCTGCAGCTGGTTTTCTCTCCACTAAAAATCAAATCGCCTCGTTTTAAATCGATTTAGAATTCTCTTATAACGCGTGAACCGGGGTAGGGGGTGAAAGAAGGGTGTCGTAATGGCTGATGCTGCTGGTAGAGGCGAACGAGGAATTCAACGAGCTAAAACTACGTACTTATGCACAAAAGAGAAATAAATAAAAAGATAAAGAAAGAGAAAAAGATTTCAAAAAATTGTTGAATCCAAAAATAAATCTTTCAATCCTCAATATTCGCGAATAACATGTTTTGCTGTTATACTTCATTCGCTGTGAATAAAAAAGGAAAAATCAAAATATCGCTTCTGCCTCTTTGAACTCACCCCTATACATACGTATATTCCCCTGGAATAAAAACCTTGATTGCCAATATATTCTCTGGTTTTGAAATATTCCGCAAACTGCATGAGCACGTGGCCAGAATTGCACTTTCTTCGAATTCTTTTGATCAACTGTTTCGCAGAAGCAGAAAATTACGTTTCAAATCTAACGCAGTTGAAGAAAAAGAAGAAAAAAAAAAAAAAGGCAATTGGAATGGTTTTCATATTTTTATTTTTATAATTTTTTTTTTTCTTTTTTTTCTTTGCAAAAAAAATATTTCATTTCTTTTCTATTCCAACTATTTTCAGGACGAGATTCTCGTACACAACTCATCGGCGAAGGTCATTATCTCAAACCAAAGCCTGGCACTTCAAACAGTTACCAGAAGCAGCGCTGGACTCTATGTTTGTGCGGCTAGCAATCTCCTTGGGGAAACAAGGAGCGAGCCACTATCCTTCAAAGTAAAATGTAAGTAATAAAAACTCCGGCATGTAAACGAGATTCAACTCTATTCATTGCGCCCTATTATATTTATATATTTTTTTCAATTTATTACTTCGTTTTTTTTTCCCTCTCCTCTCTATTCGGTGACATAAATTTTCGCCTCAACTGCACCGCGATGTTACAATTTTGAAGAAAAGCAGGAAAAAAAAAAAAAAAAAAAAAAAAACTTGATGTCATTGGCAGTGAATGACCCATATAAAAGCATCCATTTTGTATAGGGCATTCCGTGCCAATGAGAGGGAAATTTGTTTTTCTTCTCTCTCTCTCTCTCTCTCTATCCTTGTCTTTCTATCCGTCTCGGAATTTCCAACCTTTTTGTTACATATATGCTTTTGTATATTACCTGTGAATGTATGTAAAAGCTTGCATTTTTTAGATCCAATTTCTGGTTATAGGTCTTGTCGAGGGAAGCGTAAATAAAATATATATATAAATAAATAAAAAACAAATGGGAAATTAGAAAAAATAGTAGGGAAAAGAAGAAAAATAGATCGAGTCCGAGCAGTAACAAGGCGAAATTTAGGGCGCATATCCGGACGGAATAAATTTTCGACTTTTATGACTCAGTTTCGGAGTCGTTGGTTGCTGAGCAACGTATACATGTATATATGACGCGACGGTTTGGGACGTTTTAAACTTGAAATTCTACTTGGCTTGGCACCCCCTACAACCACAACGTGAATCGCCGCAACGAATTTCGTCAATTTTTGATCAACCATATACTCACCGATTCACTATTTCTCTCTCTTTCTATTCCTCTTTCTCTATATATTGGTTTCTCATTTCGGACCCGCGGTTACACGGTAAACCTCGTAAATTCTAGATGCGTGAAATCAAACAACGCTCTACCTCGTTTCGCTCCCGTAATTTTTTACTCATATATTTTTTCTTTATTTATTTATTTATTTTATTTTTTTTTTTTTTTTCTTCCTATTCCATTACAATCCACCCTTCAGCCTCTATAATTTAAAATTTTTTACCTCCCTCGTATTTCCATCTTTACTTCACACAAATATTGAGGTTTGTATTTTTGGGAAAATTACCTTTTGGTAATTTGTTTTTCATACACTCCGATATTTGATCGACAAAAATTTACCTTTTTTTTTTTGTTTTTTTTTTCTTCTCAAATGAAACTACGGAAATCTATAATTTAAATGAAATTTACCGAGAAATTGACACAGTCTATGGTCTATTCGATTAGGAAAAAAAAAAAAAAAATTGTAGATTTTCATAGTTTTTCATGAATCAAAATTTCGCTTAAAATATCCGGGGGTAGGTATAGAGCCCGGGCAACTAACTTCCTAAATCTCTCGTCAAATTTTCTCAAAATTATACCTACATCCTCTGGCTTAACGCTCTTCAAGGCTAACTCTTGTAGGAAACTGAGTTTTAGCGGCTTTACGTTTGTTCCTTCGGGTAGAGCGGCCCTAACTCACCGCAAGTACCTTAGACCTACCAAAATCCTCGATTCCTTGTTTTCGAACTTTACTTTAGAAACTTGGTTCTAATTTCGGTTGGAAATTCTCGGGGACTCTTTACCGAAATTTACCTCAAACCAGGCTCCGAATTTCTTCCTTTTTATTCAATTTTCGCCCCCTCAAGAAAAAAAAAAAAAAAAAAAAAACAAAAAAAAAATGGAGGGAATTGAAAAAAATTATCTACTCAAATCCTATTTTAATATGTTGGAATTTAGTCGCTCCAATATGCAAAGAGGATCGGATCGTAGTCGTAGGAGCATCGAGGGGCGAATCTTTGGACGTTGTGTGCAAAGTCGACGCTCATCCACCAGCCCACAGTTTTAGATGGAAATTTAACAACAGCGGTGAGACACTGGAGGTTGTATCCGGCTCGCATTCTGTGGATCCGTCAGGAATCAGTACCCTGAGGTATACCCTGGCCAAAGAACGAGATTATGGAACGCTGAGTTGCTGGGCTGACAACGCTGTTGGATCGCAAACGAAACCATGCCTATTCCAGCTGGTTGCTGCTGGTGAGTTTAAAGAGAAAAATATTTCCCCAAAACCGAGACTAATTTTTCAAACTTTTCTACAGGGCGGTAGAAAAATTGTAAAAAATTTTCACACCCACGGTTTTAGAGCTTGAAGCTTCCTCTCAAAAATCCTTTCTCAAAAATTTGTCCACTATTTTTTTGCACCGAGTTAGACGACATTTAGTAACGCCAATCGTACGCGTGAGATGATTTTTGCATACTTACGAACGACGTTACTCAATGTCGAATAACTCGGTGCAAAAAGGTGGTAGAAAAATTTCGAAAACAGGATTTTTTAGAGAAAACTTCAGGCTTCGAGATGGTTGGTTTGAAAATTTTTTTAAACAACTCTTCACCGAGCTACAACGTTTTGAAAAAAAATTATGCGCTCTTTTTTCGGGAGGGAATTAAAGGGGCTACACGAACCCTTTAATTTTCCCCTTTAAACAGACGGACACATGATAGATGTCGGAGTACCTCTGTGTCTATAATATAGTAGGCTGTACCAACTCTGCTCTCCTCTTCTCTCTCGTTAGATATAATAACGTAGAGCCGTTAGATACCGGGGCAAAGTTTCGTTGAACAAATCTACGGATTTCCCGCGTCTGTTCCCGTTCCTCGTTTCCGTTTCCTCAAATTTCTTCACCCCATCCTCAACCAACCAGCTTCTGTATGTATCTCACATATACCTATATACCAACGAAATACGCTTATTGTTTGAGTTAGACGTAAGATTCAGCTGTGAGACGAGAGTTCATGTCGCTAGATACACTTCATGTATGTGCTATGCACACGGATACATATCGTACGTCTGTATTACTTAAGTAAGACTCTGGAGTAGGTAAATAATTACCTGAGGCTTACGTACCTTTTTATTCTCACGATTTATGCACAGTCAATCTACCCGCTGATATATATATGCGAATTTGAAAAATTTTAGAAATCCCTTCGATTTTTAAACCAGATTCAACCATGATGATCTAAACTTTCTAACTTTTAACGAACGACACGCTATAATGACATATCATTACAAACTTTTGGTTTTCAAAACGAAAGTTTTTTTTTTTTGTAATCCATCCCTTCCGATGTAATGCCTCGTTATTTCCCACCATATTCTACCCTTAATGTTCCTTCGTTAATACTACAGGTTTTGGTATGAATTTGAAAATTAATATACATGTACGTATATACGCTATGTATACGTTTATATGAATTTATTATTGTACAACAAATATCTCGATTTTCGTTTGAACAATAACTCAATATCATTACATAATTAATTACCCTATATATACGTATATATAAATACCCTGCACGCATATATATACGTGATAATAAATTGTTTTCTCTTCCTCCCTCTCTCTATTTCTTTTTCTCTTTCTCTTCAGTTATTTATCGCCGAAATTACATGTATGTACACCTACCTACCTACCTATAAAATTCATTTATTACAGAATATTTTATTTTATCGTAAAATTGTTTCGTGCAAAATTTATCATGTGGCAGAAAAAAAAACGAATGAAATAAAAATTAAAAATATATTCGCAATAAATTTTTCCCCAAAAAGAGAGAGAGAGAGAGAGAGAGAGAGAGAGAGAGAGAGAGAGAAAAAACATATTGAAAAAATTCCAATAATCTATATTCTTCCTTTTTACCTTTACAGGTAAACCATCACCGGTGCGTAACTGTTCTCTCGCAAATCAGACTTACACAAGTGTCGAAGTACGCTGTATACCAGGATACGACGGCGGTTTACCCCAGCGTTTTATACTCGAAGTATTTCATGGCGACATTGATTTCCTCACTAGTACACCGCCTCTTTACAACGTTTCGTCTATAGACGAGCCAGTATTTTCACTAGCTGGTATAGAGGCCACAGTCGACGCCGGTGTACACGTTGCTGTTTATGCAGTAAACGCCAAGGGACGAAGCACTGCGGTTATACTGAGCGAAGTTACTTTCAGAGACGCTGAAAAAAGGACCGGTAAGTATTTATTTTCATCATATTATATTACGATTGAATTTTTCACTCCTTTGATTCAGTTTAGAATTTTATAAAAGACCCCGAAGTACCAAAAATCGTGTCTTATTTAAGTTGGAAAGTTCGAAGGCCTTGGGGCAGTACTTAGAATCGCAATTGAAACGTGGGGCCTTGACTAAATTTTTTTTATACATATATTGAGACGCCCTGGCCCGTGGGAGCATCGGAATTAAAATATGACCAAATCTAGGACCACCCTAATGTGCAAATATCTCAACTGTACATAACGTACGAGGAAGAGATTAGCGAATGTGTTCGCAACAATCTTATAGATTGGTTCAGGGTCTCAAAACGACTAGGGGATAGTAAGAGTGTTTCTTGTGGGTGGTGTCAGCGGTGGGATTCGTAAGTAAGACGAATCACCGAGAGGTAGGTAGGTAGACAACACCGAAAAGCGACTGGAGAGAACTAAACTAAATTTTCGAATACCTATATGTTAACCTATACATGCATATACCTTTTGCCCCGTGGTATAGGGTCTTAGCCAGTAGGTATAAGGTATAAGGCTTCCGGAACCCGAGCGATAAGCTCACGATCAGCCCGCGAACGCAGGCAGGAAGGCAGCGGGGGCTAAGACCTCGCGTGAAAATGATCAATAATTTTTAACACACTAAAAATATCTGCCAAAATGGGTTTAGCTTCGTTTTCAATTTTCCAATTTGAGAGAAAAAAAAATCGAAATAAAAAAAAAAAGGAATTCATTACGAACGTAGTCAGTCTCTTTTTTCATCCCTCAATATCTCGATAACGGATCAACGGGTTCCAACTTTTCTTAGCTCAATCGACGCGGTTTTTCTGCATCTTGGAACCAATCCAATTTTGGATTTAATCGGCACTGTGGTTTTTGAGTTATTGTCAAAAATTTGATTCCGGAACAGCTTTTTTTCTTTATCAATAAACCATATCTTGGAAACCGGTCAACAGATTTTGACAAATTTACTTTTTACGATCGACAAGATTTTGGCCGACCTGAATCTCGTCGAATTTTGGAATCGATCGAACCAGGATTTTCTCACTCGAAAAAACGATTCATTGTTTCCTCCGGTCGCTAAAATGAGACCCGATTTTCCCGGTTCCGAAAATTCTCGAAACCTATTTTTCCGAGCTTGAAAAATCCGATTTACGCGTTTGTTTGCCTCCTTTTTTTCGTATTGAGAATACCGAGTGGTAAATTAGGCACGCTCTTATTCCGCATCGTTTTTCTTTTTTCTCGAATCGCACAGTTTCAGTTCGCAATTCGCAATTCGCGTAAAATTGCCGGAGGAAGAAAAGGGGAGAGAAAAAGAGAGAGAGAGAAAGAGAGAGGGGCGAAAGAGACACTTTATTCATTCATGTTATTCAATTATTCGGTATTTGTTATGCATTATCATAACAATTTGCATATCACGGTGTCGTAACCGCCTAGCTTTCTGCTTGCCTCCAGGCAACAGCAGGGGTATTTCATATAGTATAACATTTTAGGGCCACTGCCCTCGGTGGTTTTAGGAAGTCGAATACACCCACCAACGTAACACGAGATATATATTTTTAAATAAACCTTTTACGCTACTTTCGCTTGACAGAATTTATTCCCGTATACAGTTCTGGCCAATTTCACATTCATACAATCAATTTGAAAAATATTTGCAGAATTTTTTTCAAATTTCATGACTTTATTTCTTCACGTGAGATTCGTGATCAGCGAACTGAAAGACCTTTGAAAATCGATTTTCATGAGAATCGTAGTGTTTTTTTTTTTTTCTTTTTCTCTTTTGTCTTCTCGATTTAGTCCGCCATCTTGCATCCGCCATTTTGAATGCCTAAAATTTGAGGTTAGATTCCCGACAGGTCGCTCCTTACAGGCGATTGAAGATTCTCTGATCAGAAAAGTACTTCTTGAGTGAAATTCGGTCTGAAAAATTTGCCCAAAAATGATTACTCGGTATTAATAATTAAATAGTCCAAATCCGGGGTTCCGGTGGTTTGATAACCGTTTTCTCCTCGGTCCCTGGGCCGCGTACCCCCACCCCTAATTTTCTTTTCTATTATATTTCTCTTTCTATTCATGAAGTAGGTAAGTCTCCTCTAGACTGAAGAATGTCAACAAGGAGTTTCCTCCAGACATTACGACTAAATCGAATTCCGGGTAGGTATAAGGTAAGGCAATGGGGGAGAGCCTAGCAAAGCTGTCTCTTGATTCAACAAACCACCTTCCTAGCAGCTCTGGTTTTGTTGGTTCGGTTTGGTTTCGTTTGGTGGTGCAACTTCCACAGGGACCTAAAACTTTTAATTAGTATAAGATAATTGAAAAATCATAACCACGAATCTTCGCTCTAATAACGTCGGAAACCTTCTCACCCCCCACCCCTCGAGCTCCGTGAAACCCGATTCTGTTAAACAACAAGAACACTCGACCCTGTAAATATCGAACGTTTGAATAAAGCGCGGCTTAATTAGCTCCTGCATATATATATATATATATATACATACATACATGGCGAATAAATAAATAAATAAATAAATAAATAAGTTATTGGAAAGGCGGCGTAGTACCTACTGGAAACTATAAACCGAAATATATGGGAAAGGCAGGCAAGTAGGGGCGGTGGTAAATGTGGACATAAATTTCATATTCAATATTTCTCGCAACGCCGGTTCCATTCGAGCGTTAGGTAGGTGGCGCTGTACCAGTGCGGATGAAGAAAAAATATCACTTCACGTCGCGTCGGGGCGCCAACGGAACATTTGGAATAATACGACGCTTTACACGGTATTTTATAGGCTTTGGGATATCGGGGGGGGGGTGGAGAAAATACGAAGAAGAAGAAGACGACGAAGAAGAAGTAGTCGAAGAAGAATAAGGAGACGAGAGAGTGGAGAAGAGACGGACCGACTACCAGTCCAGGTTATACATCACAGTCAGAGATAACCAAACGCTCCATTGTGCCCTTAACCATCGTTTATATCGATATGACGGCTGATCTTCGAACACACACATAGTTCTACATTGTAGATATAGCCAAAGTTCTCGGAGATCGAATTGAAAATTCTAAGAGAAATAACAAAAAAATAAGAAAAATAAAGAATGACGGATTTCTTCCACCCCCTTTGTGCGAGGAACAACTTTGTTTCTCTTCGCGTTCAATGGAGAACGAGGAGGGTAGGTATAGCAGCACTCTTGGCGAAGAAACGGTTTTAAGGGAGGAAATAAAAGGGGAGAGGAAAACTAAGGAAATGAAAAATAAAAAAATAATTTAAACTGTTTTCAAGTCCATTAACGAATCGCCATCGCGTCTGTAACGGCAGCGAATGAGGGCAGCCAGCAGACATTCCGGGTGGCGAAACTATTCGATCGTCGAAGGAAATCAAATACATTTGTTCCATCAATCTGATTCGAATTGATGCAGGCGCGGCCCAGAAGTTTTTGCCTTACTCGTTCACTTGCGAGGGGTTCGCCTCCGAGCTCCCAGTTCGAAGTTCCCGGTTACCACCCTGCAGATATCAGACCTCTAACCAAAGAAAAGTTCAATCAGTCGGTAGTGCTCGGGCTCGTGAACGTTGGAGGCAAACGTTTCCCTGAATTTTGCTCTATGTATCGAGAGAAGAACGAATTGTGAGGGAATTTTTCAGATCGTTTCTATTTTGCAATCAATTTAACTTGGCGACATTTTTCGTTGATCGATCACTGCGCGGCCCCGTAGTGGGTGAAGAGCGATATTCAACTGGCGGAATATCAGCTCCAGAGATTTCACACCCCCAAAAATTTATTCGGAATAAAAAACTGCGCGGATTTTGTCCCGGCGCGAAACTCGAGAGTCTCATAGTTTTCAAATGGCAGACATCTCAAGATCGGCCAATCAACGTTAGCCGCGCGACCGTTATTCCTCGCGAGGGTTACCTGTAATTGGCTGAACTTCAAATCGCTGTAATTCGAGAACTATGAGAGCCTCAATTTTCGCGCTGGGAGAAAATCACTTTCGTTTTTTGTCAGGGATCTATCGACGCGAACGAAATTTGAATCGCAACTACTATTCCAATTTTCTTGCTTCGTTGTCACAATTACCAAACGTCGACGTTTTCAAATTTCAATAAAGGGATGTACACTATATATATACCTATCCTCAAGAGCCACTCTCCGAACAGCAGAAATTTTCTCATTGCCAGATTTCATCCGCCATGACTGTGTGTGTGTATGTGTTTGGATATCTCGCAGCGACGCAGGCTGCAAGTATAACGGCATTGTTAAGGGATTTCGTGTAAAGCCTAGTCTCACTCCGCGCACCCTCGTGGTCCCAAAAACAACCCTTTGTCTAGATAATACCGCTAATGCCTCCTCTCGACACTCTCTTATAGGTTAGTTGGCGGGTAGTAGCTAGCTAGGTGCCTTTCCTCATACTATGCTGCACACTATCCCGCAACGATATTATCTCCCGTGGTATTACCTTGTCTCTTAAATTACCTTATCTAATATCCAAAATCTTCCAGCGAAATTCATATACCTCAATTAAAACCGCCCAACTACACCCTTGCGCGTTTCATATGGCCAATTTCATCCAAACTGAAAGAAATCCGACGCCGAGCTCGAGTCTGGTTTCATTGGCACGGAATGCCCTGTAAAGTTGTTCCCGCCATACAGGGCATTCCGTGCCAATGACAAATTTTTTCTATTATACAGAGCGTTCCGTGACAATGACCGTTTCTTCTTTTTTGCTTTTTCATGTTCTTCTTTTTCGCCTAAATATAACGTACATTTCGTGTAAGATCCATCAAATGGAAGTTGGAAGAGATAAAAAAATAAACTAAAAACCAACCAATTTCCGTTTCTTCTCTGCGGCAGACTTTTTCATCGATTATAGCCGCGGCCGTGTCAGTTCGCCTGACAAATACGAATTGGTGATAAAAATCCAACCCTCTTCCCCCTACCTATTTCGACTGAATTTCAAATGCAGCTTACAGCGGGGTAGCTGCATGTCTTCTACTTCTTCTTCTTCTTCTTCTTCTTCTTTTTCTTTTTCTTCTTCCTTGGCGGCGGTGGTGGCTGGGTATTTTGCCTACGTCCTAAAAATCTAACTATATGTAGGTGAACGATAGAATACTTAGGAGGAGGAAACCTTCAGCCTCGGGATTTCTGAACCTCTCGATTCAATTTATTTTCGGTGCAGCTACGCGGTCGTTTTCCTTCACCCCCACGTACCACCTTTACATACATAGATGTACGTGTATATACGCACCCTTACCTACCAATCTACTACTTACCTCCGCGAAATCCTTTCGAGCTTCGGAAAGCCGGGCAGGTAAGAACCTCCAGAGATTCTGCCCTCGAAGTGTATGAAAGAAGATATGAGAAAAGAAAAAGAAAAACAGTAACGAATCTTCTCCCGATCCGATTAAATGTGGAATAAGAAAATGAAATTTTTTCTCTATACTTATAAAACAAAAATATTTGATGTATACTTTTTGAACGAATTTCATAGTCCAGTCAACGCGCCAAAGGCTTCGAGGCCAGAAGTTTTAGCTTGGAGGTTTGCGATCCAGAATTCGTAGGTAATGGTCGTTCGTGTTGCCGTGGGGTGGGTTCGGGGTTGAATAATTTTGGTAACAGTGCCCTGCGGAAACTCGAATTAAGGTAAATGACATCATGAAGGAAACGAGATAACGCGAACTGCGGAGGTAGAGGAGCCGAAACCTGGGCACGAGCGAGGTGTGTAACGGAGACGGGAAATGATACGGATTCACCGCAGAGATGCGACGAGACGAGAAGAGAAGAAAGGAGAAAAGGAAAGGAAACGGAAGAAAGGAAAGGAAAGGAGATGAAAGCTGTCCTCTCGGTGGTAAACTGTGAGATTTTACTGAACACCAGAACCACCCGAGATTCGACATCCCGCGGTAATACTAGCCCGACAATTTCACCAAGACAATTGCCCAATTTCTGATAAGCGCTTGTTATATAAACGAGATTCGTTAACCTCGTTTTACGCTATTGCTCAGTAATAATCGATAACTCAATCGCCGTTTTATCCTTATTCAATTTTTTTCGGTGACAGGGTTGAAAAAGGGTTGTCAACGGTAAAAATTCCGAACTCATTCCGAACCGTAGATATTGAAATTTTATCTATTACAGCCCCATACAGACGCAATAATTACCGAAAAGCACGATCTCAGTACCAGGAAATTAGCGCCAAAGATTTCGTACCTCGCGGAGTAGAATCCTGACGAAAATCTGAGCGGATTTCGTCCGAGGGCGAAATTCGAGGGTCTCATAGTTTTCAAATGGTAGAGCATTTCGTATCGTCCAATCGGTGGGAGTCGCGCGACCGTTATTTCTCGCGAGGGTAAGCTGCGATTGGCTGAACTTCGAATCGGTATAATTTGAAAACTGTTATAGCCTCGACTATGCCGCCGAGAGTAAATCTCTTTGTTTTATAATCAGTAATCGACCCATGCGTGAATGGAACCAAAATTCCATGCAGTATATCGATTTTCCGGCTTTTCTAATACAAAAAAAAAACCAAAATTGAAATCTCGGAGTTTCGGTTCGATAGCCGCGCAGGGAACTTCCGTAGACCGGTTTAAACTCGGTTTAGGGTAAATGGTAATTGACCGAGGATGAGATTCGAGGTAGAGTTTCTGGATTCGGTTTGTCAGAGAAAACGGAGCTAGCTGTCCAGCCCTTCAGGAGTTTCAAATGATTAGGGTTTCGAGGATTAGTCCGCAGGTAAGCTAAGTAACTTGGCTTCGGTTCGAGGTTAACGCATAAGCTAAGCCCAGCTCTTTGCAGACTTAAACGAACTGCCAAACCGTGTCTAACTATTACAGTAATAATAATTATTATTATTATTATCATAATAATTATAATCAGGACTTACGTGCCTGAATTTTACCTCCGGTACCAAAAATGTTATTTTCTTTCTTTCTTTTTGTTTTCTTTTTTTTTTTTTTACTGTCTTGCCTTTGCTTTTACAAAAAAAAAAACAAAAAAGAAATGCTCGAGGCACTTTCTCAGGGTGTATAAGGAGGAAGGGTATGGGGGCGGGGGGTGGGGTGGGGGGGATAAAATACCCTCCTCTCTCGCCTTTCTTACTGAATTAACTAAGATATTTATCTTGGGTTACAATTACGGAGAAGAGGAGTCAGGGGTAGGAGAAGAGCGTTTCGTGAATCTAAATCAGGGTTGGTTCGCTCCTACCTTCCTTCCTTTATTCCATCCTCAGTTCACCCTTCGCCTCAGCTCGTATACCAGTTCAACTTCAATTCCTTAGTTTATTTATTTAACCCTTACAACGGTACAGACAGAATTAGGGGTCTAGAGGTTTGATTCTACTCTCACTTGCAAATTGCCCTTCCAACCAACCAACCCGCGATTTCCTTATTCCCACTTGGGTTTCCCTAGTAATTCTGTCCTTTAGTTTATTTCCCGAAAATTTTACCCTCGTATTTTATTACTTTCCGATTCTACTCGCGAAAGTCAATCAATTAACACAACAGATTAACAAAAATATATAAAAAGATAGAAAGAAAGATACTTTTTATTTTTATACTTTTAATTATATAAATTACTACCCTTATTTACAAGATACAGAACAGCTCGACAAACTATACCCCACTATCTCTGATGAAAACCAACCCGAGCTCTAAACCAACTTACTTACTGCTCAAGCGACTCGACCAGGGGCACAAGAAATAGTTTTGTTAATTATCCAACAAAAACGTCAACTGCCTTCCTTCTCCCTAGTACACGAAGCTTCTTCCACTTCCACTTCCACTTCCACTTCGAACTGTTGATCCTCCCCAGTATCTCCTAGTTTATACGTTTTTATGCCTACCCCATCTGTGAGTTGCGAAAGTGTTTTGAAAAAGCGAAGAGGATAAAATAAAGAAAACTAAAAACGGGGTAGAAGAAAATTGGAAGGGGGAGGTTGACGGAATTCTCGAATTTTCGTCGTTCTTAATTTTGTTGTTTTTTTTTTTTTTTTCTTTAATTTTGTTAACAGGACAGCATTCTGGGATGGCGATGTCGCCTTTGATAGGTGTGGCTGTCGGGGCAGCGATCACTTTGGGATCGGTTGTACTGGTCGTATTGATAAGGGCTCGACGTGAAAGGATCTCGAAACCGAGACACGAGAAGACCGTCGAAATAAGCGACGTACCTTCGCAGCAATATCCATTGCAGAATATCCAACCAACTATCGACACCGACCCAGACGTGATACCGAATAAATTTGGTAAGTTTTTCTGACTATTTTTGGTTTTTTTTTTTTTTTCAAATATTACAGCCCCGAATATTTTTTAATTTTTTATTTTTTTTTCTCTCTCTCTCTCTCTGCTGACGGTAGAAAGAAAAAAAAAAAGAAAAAAATACTGTTTAAATTCGCAGAAGGTAACCTGGTCGAAGTTAGCCCACCTAGCTACCCTTGTCCCGTGGGATATCCTCCTGGACAATGGGTAACGCCAGGACCAACACCAAGCATAGACGAATTGTGTCAGAAATTTTCTGGCCGACCAACGGAGCTAAGGCTACCATCGAGAAGTACAATACCCTGTATGCCAGGGGTAGTTGTCTGCTCTGGTCAGGGTGTTATAGTTGCCGGTGAATGCCTCGACGGTGAGGCAATTAAGAGACGTTTAATGGCTAACAGATTGCCGGAAAGTTGTGTTTAAAATAAAATCCTGCCACCCTTAATTTTTCAAAAAAAAAGATTATTCTCTTTATCTCATTTTTCAAATATATTATTCTCGATATATATAAATGAACGGATTGAAGAAGGAGGAGAAAAGAAAAAAGAAAAAAGAAAAGAAAAGAAAAAAAAACCCAAAATAAGATAAAATAAAATAAAAAGGGAAAAGAAAAAGTAAACGTAATATAATTGAATAAAAATAAACATAAATATAAAGAGGGCAGAAAAAAATAAACGAATACTGGACGATATAGAAAAAAAACAAAAAGAAAAAAAAAAAAAAAAACAAATTGAACAATATTTGCATATAATATTATATACACATACACGGTGGTGCAGACTTTGATAATTAAAAAATATTAATAAATAAAAAGAAATAAAGAAATAAAAAATAAAAAAAGAATTAATAATAACAATAGTTCGTTGGTTGGTTAATTAATTAATTAGTTATAGTTTTAAGAGAATATTAATATCTCATCGAGTGTTGTTGATCATAAAATTGCGAAAGTATAAGAAAGAAGAAAGAAAGAAAGAAAATAATAATAATAATAATAATAATAATATTAATAATATTGCAGGACAAAAAAAAAAAAAAATTAAAAAAAACAAAGCCCCGAAAATTCAACCGAGGGTGAATATTTTCTCAAACGTTTCTTGTGAAAGTGGTAAAAAATGTTGATCTAAACTGTATTTGGCATAAGTTAAGGGTAATGTATATAGGTGAATACATGGGGTACACCGTACCCATCCCTTATATTCTTTCTGGTTCTTCTGCTGCCCCGACTGACTATATCACGTATTAAATGTTAGGTTTCGTTTTATACGAGCTGCGGAATACCGAATAAAATGAAACCGTTGATATTCCGTATCTTAGGAAGAAGTGTAAGAAGAGAAGTAAGTATAAGATGAAGTAAAAGAAAGAATAATAAATAAAGAAAGAATAAAACAATAGAAAACGAAACGAAAAATAAAAAAGAAGAAAAAGAAAAAGAAACGGATAAGCGAATTTTTAGGGGTAGCAATCTTGATTCCATTCGGAGGAACCCCGGGGCCTCCTACCTCTTCCTCCCTCGTTTATACGTTAAACATGACACGCTCGTGCGTAATGTGATACGAAGATAAATGAAAAATGAAAGGGTGAAGAAGTGTCGTGTGAAAGGACAAAAAACAAAAAAGGAACAAAAAAATTCGACATATGAAAATTAAAATGAAAAAAAAACAATAGACGATTTTCGTTTGTTCGGTTTTTTTTTTTTACATTTCTATTTTTTTTTCTTTCCTTCTTTCTTTTTCTTTCCTTCTCTGAAAACTCACGGTATATACATATGCAAACAGAAGGAAAAAAGATTGAAGAACAAGACGACTTTATGATAAAAAAAGCCAAAAACCGAAAAGAAAACAAAAAAAAAAAAAAAAAAAAACGCCAGAAAATCGACGAGAAACAAAAGAAAAAGAGAAGGAAACGATATAAATGAAAAAAAAAAGGTAATAAAAAATATAAAAGACAACTCCATGATGAATACACAGCTCAAAAAAAAAAAAAAAAAAAAAAACTAAATAATACGATACAACGTCTGTTCCATGTATAATAATAATAATAATAATAATAATAATAATAATAATAATAATAATAATAATAATAATAATAATAATAATCATAATAATAATAATGATAATGATAAGAAAAAGGTAAAAAATGATGAAATATCATGAAAAGAAACTAAACTGTAACATTAAAATAAAAATAAAATGAAAATAAAATAAAATAATATAAGCCGTCGAAGTGTGAAACGTATGCGTGGGTGTATGTGTGTGCGCGTGTGTGTGTGTGTGTGTGGACAATGGTTGAATCTCTCTTTCTCTCAGACGAAAAAACTTAAATCAGAAAAAAAAAAGGAAAAAAGGAAAAGGAAAAGGGGAAAAAAAAAGTAAAAAAAAGCATTATAATCTCTGATTGTATGAATAAATAAATTAAATAAATTAAATAAATGAATGAATTATATGTATATACATAATATATATATATATAGGTATATATAATATACGTATGTGTGTGCGTGTATCTTATAAGGTATATGAAATTGAAAAAAAAAAAAAAAAGAAAAAAGAAAACAAGGAGATCGTTATTATTGTTAGTTAGTATTGTATCACTGTATATAATTGTTATAAATCTTGACAGATTACGAACCGATATATATATATATATATATATATATACATATATATATATATATATTGGTATATTATTATAATTATCATTAATATTATTTCTGAAAAGAAAAAAAAAAAAAAAAAAAAACTGTCTTTTAAAAATTAATTAATCAATCGATTGAAATATTTTTCTTATCTATTTGTAGATAATTTTCTTTTTATTTTTTTTACCTTGTTTGTTTGTTGGTTTCAATTATACATAGAAGAATATTTTTATCGCAGGTAAAGCTGTTTTCAAGAAAATAATATACAAGTATTATTTATTTCTAAAACCATTTTTTTTTTTTTTTTTCTCCCCTTCATTTCATTTTCATTTTCATTTTATTTTATTAATTTTTTTTTTTACAGCCTCGAGGGAGAAAAAAAACATATACGAATCAGAAAGGAAAAAAATATGAAATTTGTAAATATTTCACCCGAATCATATTGAATAGAAAAACAAAAAAATAAAAAATCATTCATCATTCATTCATTCATTCATTCATTCATTCATTCATTCATTCATTCATTCATTCATTCATGTAAATTTATAAACCGAGGCTAGAACCACCTTTTACGTCTCTTGCCTTGTGGTTATTTAAACGATAAAGCAAAAATGAAAGAAAATAATTAATGAAGAAAGAAAGGAAGAAAGAAAGAAAATCATTTGTATAGATACGATTCCATATCCTATTATCATATCATGTTATTACTATTATTATTAATAATAAAAGAAAAAAAAAAAAAAACAGAGAGAGAAAAACGAAAGAAAGAATAAGGAAATAAAAAAAGAAATTCATATAATGTATATAATATACAGTCTGGGAATAATCGCGATAAATTGTTTAACTGTCAAAATTTCACAATATGAAATAAACGACTAATATCTATATCCGTCTATATATTTATTTATACATCGACACATACTAGACTGGTTCAAAAAAATCGACTTTTATTATTATAATTTTTTTTTTTTTTTTTTTCAAAGTCACATGTTTAAGTTTAATTTCAACCTTGAATAACTTTTGAAAGAGTTGAGTTATCGAAAAATGATAAGATACCTTTTTTGTAGAGCAATTAATTTCCCATCAAATATGTAGCGGGCCTTTATCTACGTTGCCTTGTTACTGAGCCACAAAATTCAGAAATAACTTAAAAAAAAAACATTCCCATGTTAATCGAATGGAAAATGCAAAATTGCGTTAGATTTTTTTTTAACCAGTCTAACGTGTATTAGGGTCGTCCTTAATCCAGTCATTCACAGAATAAAAAAAAAAAAATGTAGGTTTCTATCTCAATTCTAAATAGATGGAAAGATTTTTTTTTTTTTTTTAGCATTGAAATTTGAAATTGGTGAAATTGAGGACCACCCTAACATTTATATCTATCCATCCACCCCATTTCTATGAAATTATTGTCTCCAATCTACAGTACGAGCAAAGTGAAGACATCACAGGTAAGGATTTAGCAAACTTATACCTAATTGATAATTTTTTTTTTTCAAATTCACGTGTATATATAATATTAAAATGATAAATCAAAAACTAAAGTAAAAAAGACTTAATATAAGATCCCATAAAAATAACTAAAAAATTCGAATACTACGCTCAGTGAATATTGAAAGAGATAAAAATAAAAGAAAAAATTTGCAACATAATCGAAATTTTAATTACTGCCTTCGAACTCATATTAATAATGTCTCCTAATTGGTATATATATATATATATATCTTATATACCTTATTTCGAAAAAAATTTAATATCACGGGCTCTCATCCACGCGATCATTACATATTAAATTATATTATATTATATTATATTATATTATAATATATTATATTATATTACCTCAGACCTGCCACTTTACTTCGTCGTATCTCTTTCACAGACTAAGTAACTAAGGTGAGCAAGCCTCCCGCAATTAGTATGGGTCCAAAGATCAATTATTACCTCGATGGTACAATAAATTAGTGATAAATTAACTCTACTTTAATAAGGTAATAATTAACATAGCTATTACCTGTTACACAATATACATATATATAATATATACCTATATATACTATAGTTGAAAGTTTTTGATTTTTATTTTTTTCATTTTGTATTTCTATTCACTTGAAGTTTGGATCAATAATTTTTTCTTTCTTTTTGTATTTTTGTTTTTTTCAAACTTTTTATCGAAGAACACCAGGGGGTTGAAAAAATTCGAAAAACTATAAAAATCCGAAACTTTATAAATTCGTGCACATGTATTATATGATACCTAATTAGAAATGGTGTTTCCCTATATAGGAAAGAAAAAAAAGAAAAAAAAATCGCTGACCCTTTGAATATCCGAAACAAAAAAAAAAACTCGAAAAAAACCAGAAGAGAAAAAAGTTTTCGGGTCGGATTTCAATTAGCGTTGAAAAGTAACCATTTAACAATGGAGAATGGAATCATATTATCTACTTTTACGTATATAATCCCGCAACAGGCAGTCAGCTTATATTCAAACCCCTAAGCCTGAAAAGTTCTCGAGTGAGGATCCATTGCTGTACCAAAACGAGGGCAGGGGTTTCCTAACAATTATTTTCCGAAATTCGCTAAAATAACTGAGTATTTCTGTTTCCGTCTCTCTCTCTCTCTCTCTCTCTCTCTCTCTCCAACTTTTTCGGATTCTATACCGTTTCTCTGTTTCTGCGTTACGGTGTAAGCAAAAAATTGTCCAATCTGGGGATGGAAACGGCCCGGGTTAACTCCACGGCATGCGGCATACCCGCCGTGGCATTACACTCCGACTTTCACTGTGACCTGCCCAAGACGACTGACGGTTGATAAATGAGAGGGTGAGACAAAAAGGTGCATTTCGGGTGTGGGGGACTGTGTTGTGACAAACGAGAAATGGGGAAAAAGTAGAAACGACAAACGACAAACGACAAACGACAAACGACAGGGGTGGTAAAATAAAAATAAAAGTGAAAAAGGACAAAATAATGCAAAAGGAAAGACGAAAATAAAAATGAAAAAAAAAAAAAAAAAAAAATAGAATAGAAATGCGTTTTATCACTCGCTGTAAGTCAACTACCGCGGAGATCGTTTCAACCCCAGTTACGAGGACATCAAACGATCGGGACTGAAATCTGCGGTTTTATATTCGCAGAGTCGGAAATAATTCGATCGTAGATTTTTAGGAAATGAAAAAAGGTCCATTGAATTTAACGAGAGAAAATTGCTTATGAAATTTGAAAATTCTTCTATAAGCCTTGAAACTTTCAAAAAAAAAATTCTCATACCCCTGACATACCCTCGGTAAAGGGGTAGAAGCTCTCGGGGGTCAAACGTCAAGGTAGACACGGGTATCGTAAAGATTACTTAAAATGCAGACTTCGGGCCTCCCCGGAGGGCCCTCACCCTCATCCACCACTTCAAGGAGCAAAAAATGAATCAGACTCGCCAAGAATCCTAATTTTTATTTATTTTCATATTTTATCCAAGAAAATTTATAACCAGAATGAAAATTAACACTAGAATATACGAAAGCGAAGAATGCGCGAATGGGGCTCTCCATAATTTTCAAAAAACAAAAAAGCCAAAAAATAATCTTTTACGAATTATATCCTCAGATTCGATACCCCAATTATCACCTACGTCAATTTAAATCGATTAATTAATAAACTGAATTGAATTCAAAACGAAAAAAAGGACACGAGATTTTCCAAAAATTTCTCAGTTTGAAAAACACCGAATTTTGTGTTTGCCAATTAATCGCATCTGCAAATGAAATATATTCTCATTATTCTCTGACGATTCTTATCCCTATTCATTATAGTCTCCCTTATAGCCGTCTTAGAGTGGGTACTGATTACTTTTTAATTACATTAAACCGATGTTCCCGTTCCCCGAGCTGCAGGGGACTTGGGCCTTGTTCCAATCGTCGCTAATTCGTAGAACTTTAGATAAATTAATCGATCGATTTTCCTAATCGATATCCGCTCAGACGCGATCGGTTATGAATGAAATTTTTCCCTTCTTTTCGTATCTTTTTATTTTTCGATCACATACAATAAATTTTTTAAAATCGTACAAAAACATCCCCTCCGAGATGGAAGGGAATCACTATTTAGCCCCCTTCCCTTTCACTCTGTTCTGTTTACCCCCGGATTTATCATCCTCGATATCATAACAGGGAAATAAAACGTCGTAAATTTTTTCCTCGATCATAATTGGCACCCCTGCTGCAGTGCCGACTAAATAGAGGATCAATCTGTTGTACGAATCGAGAAAATCGTGTCTGACGTTCTCTATGTGGGGCAGCTTGATCTTGGGAGAAAAAAAAAAAAAAAGAAAAAAAAAAACAAAAAATCGGTGTTAAAAATGTGTAGAGCTACTCTTTTGGGCTTCTTTTTTTTTTTTTATTTCTTTCTAAAATTGATACACCCTCACCTCTTCGGATTCCGCAACTCCCTCAAAGGACGGTGCTACAGTGGCCATTATTCTTCGATAAAGATCCTCGGCCTCTTGACCATCGCCCCAAAATCCCTCGGCGGTAGTCCAGTAAACAAAACCACCGACTATCCCACTTTTTACAATATTCTTGACCCAACGATATACCCTCTTGCCCATCGTCTCGCGGGTTGGTTTTTGGGGACATTCGCATACCTGCAATAGACGTGGCTTACTATACATATACCTCCTTCTTCTTCTTCTTCTTCTTCTTCTTCTCCTTCTCCTTCTTCTTCTTTTACTTTTACTCCTTATCATAAATATCGATGTTTTTGTTCATATTTTCAAAATTTATGTCCATACTTTGGGTGGCAAGGTCCTCTGCATGTCAATCAAAGTGCAAACCCGTACTGGAACTGGTCTACAAGAATTTTGATAAACATTTTTTGACAAATCTGGACACGGACTCGCCACATCGGCGTTCATCAATTTCTGAACCTGACGTGGACGAGTACAAGTCTTTGGTTTTGAAAGGTTTATCGTTTGCGCGACTACGCATTTCCCACTTTTTTTCATTATTATATTTTTTCTATAATTTTGTCAATACAGATAATTTATCTTTATCATAATTACAACATTTTTTTTTTTTTTCTTTCTACTTTTTTAACCCATATAATATATTATATAATATTCAACGATTCATTTGAAAGAAATGAATCAGCCCGAAGCTGGCCATATATCTATGACGACGATAATTTCTAGATCATCATTTGTCATATGTATAGGGACGATTTTTGATTATTATTTTTTTTGTTCTTTTTTAAACTCAAATTTAGATTCTATTTTATTTTATTTTTTTTATTTTATTATTATTTTTTGTCAAGGAATATCATTTCAACAAATCGACCATACTTCACCCCCTATGCCTCTCTTTCGTTCTAGTATATCTAAAGCCAACCAACCCCTGTACCTCTACTCTTCCACGCGCTTGTCTCCGCTAAGGCAGAAGCCAAACGTATAGATCACTTTTATCGCAAGGCTCCACTAGCCCCGATGTATATGCTTATTAATACACGCCCTTGGGTATGAGGTATAAGACGGCCATCCATCCAGGACATAAGACGCATAGAACATAGGAGGATATATGAGGATAGTAAAAATGTCTGACAATGAGTGGCAGGTGAGGTTTCTCTAATATTTGACAAAACGACACGAATATGAGGCTTGGAAGATATGATCTTTGCTATTCCTACTCCAAAATGGTTTTTCTACGATATATCAATAACCGTTCGTTATATCAAGATGAAGGTGAACATCAAAAATGAAGTCGATAAAATTTTCTATAAAAAAGATAGAATAAATTTTTTCTCCATCTTCATCCGTTTAGCTCTAATCCAACGGGCAATGTATAACTTATTATCGAGTTTTCGCTATGCGATAACTGAGAAATTTTTTGAACATTCAACGTTGAAATACAGCTGAACTAATAAAGACACGAAGAAAGTGTGTAGCATCTTTTTTGTAGAAAATTTAATGAACTTCATTTTTGATACCCACTTTCATCTCGATATCATCAACGGTTTCTGAGATATCGTAGAAAAACTATAAAGCTGTGATATTTTTCTTTATTCCACTCTACTCTGGGGAGAAAAATAGCAGCAAGTATAATTCCGGTACTCTGATCCGAAATATAAAATATTATGAAAAAATCGTGACGCGGGTAGGTTATCGGAAAATATATCGTCGCTTCTACCTTGTGCATAGCTGACAATCCCAGCCCGTTATTACTCGAGGAAATAATTAATTTATAATTAGCGAAGCGGGATTCTCATCGTGAGTTGTAGAACCTGTGCTGCACCGAGGCTTGAACTGTCCTCCTCGTTCCATTCGCTCGGTGAAAAAGAACGAAAAAAAGTATATGAAAAAAAAAAAAAAAAAGAAGAAAACACGTCACAACTTCGTCAGAGAAAACTGGGATAAAAGCTCACCGATGTTCGGCGAGAAGGAAATTAATTATTCGGGTAGAAATAAACGCGAGATATGGGGGGGGTGGTTCGTAGAACTTTCATCCCTTTATCCTTAGCTTTTAGATAACAGACAGTAATTTACATACGATTGAAGAAATAGTGAAAGAAAAGGAAGGGAAAGAAAAGCTGAAAAACAGTTCAATAAATGCATGAATAATATCAAAAAAAAAAAAGAAAAAAGAAAAGGGAGATCCTTGATTTTCCGTTATCCTTGTCTTTTTTTTTTTTTTTTTTTTTTTTTAATATCGTTATTTATCTCGAAAATATCTAGTCTCGAACTTTTCGAGTTATTGAATATAGTTACAAGAAGTAAAGCGAGGGTGTAGAGGATCACAGTGTAAGAAGTATAAGAACCAGAAGCGGAGAAGATATAGGAAACTAATTTTCGCGATATTGGTTTTACGAAATTGGTTATTGATGTTCTTTCGGCGTTGCGCCATTGGCTAATAACTCCTCGGTCTAAGGTGAAGGCTGATTATCTTCCTTAACGTGAAACCGAGTTTACCTCGTATGTATAGAAAACTGTAAATGATTGTGAAAAACCGAATCCACAGTTGTGTAAAAAGAAAAAAAATTCTATAGGGGACGGGGCTGTGCAGGGTAACTGCGTTGCTGTAATCTGCCCGGTGTAGGAAATGTTTTTTCTCTTTTCTCTTCTTTTTTTTTTTTTTTTTTTATAAAAAAAAAACAAAATAACTTTTGTATGAAATCTTTCTCTCCTTAGAAGTTGGAGCTACCTATAGCCCCGGCTACTACATTGCAATTTCCCTTTTTCAACAGTAGAATTACTGCACCAGGGACCAACCCCAGCCTTTGGGACAATTGACAAATATTTCACGTTGGTTTGTCTCTTTTTTATCATCCCTATACCCGTATTCCAGTTCCGCTACGGAATAGTTGGCCTTCTGGCGTACGTCCAAACCCTTTCTAAAACTCAACCCCTTATTCCTGGTCCACGGTCGTACCAAACCACCCTCCGACCTCGTCGGATACCACTGCATTCGCGGGTTTGCGCGTCACGTACGTTTTTCAAACCGTCGGTCATTTCACCTATCCCCTACGCTGCATATGTTCACCGAAATAACAAATTTTATTTAATACATAATGCGCATACAGGGTGGTTCAGAATTCGTGACAAATCTCGCCAGGGGTTGATCCTTGTAAAAATTCGTATCGATAGTTCCAATTATATTTTTCCTCAGCCTCGAAAAATTGTTACAGAAAAAGAGAACAAATCTGAATCCAATTTTCGCGTTATGGCCGAATATCATCCGGAATGGATGAGGAAGCATTATCTCGGGTTATCGATACTCAGAAATTGAGAATTAAAAAAAGCAAAAAAACGATTTCCGGGTTGGTGAACTCGCGGGGTTCAGGAAAAATCGACTTCTAAATCGACCCAGATTCCTTACTCGCGAGTCGACACTCTCGAGAATTTTGTCAGAACGTAGATACTGAACTTAGAAAGTCAAAATGAGAATAATAAAAAAAAGAAAAAAAAAAACAATTTTTGGGGTGAATGCATGAGGCACGAATGATATTGAACTAAAGAAACTCTAGAACTCTAGAACTAAAAAGGATACCGCCTTAGTTCGGATCTAAATATCCTCGTATTTGAAAATAGAATTTTCAGCCCTTATTCGATAATTTCAAAAGTGACCCCCAACAATTTTCGATGAATGATGCATGGCTTTGAAACGGTGAGAAATAAAGATGAAATATAAAACTCTGGGTAAGTTTATCCGATAGTACTACGGGGTACCAGAATCGGGTCTAAAATGAACAGGGGATGAAGAGAGACTGATTTTTTTGTTTTATTTTTTCATTTACTTGAAGAAGAACTTGAAGAATAGCGATCGAGCCACTATAGAGAAAACCACCCCCCGCCCCTCATCCCTATATACGTGTAAGATGGGTAGCTTGCCAACCATTCGAAGGATATGATTTGTAGTCGAATCGTAAATTAGGATTAGAGGACAATAATTCCGGGTGGTTCAGTTCTGGTAATCTAAGTTAGGTCTAAGTCCACGTCTGGGTTTGACTACTGAGAAATTGCGCCCTTGTCCCTGGCGCCAGCCCGAGTACTCACACGTACATATACCTCGAGCTCTACGTCTACGTCTACGTCTACGTCAAGCAGTTCGTTCGTTCTCAGCTTCAGCACAGAGAGAAACTCCTGGTTACCAGATTCCGATCGGTAGTTCAGTTCGGAGTATAGATGGGTTAACGGGGTTCCGAACTGAACCCAGTCTCTCCCTTCTCCCTCTCCCGGCATGGAAGGACGATTAGAATTTGGCGTCGACGGCCGTAAACCCCAAGACCCCAAGAGCCCAACCCCCTTTGGGCAAAGTCTAAGACGTTATTCATAGCTCGATTGCGTCCTGGGGATTGACGCTTCGCAACCTCACAAAAGCACCGCTGAAACCAACACATCTCCAAGGGTGTGTTACCCCGCAATACCTATACCGGAGTTGGGTGTGTGGGCTGGGCGAGATCAGCTCAGCTCAGCTCAGCTGCTTTACCATTTTACTTCACCCTTCATCCCCCGACCATCACCCTTCACTCTTATTCTCAGCACCCTTCTCAACTCAACTCAACTCAACTCCGATATACGAATTTAATTCCTCGAAGATATATATTACACCCCGAGGCACGAGCGAGGTATATATATATCTGTGTGTGTCGAGATGAAAATAAAATTCTTTCCATCGTTGGAAAGAAAAAAGAAAAGGAAAAGACGGAAGTTGGGAAGGGACGGAAAGGAAAAAAGAGATCGAAAAAATGAAGAGTAAAAGAATAAAGAAAAAAGGGATCAATCACGAGAGATATACTCTTCCATTAGTGAAAGGGGTTGCTTTACCCTTCTCTTCTCTTCTCTTATTTTCGGTTCTCTCATTTTCTGAAAAGCCAACCCCCTCGAGCCGGTCAAATGCACCGAGTCGAGAAATTAATAAGGATAAAGTATTATAATTAATTTCAGGTACTAGGTAGGTTATAGCTGTAGGTAGGTATACATCGCCAGTGCTTTTCCTACCGATGATTAATAAGCTCTGAAGAGGATTTTTAAAAAACGTTAACGCAAAAGTCAAGGGTATTAGGGAGGTAAATTTATTGGATAATTAAGACTGAGATCCAGAGAGCTCGTTTTATTTTTCTTTTAGTTTTTTTTTATGTTTTTTCCCCCATCTTCCCTTCTCTTCCTATTATTATAGAAGACTATGAATTTTTTTCAGCACAATAGTATACAGTAAACTGTATCCTGTATTTTTATTTTACATTTTTACGCTTCTTTCTCTAATCTGAAACCATTTTGCTATTGTGATAAGTATAAACGAGTTAATAAACAACCCCGACAGGTATGGGGAAGTCGAGGAACACCTATAGGCTCAAGTTAATAACGTTCACGCACGCAGCCAGGCGAAGCTGATTCTAGGGGAAAGTGAATTAGTTTCATTAAACGAGACAGTATTAACCTGATTTCTACCACCGCCCAACCCCCAACCCTTAATACCGGTTAGTTTATCATTGTAGAATTAAAATGACGCAACAAAATTCGTAAATTATTTTCACAAATATTTACCCAAGTATATGGGGGTGTATAGAAATAATACTCACATATATCCGCACCTGTATACACCCCAAGCCACCCGTAGTATATACCCAAAAGATCCTACGAGGGGTGCAACGTCAAGGAATAGATCAGTAGTAGCATAGGCAGTATATCATCCTTTCGAAAGACTTTAAATCAGGATAGAGGGTGAATAACCAGTCCAGGGGTAGGTCCCGGGGGCATGCCCTCACCGGAATTCTAAACGAATTCATGGTTCTCAATGCTTGCATCTTATAGAGAGAGGAGAGATCCGGTTTGCTTTCGTTTTACTCCTTGAACCTTGTGTCTCCTTTCGAGTATGTAATATGCCTGTATGCTTTTTCGAACGTGAAGAAAATTTTTCATATCCGATCGAACGGCGAGGGTCGAGTATGGGGGAGAAGATCGGTATTCACGTTATTTATTGAGGAAAAAAAAAATAAAGAAAGAAAATTGTAAATTTGATAAAAAAAAAAAAAAGAAAAAATCATTCTCCAAATCTACGAGTTTGAATTTTCGTCTACCTCCCGATCCTCCGTGGGCGAACAAAAAAGAACGATTTTCAACGCTGAAAGACTACCCTCTCGGAGGATATACCTTTGAGTTCGGAAAGGCATACCCTCACCCCCCAGCCATCCAGCTCCTCTCACACCTCTCGACTTTTTTTCCAAATTACCACCTTGATTTATACTCGGGTTAGATATATATTCTACCCCTCCCCCCCCCCCCCCCCCCCCCCCGTAAATTATATAGCGGTGAGTTTTTCCCTAATTAGAGATGACGAGGGGTGATTCAAACGAGAGGGGTGTCGAAGAATTATTATTTTTCTTTCTGTTATTACAGGAAAAAATTTTTTTTTTATAAATAGAAAGTAAATTCATTTTTTATCCTTTTTTTCTTTCATATATTATTAAGTTTTTTTTTCATTATGTATAAAGTGCATATGGTATTATATATATACTTACATACGAATATGCAGTACCTGCGCAAATCCTATTATTACGTTATACTATATAAGGACGATTCTTTACCGCAGATTTTTACCCTCTTTATATACATATATATATATATATATGTACGGTATAGGTGTGGGTTCTGTTATACCGTATACGGGGGTGTGAAAACCAGAGGCGTGTTACAGGGGTTTAAAAATATGATTTTAATACCAGTGCTCCGGGTCGCCATACATCATGCTTTTGTCCGCCTACTATTGTCTCTGGCAGGACGACTGCCGTCCATGGTCCATGGGTCCATGGGTACAGCTATACCGTGCTCGTGGATGGTTATCGTGTGGGTGTAACTAACCCCATGAAAACTGTAAAAAAGTCTGCATTTATTCTGTAGAAAGTTTGAAGAAAAAAAAAAAAAACACACGGTTTTTTTTTTTTTTTCCATTTTCTTTTTGTGTTTTTTGTTTTTTTCTTCCAATCCACCATAAATTGCCTACGATTAACATTTTTTTTTGTGTTTTTTTTTTTTTTTTCCACGTTTTCAATTTTTTATTTCCACACACTTACTCACACCTATGTACGCAAATGCACGTGGAGATAAATAAACATTTTCGGATACCCCGATTATTATACGACTAGCTGTGTTTGACGTATATTGTAATTGCCGGAGAGAGGTGTATGGTCCGAACAAAAGAGGTAAAACTCGTTGTGCGCGCGGGTAGTAGTATATACGGTATAATGGTAATTCGTTAATTTCATTATAATGGATTTTCTTGTTTTCCATTTTCGATCTATACTCTATACTATACGGGTATCCCCGGTATAACTATGCGGCTGCATTTCAACCCCCCAGCTCTATAAAATCCTATGAATAATACCCTGCACGCCGGGGTTTTGAAAGTTTATTTAATTTTATTTCCATTGATTATCCCCCCCCCCCCCCTTGCCTTCTAATTAGTCTCAAAAACGAAGACGAGAAAAAAGAAAAGAATAAGAATAAGGAAATCGTTCGCGAATGTATCATCGCTATAATGACGAATAAATGAAATTGGCTAAAAGTATAAACGAAACTGATTGTGAGTATAAATTTATGGATCCAGGATATACCTACCCTCCGCTGGTTCTCCCCTGTGCCAGGACACGGGGAAAAAACTGCCGAGGCATATTCTGCTGACGATAAAAAAAAGAAAAAAAAAAAAAAAAAACGGGGGAAAAAAAAAAAAATGGAAAAGAGGAAAAAGTCTGTTCGAGAAGTTGAGGCCACTCGATTTCATGAACGAGGAAGGAAACCTTAAGGATAATAATACTTATACACACAATGTTACAGATGTATTATTATACCTTTCTTCCTTCCTTCTATCTTACCTTCCCTTTTTTTTTTTTTCCTCTTCCTCTCATTGGCAGTGGTATGGCGGTTCATGGTGACCGTATCTCGCGTAAAGACCTTGGCGAACGTTTTCGCTATGATTTCCAATCTTCGGACTTGATCTTTAGGCCTTAGGGATCTTGTTGGGATTTATATGTACGACTTCTAGGCTCTAGTTTGTGGCTACCACGTGCCCCGGGCCTACAGGATCCCCCAAATCCCATACCGAGAAAATATTAAAGTGGAAAGAGTCGGTAGAGGCTCAGAAACCGAGATTTCCTACACTCTTCGGAAGAAAAAGTGTAGAGAGTCATTTTTTTTTTTCCACGATGAAAGGAGGGGGGAATCAAAAGCGTGCTTTTTATCAAATGGGGTGAAATCGGAGACTCAGAAAACTGTAAGAACCTGTAATACGGAATAAAAGAAAAAGGGAACGAACTTCCCTCGCCATAAAAACGGCGAGAAAAAAAAAAAATAATAAAAAAATTTCTGTATAAATAGAGTGAGAGAAACGTCTGCTATACCTTATACCTTATACCTTATACCTTATACCTAGGGGCATTTCTCTCTCTCTGTAGCTAAGGGATGGAAAAGTCTGAGGGTTATGATAAGGGCTAGTAGTATTTCCGCGGGGTGTGGCGCCGTTCCGTGATCGTTGGTAGTGTAGTGTGGCCTCAGGAGACGGTTTAAGAGTCTTGAAAGAGCTGCTTGCTGCCCCCGAGGGGTGGCAATTCGGGTAGTTTGAGGAACCGCTGAATCGAGTCACCCGTGGCATACGGTTATCAAGATCGAAAACGGTGGGAATGATAAAAAGAAAAAAAGAGGGAGTAACCACGGTGTAGGTGAAAGAATGAATCTCTCCGCGAAAGAAGATGCCTTTTTTTCAAAACGTTACAACTTTTTGAGGGAAGAATTTTTCAGGGTAAAATTTTCGAGAATTCCAACTCCGAAAATCATATGTGAGTCAGAATCGATTCTGAATGATCCGCAACTGTTTTTTTTTTTTTTTTTTCATTTTTTATTTCTGCACCCTGTTAATTCTCCTAGTGAGTGTAGTCGGATACGTCGATCAAGGCATAAATTCCGGGGCACATGTAGACTCGGATTTTTTCCCTTTACCGTGAGATTATGATGAATGGAATCCACCCAATCACACAGAACGGCTGGCTTCCCGATACCGAAATCGCGGGGCATGGGCGAAATTTGATTTTGAATGGATGGGCACGCGGGTTGGTTCGTCTCTTCTCTACCTACGTGTCCCTCTGCGGCTGTTGTCCCCCGGCGTGTTATAAACCGACCTTGAAATCAGTGCGTAAACGCATGTGTGCTTGGTCCCGGAATTTTGGGGAGGTTTTGGTGAAAATTGTGAGACGCGTTGGGCCGTGAACTCGCCGATAACAGAGAGTTATGGGTAAAAACCAGCAGCCCCAGCGCCCCGGTGTTCCTCCTCGTCGTTGTCCCCCGTTATTCGACCCTCCGGCTCCGGGGGTACAGATTTGCGTAAATGTTGAGTGAAAGTAAAAAGCAGAAAGCAGAAAGCAAAGAGCAAAAAGCGAAAAGCGAGAAATCTAAAGGCATTTTTATATCTGGATTAAACATTTTTTCGAAAACAAAACCCCGCTTAGATTATTGCCTTTTCATCCCTCTCTCTCTCTCTCTCTCTCTCTTATTTTCTTATTCCTATACATACCTACATTGTTATTATTAAGCGACTTGGAACACGCTTTTAGGAAGCTTTGGTCAACGCCAGGATTTTTATCCACTTTCACTTTATTTACCCTCTCTGCAGGAACTGTTCGAGCACAACTCCTTAACTGGACCCAAGAGCCCAGAAATTCAACCCTTGGTGTGTTGTGCCCGGCCAAAGACTCAGAAAGGAAACCCTTTCACTAGTATTCTCTCTTTGTACTTTGAAAAATTAAATTGCGGTCAACCCCTGGACCCACGAAGTACCTGGGTGGGTACCAAAAAGTTTTTAATAAAAGGCTGAAAAAAGAATCAAGGTTCTATTTTATTCCTATATTGTATAAAAGATTTCGACAAATTTTCTTACCTGTTTTGCCATAAAAATTCTCTTATTAGTATCATCGATCTCTTATTTATTCACCCTTCAAAATCGCTCATATGCATATGATCCGATTCAAACATCGCGTTTTTCATTTTTCTATAAAATTTCTCCTGAACTTAACCGGGATAACGGGATCCATGAAGCCGAAACCCCCGAAAGTATTGAAGCTAAAAAATGAGTAGAACAAAGTAATACGAACGAGGGTTGCAATTTTTTTGTTTTTTTGCAATCGATTCCTAATAGTTGGAGACAGGTATCATCAGTTTTCCCCGAAATGACATAATGTCAGAATATTCCCATCGAAACGGTGAAAATTCCGAATTTTAATATCACGGACTGGCAGTTTTTTGGAAAAAGTATTCCCCCGAAAGTCGATTCGAAAAACTTTCAAGCTAAGAACACCAGAGGTTGAAAAATTCCGAAATTTGAAATTCGCGCATGTGTAGTATATCCATTTAGTGTTTAATAACTCGGGCTGTATTGATCGTATCGGAATCAATAAGTGGTCAAATTAATCGTCTTGATTTTCGCTTTTTGGATAATAAAACTTTTCGAAATCCCACGGACTATTCACCCCATCGTCGAGTCACATAAATTTATGCACCAAAATTTTCGTTTTTTTTTTTTTTTCTATTCTCTGAAATTCTAAGGTATAATATGAACTTTATGTGGAACTGAGAATTCTAAGTCGTCCTCAAACGAATTCGAAACTTCAACCCACCCTCGCATCTAATCGGATAGAATATTTCTATTCAAATCGTATTCATATCATACACAAACCCTTAATTGAAGAGCGTTGTATCACTCAGGGATTGAACATGGTCGAAGTGATTAAGGGACCATCAATGATGTGGGTGTAATGTGTCTGGACTGCAGCAGCAGGAAGTTCAGTCCAGTTCATAGTTCAGTTCAGTTCAGTTCAGTTCAATTTAATCTGTTATCTATGTACCATATAATATATATATGTATATATGTATATAGAAATGATTCAAGTCTTGTTATCAGTAGCCACTAGACGAAGAGATTTAAAGAGAGGTGAGGAGAGACTGGCTGGCTGGTGAGAAGAGCAACGTCAGCAGGATCCGCGCCATGATATTATGGGTATCAATCGAAGGGTCGCGGTGGTGTCGCAGGCAGGAGAACAGCATTAGCCACATACTGGATCAGCTTAGCGTTACCATTACATTACGTTACCATTACGTTGCCATTACGTTACGTTACGTTACGTTGGGTTGGTGGTAACCCCAGGCCCTGTTGCTACTGCTACTGCTACTGCTACTGCTACTGCTAGTGCTAGTGCTATTGCTCCTGGAGGATAGAGAGACTGATGTATCGACTATCTAGTTAAGTTCACGGGCGATTGGCCCGGGAACCAATGGCGGGTGATGAATTGGTGATTAAGATGAGCCGCTCCCACCCTTTCCATCCAATCCATCCCTTCAGCAATACTGCTAACGTCGCGTGATTTCTCCTCAACGAAAATAAATCCATTATACCCAGATAGCTAACGTGTTCATATTTCCAACACCATATAGATTGCGCCTATATCATATCTATATACGTATACGTTAAGGGTATACGTGTCCTTATTTAGGGTATGGTCGATTTTTTTTTCCTCCTCCCCCACCACCCCAAAATCGTTTACAAATAATTAAAAATAAATCCACTGCAAGATTTTTTTGTTCTTTTTTCTTCTTTTCTCAATCGTAAACCCCATACGCGAAAGGGATGGGGGTGGGGGTGAATTTTTCGATTTAGAAAAATACACCCGTTTTTTTTTTTTACCCCGAATTTTTCATCAATTTTATCATCGCGGGAAAAAATTTTATATTTTTAAACTACAGCAGCGAACCTCAACCGATTTTTCAAAACTTTACAATTTTTTTTTCATTTTTTTTTCTCCATTCCTATATCTTTATCTTTCTTTTTTTTTTTTCTTTTCTGTCTATCGCGCATTATTTTTCTTCCTCAGCCATAATATCGGCTATCTCCTTTTCTCTCTCTTTCTCTCTTTCACTGGTTATAAATTATGATAATTTCATTCGAAATGGTGGCTCGTAAATTAAACTAACTGTTTTTTCCTCTCTCTCTCTCTCTCTCTCTTCCTTTATCTCCTTTTTTTCGTCCTTTTTTTATTATTATTATATATATATATATTTTTTTTTCTTTTTTTTTTCGTTATCCAACGCGTGTGTATATATACCTATATACTCTTAGGTATATATGAAATCGTAACTCCTGCAGCAGCAGCAGCAGGTCATCAAAACGAGAAAAGATACGTTTGTACAGGGGGTAATGCGAACCTAATGGCTTACCTTCCTTCCTCTCTTCAACCCCCTCTAAATAACGCTTGCCCAGTATTTAAATAGAAAAAAAAAAAAATCGAAATCTTCGGGTAGGTATGTATATAATATTCTATATACAATTATACATATCTATACGGCAGGTTTATATAATACAAACATAAACATAAACGGAAACCGGAATTTCGTGGCGTCTGTAACATCCGTTTCGTTATCCAACCCCCTTTGTACCCTCGCTCTCCTTTATTCTTTTCACCATATAATATACACAATCATGTGTGTATGTATGGATACGTAAAATATTTTTTGGACCTGATTTTCTTATTTTTCTTTCAAAATTTTTGAATTAAAAACCGTGTATATATCTGGTATTTTTATATATATTATATATATAAAATAATATTTGACATATATGCGTATAATATAATATATATACTATATAATAACAATAATCATTATTATTATTAGTCGAAAATGTAATATATTTTAAGGGATGAGAAGGACTCTGTAGGCACCCAGTGATAACATTGTCCATATTAATGACCATAAAAAGTTCTCGTTGCCTCCAGGGGGTGGTAGGAGGGTAGGAGGTTTTTGGTGGTAGGGAATGGATGGAAGGAAGGAAGGAAGGAAGGAAGGAAGGAAGGAAGGAAAGAAAGAAAGAAGAGGAAACGAAGGCGCAAGGAAGAAGAACAGCTAAAGAACGAAAACAGCGAAGGTAATTTATAACCGCGAAGAGGTGGAGGGTTACGGGGTTACAGGGGTATGAGAGAGAAGAGAGAGAGAGAGCAGAGATGATGTGAGAGAGAGAGAGAGAAGGAGTCAGGCGATAAAATCCCCGTTTTATAAGGTGAAACAAAAGAGGGTACCCGTGGATGCCAAAACGGGAAGGAAAACAGGGGGTGGAAGGAGAAGAAGAGGTGGTGAAGAAAAACCGAGAGAAAATAAAGTAAAAAAAAACAAAAAACAGAAGAAAAAAAAAGGTAAAAAGTGATGCGGCGAAAAGGGTTCAACCTTTTTTACAACCCTTCGTACGTTACGAACCTTATATCCCACTCGCACGGTAGGGGCAGGCCAGGAGGGGGCTTGCAAAAAAAAAAGTAAACTGAACCATATTTTATTTTCTTTCATTTTTATTTTCAAAATTTTTACCATCATAATCACGTCGCGGTGTAAAATGGAGAAAAAAAAGGAGAATATCCTTTTTTTTTTTTTGTTATTTCTTCTCTTTTCGTTGGTTCGGTTTCAACAGAAGAATTCATTATCCGATGTACACATTTATAACAAAATAACGATATAATATACTTGCAGGAAAAAGAAGAAGAAGAAGAAGAAGAAGAAAAGAAAAAACATGCGATGAGTTTGATACACCTTTTGAGGGGGATGAGATTGGGAGGGGGGTGAAATATAGGTACTCGTTAGTCAACGAACCGTTGAATAAAATCAATGAGGATGAGGGTCGCATGACGACGCCTACCACCCATCTAACCCACCCCGCGTTGATGGGGCAGAGAGAAATGCTAAGGGGGTGGATTTCGGGTCGGGGGATGATGACAAGAGGTGCGAGAGAGGTGGACAGCTTACAGAGTGGTGAAAGGAACTGGGTGTGCCTCAACTTCCACTTCCACTTCCACTTCCACCTCGAAACCCACCCCTTCGTGGAATAGATGGATTATAAATACCCCAAGGAGACGAGGGCGACGGGAGGTCGTCAAAGAGGCTGGAGGAGACATAATCATCTTTGCTTCTCATTTCTCAATATCCATTCCCCTGTCAAATTCGCTTAAATAATAGCCAAGAGAAGAAGGAAAATGGGGCGAAAAAAGGACGATAAAAAAAAAGAAGAAACTAAAGAAAAGGTGTCCCTTTTTTTTTTGCTTTTTTTCTTCGGTGGTTCTTATAGTCCTCCCTTGTAATTTCAAGCATGTAATCCTCAAAGCCCGCATTTCGTTTTAAGGCAGACATATACATACAATTCTTAAAATGTATAGATGTGAACGTAAAGTTTTAGCCGCGATTTTATGCACGTATCTAGGTATAACTCTTTCTTGTGAAAATAATTCTAATGATTTATCTGAGGTATAAATTGGCGATAAAATTTTCGTCATTTTTTTTTTACAACAAACTACAGCTATAATTCGATACTTTGGTACTGAGAAAAATTACATATTTTTTTTTATCTACAGAATATATTTTATGATATAAACTAAGAAAATCTACGATTTTTACTTGACGTTAAAACTACAAAAAATTTACAACATATTTCGTCTCGGTTTATAACAGCTTAGAGCTATATAGGTGAAATTTCATACCGTAAACCCGGTACGATCTTTGCATACTTATACAGAATATATATATACACGATATTCTTGGATCTTGAGAACTGAATGATTCACTCTGCAGGTGAACGTTGGTTTCCTATTCCTCATGCAAATTTAGTCGAATAGAACGTCAAGCTGCAGAGACTTGCCCCTCAAACTCTCGACAACACGTCAATCGTCGGGATGTATAGTCAAGGAAGCGAATTCTGAGGCGCCGTATTCGAGCAACCGAACATACACTTGGTTTTAATTTTAATTTCCTTAAAATCGGGTGTCAAAATTCATAGATTTATTCGCAGTACGTATATATACGTTATACAGGATGTAAAAGATATATATATAACAATCCACGCAGTGGTAATGAAAGTAAAAATTATAAATCAGAAGGAATAAGAAATAGGGAAAACTTATTCGTTTATCTCTAAAAACTCACATATTTTGCACATGTGAAATAAGTAAAAAAGAAATGCAAGAGAAAAAAAAAAAAAAAAAAAAAAAGCATTCATTCTCTTACTTCCCAGAAGAAATAAGTGAAGAAGAAATTCCATTATAAAAATTTTATAGAATTAAGGTAAAAGCCGTAAAAAAAAAAAAAAAAAAAAAAAAAAAAAACCCCGTGAATATACACATACGAGGGGTTAAATATTTGCGTTGAGGTCCCCCAAGCTTGTTCAAAACTAGAGTATTTTTTAGGGGATGATTTCTATATTATTATCATTATCATTGCTATACCTTTATTTGAAAAATAGAAACTGATGTGAAGTAGCTTTGAGCGTGCAGGGACCGATCATAATGTGCGCAAACTTCGATCGAGGATTACGTATTCGATGATGAAAATAAAGAAAATACAAAAAATGAAGGATGAATATAGTAGAAGGGGATTTAAAAAATATCAGAACTCCATGCAGCATTAGCGATATGTATAATAATAAGATGAGAGAGAGAGAGAAATAGTGAAGGAGGTCATTTCGCGAAAAGCATATTTCCCACACCCAGATATTCGCAAACCTACCCCATTCTCAAGTCCCGGAGGAAATTTTAAAACTAATAATCACGAGCTGCATAATTGCACAGCAGGTGAAAACCCGCGATATAATACCTACGCGTGTGTGTGTGTGTGTGTGTGTGTGTGTGTGTGTGTTATTTCTGCTCGTACATAGCACACATACCTGTATATATGTATGCAGATTATTTAAATAAATTCAGCTTTATAAAACTGTTCTTCGTCTTCTTCTTCTTCTTCTTCTTCTTCTTCTTCCTCGTCTATATAGGTATAATGTATTTGAATTTTGATATAGTATATTGAGAATAAGAGAGAGAGAGAGAGAGAGAGAGAGAGAGAGAGACGTGAATTTTGATATTGTTATCACTATAATAATAATTATTATAATTATTATATTTTAAAATAGAAGTGAACTACCCACCTACCCCTTCCAGGCTACAGGAGTTCCACGCGAATACACCTACGGTATAGTATAACTATATACTCTGTATAGAGATATGCGATAAATAATACTACCTTTTGTGCTCATCCAGGATACCAGACAGGAAACAAAAAGGAAAATGAAATAAAAAATAAAAAAACAAAATGAAAAACGAATTAATACAAAATAGAAGAAATTTAAGAAAATAAAAAAAGTATAAATAAAATGTATCTAAAGAACTGCACGAGTTCTTTTATATGTGAATTATATCTAGGTACTGTGTGCGGTTATATACTATATGGTAACCTAGGGGTGGTTATAATTTAAGAAAAATTCCCTGCGTTACATGATGGATATCAATTAATTAGTTCAATAAAAAAATCGCTCGCGTCTATATTCTAAAAATTTTCCCAACACCTCGATACTCGAAAAGGCGAGATGGGAATCGAAAAAACAATTTTAGGGGTGGATGCATGGGGCACGAATGATATTGAACGATTCATAACTCTAGAAATAAAGAAATAAAAAATTTTTCGTAACTTTATCCGATGGGGTGCCAGAGTTACGACGAAATTCGAAATGGTGGTGGTCAGAGGGTGGGTGAAAACATATGGAATTCCCCATATTTATATAATACTCTTATTTATTATTATACATCTACACATTTATGTATGTGCTAGATTCGTGTGTTTATTGATTAGCTATTCAAGGTTTGATGATTTGGAATTAGTTCCGAGTATGTAATATACATATATATATCTGGTTTGCGGTAGAGAAGCTCCACAGCTCTCCCTTATCACTATTCCGAATCCATTTCTAAATATGCGATGCAAATTTCGATCGGATTCTATTGTTTACCCAGCTTCAATTATCTCGCCTAGAATCGATTAGCGCGGTGATAAATTTGACGAAATATAACTAAGGAAATTGGAATTTCAAATCCGAAAACGATGGACAAAATTTTCCATCATTTATATGATTAAAATTAGTTTCGTTTCATTTTCTCATCAACTCACTGACTCGATTTCTACGATTGCATTCGACCTCCGCCCCTCTGAAAAATACAAAAAAATAAAAGAAACGTCAGTTTTTATAAATTTTCAAAATCTACGAAAATAAAAAAAAACTCTGACTCACCCTGGCGCCGATTTTCCCGGGATATCACCGCCCCTGTAAAACCACCTGTAAAGTTTTTCCACGTCTGTATTATGTCCGCCTCGTTTTACTTGTCTTCCGGTCGAATTAGTACGGTGAAAATTATTTTTGAAGCCGGGTAGTTTACTCCCAAATAATTTCCCGCCTAATTCATGGCCGATGCGGTGTCTGTTTCTTTGGTAAAATCCGGGACCCTGGGGGGGCGGGTTTGCGATCCTTGAATTTTTCTCATTCTCGTAATTCCGCATTCCAGTAATGTGGTTCCCCGATTTTCGGTCCTTTTTTTTAAACAGGGCGACTTCGACCGGCCTGGGAATGTTGGAAAAGGATTCTGCGATGTTCAGGATCAAAGTATTCCTCGTCGTTGCAGATGTGACGGAGTCCTCCGTGTCTGCAGGTAAATTCGGAGCCGGATTATTCAACCCCTTATTATAATTGAGAGATATTTTCAGGTTTTTATCGCCGAGGTAACTGGGGGTTGTAAAATATCGGGGTGACGAAGATTCGCCGCCAAAGTATCGGGGGGCTTTTTGATCGATCGGTAATAATAAGGACGAGCGAATAAACGGGTCTGAAAGAGTGGTGATCCTCGTTTCGAGATCCTCGTTCCTTACGTCCGGTTTAATTTCCTTAGTAGTTACCTTCCCTTCGGGACTAGGAGATCTCATCTCGTTTATAGTTTCCGAGGCAACGTGCTCCGAGGACTTGCGATTTTCAAAACCCGTTACTTTCGCTCCGCCAGAATCTTCCTCGTAATCTTCACCTTTTATTAACTTATACTCGGGCTCTTTTGAATGCAGATTTTCGACCGTACTCAACTCGATGTAGTTTAATTTCGAAGTAGGATATTCTGTGACGATTTTTATTGAATTTGAACCTGTAATGGCTTCTTTTAAATTCGTATCCGTAACGATTTCCCCTAAATTTGAATCTGTCGCGGTATTTATTAATTCCAAATCCATAACAGTGCTTTTCAAAGATGAGTCTGTAACAGTTTCTCCTGAATTCGGACTTGTCGAGCTTTCTCTCGAATTTGGATCTGTAAAACTCTGGTCAAACTTTGAATCCGTGATAGTTTCTTTGGAATTTGGATCTGTGTCACCTACTTCAGAATCCAAATCCATAATAGTGCGTTTGGGGGTTGAATCTGTATTTGTTTCTGTAAAATTCGTATCTGTAAAGCTTTCTTCGAACTTTAAATCTGCGATAATTTCTTCGAAATTCGAATCTGTATTCATTTTTTTTAGATTTGAATTCCTGCCGGTTTCGAGTTGGTGGTTTTCTGCTTTTGCCACTTCATCGAAAGATTCTATACTTCCTTCCCCGGATTTGCTGTCTTTAAATATTTCCTCGACCTCCTCAATCCGAGGAATAACGGTATTTGATTCAGGGTTCGATTTTCCACCGATTTCCCCATACCATCCCGAGTTTTGATCATCAAAATTCAGAGCCTCCGGAGGTTCAGAAAATCCATCAGAATTTAGAGTAGCTTCCATCCCCGTTGAAGAATAAAAAGAAGAAGAAGAGGCACGATCTTCTTCCTCGTATTTTGGATTCGACGAATCGGTGTAAGCATAATTTTGATTATAAGTCGATCTTTCAGACCGTTGACGACTAGTCGTTAAAAAATTCCTCTTTTCTTCTGCCTTTTCCGATCCTGTGGAATCGATTTTCTCATCCCCGAAGTAATTGGGGGTGTTTTTTGCCGCCTGTTAAGAAATAATTAAAAATGATAAGTAAAACATAATATTTAGTTTGACTTTACTCCGTTTCATCCCATCTTTTCTTTCCATTTCGTTCCTTTTCTTTTCTTTTCTTTTCTTTTTTCTTTCGCGATCTTAAATTCCGAACGAAATACGATTACCCCTAAAAATGAACTTATACCATCTATAATAAGGTACGACATTTAACAATGATGTTCAGAGGGATGTTCACAAGGATGTTCGCCCCCACCGAATCTCTGCACTTCATCAGGGTTTATTTTTCATGGGCGTAACCCAATGGCCGAACCTTTTGCCTAACGGCAAAATAGATTATCTACCATTTTCGAATTTATTCTTTTAACCCTTTGACCTGGAGCTCAAAAAAAAAAAAAAAAATAATCTGAACGATAATTCAGGGCGGTTCTTATTCGCCCTCTGTTATACTATACGATAGTATATAATATAGTTATAACCGTAATACGAACTGGATGAGAAAAATTCTTTCTACTTCTTCCTAAAATCGAAAGACACAATTTTTATCCAACTTTCTTCAGACTCGAAGGTCCAGCTTTCTATAGTCGCCATGATAACTCAAAAACCATTATATCAACAGACTTGAAATTTATTGGGAAATTCAGTTGCGCTGATATACTCGGATTGACCTGAACTCAAATTGGTGATGCGAATTGTTCCGGGCTAATAATTTCTACGACTTTAACTTTCGTTTAAGACACTGTTTTCGTCTTATTTATTAATTAGCTTCTAAACCGAAAGTATCAACGTGATGATTATAGATCAATCCGAAAAAAAAAATCTCACCGAGCCCCTCTATGAATTTCAGATTGATAGATCAAACGGTTTCGTAATTATGACGTTCACCAATTCTTCAGGAGAGATCGATTTCCGATTTCGTAACTCCGTTTCAACCCCAAAGCGATTTTTACTTACTTCGATTTTCTGAGTGTGTGTTTCTTCGGGAACTGTGTTCCTCGCAGATTTTTTTAGCCGTTGATTAGCGGCGATTAAAATTTTGTAAATAATCATAAACTTTGATTTAAGTTCACCGTCTTCAGGAAGTGTTAACAGATCGTAAAGAATTCGCAGCCTTTTCCAATCCACCGGAAGTGCGCCGAGAGGCATTAATTCAATCTCTTTAACAGCTACAGACTCTAGAGGTAGCTTTCCTGATTCAGGTACTGCACCATCGTCGATACCAAGATACGGATACGTTGCGGTATTTGATATCGGTGCTTCCGGCAGATCAAATTCGTCCAAGTATCTCTCCAATTCCGCAATTTGCTGCGGAAGGCATACCTCTCCAATTATTATACCTGAAATATCAATGATTTGATTAATTCGGATAGGAATCCAGCTGGGACCCGCAATTGGGATCATATCGACGATTTCTAATTATCGAAAGAAATAAAATATGTGATCAATTGATTTCAGCGAAAGAATTTAGAAATTGAACCTTTTTTTTTTTTCTATTTTTCACAGATTTTAGAAAATAGAAAATAATTTCAACATTTCTATTCGTTTTCATACAAGAGATATCCTAAATAAATTTCATTCATTTTTAATGATTAAAAAATAAATAATGAATAGATTTATTTTTTTTCCTAAATTTAAAAAAAAAAATTATGATAATCATAATGAAAACCTCTCTAATACCTGGAGTTTCATGGATTTTTTCATAACCGGTAACAAACCGCGAGAAATAATTTATTATAGAAAAGTATATTAACATTTTTTTCCACATATCAAGAAATTATTTTAATTATTTTTTCCCCCCTTATCTTGTAATTAAAATTATTGAACGATTCTTTATCTCTTTCTTTTTTTTTTCGCAAATTTTTTTTTTTTCTCTATTTATTGTTAAAATTTACTAAACAGCAACAGAAAAAAACTTAAAGAAGAAAATATATCCAACTGGCTGACCGTCGTGGTTGAATGAGAGATGACTGACTACGAGATGCCTGACTCCCTAGGTTCTATGAGGCGAAATTTGCAATCTCAGCATAAAAGCTGTATAATGTATATATACATACATGTATAGATGTAGGTAGAGACGCGTTAAACACGTAGGATTGCGTTTTTTTTTTTTTTTTTTTTTTTTTCCGTTTTCTGTTATTTTAGTATTTTCAAAGAATTTCAAATGTCAAATTTCATTATCATTTATATAATATATTGAAGGATGAGGGAGGGAGATCAAGGAGCTGATACTGAAGGATATAGTTAATGAATTTCATTAATTGATCGATTTATATATTTATTTGTTTATTCATTTATTTATTTATTTATTTATTTATTTGTTTATTTATAAAAATTATCCGTAAATAACTATAATATACATTTATAATTACAAACCTATAATATAAGTATGTTATTATATTATATAGTATATTTATATAATCTATACATAATACATATTGTTCATAATAATAATAATAATAATTATTATTATATTTTTCAGTTTTTTTTTTTTCTGTTTTTTTTTTCAGAAACTTTGAATTATTTTTGTTTTCTATGCACAAGTAATAATGACGTAATTAAAAACCGCGTCTACACCGATGGATTAGTTTAATAATAATAAACATGATTTTTTTTTTTTTAACTTTTTTTTTTCCAATTTTGTAACTTTAATAATAATAATAATAATAAACAATAATAACATAAACAACAACAACAACAACAACAAGGCTAACAACAACAAAAATAAGAACAAGAACAACGATAATAATAATAATAATATAAGAACAGGAAAGAAAAAAAGAAAACGAGAGGAAAAAAAAATATAGAAGCGTTTTTGCTTTTTTTTTTTTTTTTTTTTTAACGATACGGTGAAGACGCGATAGCGCATTAGTTACGTTACTCATTACTTTGCATATCAATTATTACATTATTAAGATATTTTAATATAAAAATTTGATCGACGCATGATGTTTCGTATATATATATAGTATATAATATTGAGGTGGTCCTCAATTAAATAATTTTCAAATTTCAATCCTTCCATGATCAAGGACGTCTCGAAATATATACGAAGAAACGAAAAAAAAAAAGTTGTATTGAAAACCTCGGGTTCCTATTACAATTTTAAGTATACCGCAGCTCTTCAAAGCTACCATATCGAATTTTTCAATTTTAATGAAAGTTTTTTTACTGATACCTATACTACTATGGTATAGGTAAAAAAGTTTACGGAATTTCAGATTTTTTCGTAACGACAATGCGATAGAAAGTAGAAAATCATTTCTAAGTACTTCAAATCGTCGTTTATATTTAAATGGAAAGTTTCGAAAGCTTTGAGAGATTTTTAATAATTTTGACTATTTTATTTTTTTTATTTATATATGTATATATATATATATATATATATATGTATATATATATATATATATATATATGTATATATTTCGGGACGTTCTAGTCCATAGATAAGGAAACATATATTACTTGTTTACTTGTTTACATAAAATATAATATGTATATAAATATATCGGTATAGATGTGGTACACTAACCGTTTTAGAAAAAAAAAAATGTTTTATTTTATTTTGTTATTTTTTTTTTTTTTTTTTATCATCATCATATAAAACGAAACTCAATTTGAAAATAACAATGATGATTGTAATAATAATAACAATAATAATAATAATAATAATAATAATAATAATAATAATAATAATAATAATAATAGCAGCGTACTTCCAAAATAACGAATTCTGTATGGAATAGAGAAAGGAAGACAAGAAAAAAGAAAATAAATAAGACCAGAAATAAGAAGAAGAAGAAATTGTATTTCGTTGTATTTTTTTTTTTATTTTCTTGTATCGATTCTTTCTTGTATATCAATGAATGAAAATAAATTTATTCGTCAATTAATTAATGAATTAATTAATAATCAATTTTCTTATAATTAAACGTAAATATTAATCATCATTATCATTATCATTATCATTATTTAGTAGTCGTACGTCTTTATGACGTGAAACATAATGTATATCCATTTATTGAATAATTTTCAAATGATATTCCTTTAATTTATTTATAAACATCTATTCTATTTATTTAGGTATTTGTATGTAGTTTTTTTTTTTTTGTTTTTTTTTGTTTCTTTATTTATTAACTTATTTATTTATTTATTCATTTATTTATTAGTTTATTTGTTTGTTTCTTGTAACCCTGAGTCTAAGATTCTACACCACCACGACTAAGCCGCAATAATTATACAGACAGACAGAAAGGGACACGCGCAATATTTCTATGGCATAGATAAATAAGATTTGAATAAAAGAAAGAAAATAAAGAAACTCAAATGTCTTTGGAAGAGAACTAGAACTAGAAATAAAAATAAAATAAAATGAAAATCTAAATAAAACTGTAATAAATCAAGTGTCTCTGCATGTATTATACGTATTTATTTATTCATTTATTCATTTATTTATTTATTCCTCTTTTAATATATCAACATAAAATAAACTCGATTATTGAATTCTCTACTACGCATACAACGTGTCTATACATATACATATATAATGTATTGTCCCGTTTATTATTATCATAATTATTATCGTATAATACACGTACAGCGTGTATTCTATTGTAAAATAGCACATTTCGTTTCCCTTGCGCGTATCTATAACGAATATAATAGGTATATACCTATAATATTATCAGCTATTAGCCGTGGTTTGTTTATAACAGCCAAGTTACTTGTTTGTCGTTTTACACCATTATTTATATGTTTTTCACTTTTTACTCCTTCTTCTTCTTCTTCTCGTGTTTTTTTCTCATCACTCTACGTATGTATACATATCTTAAATAGTATTGTATTTCGTTTAATTGTACCTATACATATATATATATATATATACTGTACAATGCTTTTTTTTTTGTTTTCTTTTTATTATTCTTCTTCTCTTCTTCTTCTTCAATCTCCTTACACAACATCATATAATAACATATACATTACCTAATATAATATAATATAATATAATATAATATAATATAATACAATATAATATAATATAATATAGTATAGTATAGTATAGTATAGTATAGTATAGTATGTATAGTATAAATATATACAAACGAAAAAAAGATTAGTCTTAATCGAAAAAAAAAACAAAAAAAAAATATATACATATACATCTCTTCATTTATCTCTCTCTTTCTCTCTATTCACGTTATTTTAATATATCATCTTCATCTACCCGTATGTAAACATATACCTATATGTATACAAGAAAAAGAAAAAAAAAAAACGAATATACCTAACTAAAAACTATAATTTCGAATTCTATTTTCGTTATATCCTTTCTCGGACCTGTTAGCTGCTAATCTTTCTAAAGATGAGTGTTTTTTTTTTTTGTTTGTTTAATGATATAATATGATATAATATAATATAATATAATATAATATAATCGCAATAATTATTTATTTATTTATTCATTTGTTTTCTTATTTTTTGTTCATTTTATATACTCTTGTCCTATAGGTATACCATATGCATGTATGTATGTATGTATGTATGTATGTATGTATGTATGTATGTATGTATTTATGTATGTACTACGTATTTATCATGTGTGTATTAATAATTATAGTTATCATACTGTATAATATGAATATAATATCTATATTAGTCTTACTCTTAGTTTTAGTTTTAGTTTTAGTTTTAGTTTTCTTGTCCATCTCTTTCTCTCTCTTTCTTTCTTTATTTCTATCTCTTAATCTGTTTTTTTTTCTTCAATAAACTGGCGCGAAAGCGATACTATATAACAATATAGATATTATGTAGTAACTTACGACAATTATAATTAAATTAATAATAATAATAATAATAATAACAACAATATTAAAGATCCCTGAATTATATACCTACTTTAATTGATATAAATGTATATATTTTTTACTTCGTTTTTCCTCACAATTCTGTCTGATAACCGACAACGGTATTACATACATATATATATATATACACATACCTGTGGTGCATACCATACCTATATAGGTATATTATATGAAAAAAAAAACAATATATATAGGTATATATTTAAAACTAAGCATGTAATAATTATAATAATAATAATAGGTAATAACAAAGTAGAGAAAGAAGAAAATTATCTCTTTTCATATTTAAATCAATATATATATATATATACGTATATATCACGTTTCTTTACGTTTCTCATCTATTCTCTTGGTGTATCTGTTTTTTTCTTATTTATTTACTACTTATTTATTCAATTGTTCTTTCCTTCCCTCCTTCCTTCTTTCCTGTTTATATATCAATATTTTATTTAAAAAAATATCAAAACTTTAGCGATTTTATTCCAAAACGGAATAAATTGGTATACCTATGTAGTATTTACAAAGAATAAACAATGGTAATAAGATCAGTTTAAATACTGACAAATTATCGTTTAATTTAGTTATTAAAAGATTGACATATTTATTTTTTTTTTTATTATTATTATCATCGTTATTAATCATCGTACGAAACATTGTTCGTAAAGATTCTTCAATCTTTCTTTTTCTTTTTCATCAAATTATATTCTCATTATATCATAATCAACTACGTAATCATATTCGCATTATATTAAACCGGTAATTCGCTTCCTTTGTACAACGTCTCTCTATCTCTATCTCTCTCTCTTTTTTTCTCTCTCTCTCTCTCTCTATCTAACACTGATTCTAATTATAAATTTGTATCTCCCTTCATTTTATTACTATACACGGTCAATCGAAAATATCACACATATCTATAATTTTACTTAGAAATTATTTATTCCCTTATTAACATTTCGACGATATTCCAAAAAAAAAAAAAAAAACGAAAAAACCCCCTTTCACATATCACATCACATATTTTATTCTACTTATCTCCAATTATCCTCGATTTATATTATATGTATATAGAAAAAAAGAGAAAAAAAAATTAAAAAAAACAAAAAAAAAAGGAAAAACGAAATTCAAACTGAGACAAAGAAAAAAAAAATATATTCGTTCGGAAATGTTATTTATATATTTGTAGTAAATATTAAAATTATGCGCGATGCGACGAATATCATTGAGTTTCATCGATAACAAGCAGCCTCAAGCATTTCAACGAATAATTTATTCATCGGTACTTTTCCGCTCTTGTAAACACTGGTCCAAAATTTTCTAACTATACCATCGGCTTGCCTGAGACTCGGAAGTACTAGGAACATGCTCTGGGTGGATCTAAGCGCCTGGCCAGGTCTTACAGCTGCGACACAATCGGAGAGAGAATTCAATATCACTTCTCTGAATCTAACAAGTGATTGAGGCTCGTCCAATCTCGCATCGCTGTTAACAAGCACCAATGCTTTAAGAACGTAAAATTCTTCTCTTGACAAACTAAGCCGTTGAAGTCTCTCTACTATTTGTATACACTGTGAATAAATAAGACGAGACAAGATTAGAATTCAGCCTTTTTATCAAATAAGTAGGAAAAAGCCCCGTGTGGGGTAGGGTATTCGGCTATAATATTATTCCATATACTCACATGTGTGTAAAGCTCGACGCAATGGCATTCCCTAGCGATTCTTTCATCCAATGTAAAATCCTGAGCAAATCTAAGCTTTCCAGAGTTAGGTACGCTCCTCCAGGCTAGACTAAAGGTGAGGATCTCCGCCCAGGTACTTTGTAGTAAACGCATTTGGTCGTTCAAAGCCAGTCCGCTGAAGCCTGGTATCTGTTTTGCCCATCCTAAGCAAAGAAATTGATAATTAGTATGTGTGTGTTTAAGAAACGATAATGGAGTCGAATTCGATAAAAAAAACTTGTTCAATTTACCTATAATACCGACTAGTTCTCTGTCATAGAGATCCGACAGCTGTCCCAATACGATTTGATCTGTATCCAACGTCAGCGAAGGACTAGATGCTTGCAGCATGTCTGGTTCGCAGGATATCAAAGCCTCGACCATTTTGTTATCTGAAATGATATTAGGGAAGGGCTATTTTATATTTTATTAATCGCCGATGGTGTGCGATGGCTGCAGAGCTTTCGATTTTACAATATCAATGAAGTTTATCATCAAGAAGAAAAAGATTTCAATACTTTATTTATTCAGAATAGAATTATCGTCGTTAAAACAGAAGGATAAGAGATAGAAAATTGATAGAAATTTTTTGTTCATAAACTTACTTGTTTCAGCAGACACAACGGGAGGTCCGACGTTAGCTTGAAATATTTTTATACCATTGCAATAAGTTTCTTAGAATTTTATTTGTTTTTTTTTTGGTTTTTTATATAAAACAAAGATTTGAAGATAAAACAATCATCGGCTTACTGTTTGAGTTCAATTTTACTTCATAAAAATTACCTTCGAGCTTTATGCTGGCCATCATAGCGTAGGGCTCTGTTGATCTTCTGTACTTTTGTCTGCCTCCTCTGACTCGATCAAGTCTCACACCTTCCTTGAGCATTCCTTGTCTTAGGCACTTTTGAAATCTACAAGCCTGGCAGGCTTTCCTTCTCCGTTTATTTATCTCACACTCGCCATTAGCTGGACAAGTGTATTCGATGTTTCCTGAATAATAATACATCAAAGTTTTGCGTTGTATACCAATTCCTCCTCTCATTTATTCCAATAAATAAATAAAAGAAAATAACATTCCGTTACATTATACAAAATTTCAAATCATTAACAAGAGAGAGGACTGTTTCCATCATAATTCATAGATCAACTAATCTAATCATTGCTAAATGGTAAAACCAAATCGAACCAAACCAAAACCCACCTTGTATAGTTCGTTTAAAAAATGCTTTACAAGCTTCGCACGATGCTACGCCGTAATGAAAGCCGCTAGCTACGTCTCCGCATACAAGACACAGTCTTCTCGGCAGCATATCCTCTTCTTTGATACCGCCCTGTAAAAATGTGGGGGAAAAACAAAAAAATAGATAAAAAATTCATGCCTAGATTAAAATTCTTAAAAAAAAAAAAAAATGAGAATAGGCAAGCGTTACGTATATATCGTCTCATTGAACATCTGGCAAGTAAAAGCAAGCCGACTGGGGCTCCCCGTCTCCCACCCCTCGGAAATTCCCTGAGTGTAAAGTTAGAATTTCTCTCTGTGTTTAATTCTGCGAATATTTTAGAGGCGAAAAAAAAAAAAAGACAAAAAAAAAACTCTTTCCGGCTACTTTTTATTGTTTTTTTTTTTATCATTCTTCTATTTTTGGTATAAAAAAGACCCGCCTCGTTCTTTATCCAGGTAGTTGAAACGTGAAATTATAACAATAAAATCTGAAATATATCCCAGTGTTAAAAAATGTCAATATTTCTCAATTATTATGGGATAAATTCAGTTTATCGGAAGCAAAATATACACCTGATGCAAAAGTTTTGTAGAGTTGTAATACGATTGTTAAAAAAATTAAGATATAGATAAACGACTTTCTATCGTATTGCGATCCTCTTAACATTCTATTTTTTTTTTTTTCCTTCTTTTTTACACCCAAACCCTGGACTCAACTGCAATGATATCTTAAAATACTGCATTGATTGTTTTTTCAAGGTCTGACTACGCGCCTAGTTATACAAGCTTCTTACTTATACCTTCGGCTATAAATTTTTTAGTTTACAAAGACTGGTCATTCTCAAAGAAAAATCATAGAATTAAACAAAAATTGATATTACAGATCGTATCAGTTCGTTTCTTATTCTTAATTACGTCCGTTTTCTCTTTTTTTTTTTCTTTTTTGAAACAATAATTCTAGAAAATGTTATTCACCAAAATTTATTAAAAAATGTTTCTTTGCTTTTATACCTCTGCCATTCCGATTGGTTGAGTCGTTGACGAACAATGATGTCTCTCGGGGCTACCAGGACTCCCTCCTCCACCGCCGTAATCAGGTATATCCACCTGACTGCAGGCCACCTATTTATAAATAATTAAAAATAAAAATTAATATCAAATAAGCAGATTATTCGGATTTAGAATCTAAGAAAAATCATTTTTTCAGAATAATGGGATAGGGAGTAACGAATATCGCTTCTTCGATCAGGAAGCGAGAGAATAAATCAATCGGTATAGACAACGTCATGATTTTCGGAAAATTTTAGTCCAAGTGAAATTCATTTCCTATTTTTTTTTTTTTTTGTTTTTTATGAAAAACTACCGGATCGCACGATTTCAAAATTTGGTCAGATCTAAGTTGGGTAAAATCCTGTGGATACAGGACTACAAAAAAAAAAATTCAGAGTCAACTTTTTTTTGTCTTTTTGTCTTTTTTTTTTTTTTTTTCGTCTCACATAATTCATACTCACATCTTGGTGGTTGAGGGTTGTCGTAGGTGAACAAACTTGGTGGTAATTCTGGGATGGTGTCGTCGGATTTTCAACCTCTTGTTTTATACTTGGTATTGCGGTCGTTCTATTGTTACCGACCATTCCTACTGAACCACCGTCACCACCCGACATCATAGAAACCTGATGGGAAAAAAAAAAAAAAAACAAAATATGAAAATTTGAGAATTAGAAATTTGAGAAGGAAAAAAAAATATATAATATACATTAATTATTAAGGATTAAGGACCACCCTAATATATATATGTAAAAAAAATACAAATTTGATCTTATTCAATCCAGATCAGGTCCAAGGACCTCGATTTTATCAAATTTCATGTAAAATTATGATACCCAGTATTTTTGCGTATCGCAAGTCTTCTGATAATTAGAAGAATAGAAAAATAAAGAAGAAAAAAAAAACAGAAAGATCCACCTTATCTACTTAAATCGAAAACTTCGATGTCATAAATCATCGGTATAGGATTTTGGAACTTTGTTTATCTATTTTTTTTTTTTTTTTTTTTTCCAAAAAGTACGTCTCGAGAAGATTAATTTGAGCACTTGTGGGTTTCGATACGATCAATACCGTTCGGGAGTTGTTTTAAAATTCTAAACTCCAACCGAGCCCCTTGAAAAAGGTATATAAATTGATGCAACACCTTGAGGCCGTATAAAGATTGCTGAAAATTCATACGTTTGATAAACGTAAGCCTAGTAGGTATATAATGCATATGTATGGTTGAAGTATTTTTGGGTAGAGACGCGCACATGGTATACATATATATATGTACATATTTAAGTACAAGAAAATAAAGTTAAAATAAAATTTTACAATTTTACAATTTCACGTTCTAAGAATTCAAACGCGAAAACGCAACGTTACTGCGGTGCAGCTGCCTTCAAAAAGATAAATGAAAGAAAGAGGAAAAAGATAAGATAAAACAAGAATTCAAAGAAATTTAAGAAACTATATGCGATACGATATATGTATACTAATCACTAGCCAGTGTATAATTAGATCTAGATGGTAATAAAAAAAATGAAAAAAAATAAAAAATATAAAAAGAAGGATCCTCCTTTTACTTCCCAATCAAAAAAGAAAAAAAAAAAGAGATCAAACAAAGTATAGTAAAAATAAAATAGTAACATCAATTGAATTGAATAACACAGCGTATGGGACTCCGGCGTAACGGGAATGTGGGTATCCTCCTCTATCGTCCCTTTAAAGCCCGAAGAGACGTGTAGTAGTTATATCGTACGTAGTTGCATGCGAGAAAGAAAGAAAGAAAGAAAAAAAAAGAAAAAGAAAGAAATAATGAACGAACGAACGAACGAGATCGAGCGAGCGAGCGAGCGAGCGAGAGACAGTATAGTACAGTAGAGTAGGGGTATATAGTGGAATAGCAAGAGTTAAAGTGCAGTAGAAAAAGTGCGTATGTCGTAGGCCGGCGGCCTGGCATTAAATCGCCCGACGATATCTGGACGGCCTTGAACTTGACGTCGACCAGGCAGGCAGGCAGGCAGGCAGGGCGGGAGGGCGAAAGGGAGGGAGGGAAGCAGACGTGACGCGACGAAGCGCTTCGCAGCCGAGTTGTGGCGAAGGCCATCGGCGGCGAGCCGTGGTTGTTGCAATTTTTAAGACGACGCATAGCGTCGCGGCGACACGAAAAAAAAAGAAAAAAATAAAATAAAATAACACGGAAACGGACGAGAATTAACGGAAACAAACGACGCTAGAACGTCATGAAAATAAACTAGTAACAATTTATATAGAAAAAAAAAAAAAAAAAAATTTTTCTTATTTTATTTTCAATTTTCGGTTCTTTTTTCTTCTTTTCTTTTCTCTTTTTTCATACGTTCACACGCAACACTTTCTCTATAAAATAAAATAAAGAAAAATTGACACATTCAAACTAACGAATAGACGGTACCATACATAATATATACCCAAGGTTTCGGGGAGACGATTTTTCAAGATATCGTAATGCGTTATAGCGATAGTATATTATCGATTATATAATAATATTAATAAGGTATAAATAAAAATTATTTATGTTTCGTGAGATTTTTTTGAACAGTTTTTTTTTTTTCTTTTTTTCTATTTTCTATTTCGAAAGTAACAAGAGTTCGTACAACGACGATGTATGTATATATATAATATATATATATACGTATACATACGACCGAATTAGATCGATCCGGCCAGCCAGTATGTTATAGGAGGCGAAAAATGGTATTTTTACGCGTTATCTCACACAAGCTTAACTAACCTAACGCAACTGTATCCAACCCAACCTATCACAACTGAAACGAACTAAACCGATAAACAGAAGAAGAAAAAGAAAAAAAAAAAAAAAAAAAAGTATGAAAGAAAAAAAAAAAAAAAAAAAAGTCCGCGGTCCGCGCGCAAGACCGCAAATGTTATCTGTTGCCAGGCGGGATATCCTCGAATATATACATGTACATATACATACATACATACATACGTAGATACATAATATACTTAATTTTATACAAATTGAAAACGAAAAGTTCCACTAACTTCCACATCGTCGTCATCATAATTTACAATTTTAACCCAGTGTACACATAACTGTATACATATACATATACATAGGTATATATATACGTATAATGCATATTAGAGACATAGGTAAGTATAATTAAAAAATAATACAGAAATACAGAAAACCCGAAATTAAAATATGTATATAAAACTTTAAAGAAATCACAATAAAAATATCGTCTTTTTCAGTCCGCACACGTCGCAGTGAAATTTTCTGCATGAGAAACGAAAATGAGAAGAAACAGAAAAAAAAAAAATATACATTTTTTTTTCTTTTTTTTTTTTTATTACCCAGAATTCCTCCGACTTTTACCTTACCGCCACGACCCCGGACTAGTCGGTTGGTTTCGTTGAGCTATTTAATTTTTTTTTTTTTTTATCTCCTTTTTTCTTTTTTCATCATTCTTTCTTTTTTTATCTTCTAACGAATATTTTTGGCGCTCGTCGCTCGTCGACCCTGACCAACCCTACCCTACCCTTCTCTCTAAACTCCGAGGCAGGCGAATCGATTCGTTGCGTGGGACACCCACCCATCAATCTCTTCTCCTCTCCCCCCCCCGCCCCAGACTCCCGCACCCGAACCCCTCGCCTATTCTCGCGATGTATATTATATCCGACCTCGCGCCTCTCTCTGTCTCGCTCTCCGCAACAGACACGCATACACACATATGAATATACATATATATATATATATATATATATATATATAAAAAACGAAGATATACATTTATTTATAGTTTTTTCGTCTTATTTTCGTGTATACAGATGCGTATTAGACGTTTATGTACACAATATGAGCGAGTATATAATAAGAGTCCGAAATTGTATCAGAATAGAGTTATTACATATGATATGTATATTGTAATGTATTATTTTAATCTTATTTTTTTTTTTACCTCCAACTTTATTATCACAAAAAGTAATAAAGTAAAATAAATAACATAATATTAATTGAGAGATAATAATAATTGTATTTGAACAAGCGATAATGATTGTTACCATATATTGTTGATTGTTATATATACATATATATATGTTGGTTTTGCATTAAAGAAAGTAAGAAAAAAAAAAAAAAATTAAAAAGAAAAATGGAAAAATTTCATAATATTTAAGAACTGTTTTCTCTTCGTAATATATACTTATATATATATATATTTCTTTTTTTACAAACATTATTTTCATCCTTTTCCTTGCGGTGACTAGAGGTTTACATTTTTCGCTGTTTTTCGCGTATATACATGATATATACACACATATGTGTGTGCGCATGGATATATTTCGTATTTATTTTTTTTTTTTTTTTATCGTAATATTTTAGGTCTCTCTCTCTCTCTCTCTCTCTCTCTCTTTCTCACTAGCTCTCGCACTCGCGTTTTGCGCGATATAGGTATACGTGTGTGCGTGGAACCTGCGTGGCCTTGGAAGTGTCGTTGCGCGTTGCGGTAGGTCGTGTCTACCGCGTCACTCTCCCACCACCATTACAAAGACAAAACTGTACTTGTACTACACGCATGTGTGTACGTGTACACGTGTGTATATATATACGTATGTGGACAGCTCAGAACTCCAAAAGTCGAAAACAAATGGGAAAAAAAAAATCTAAAAATTTCGGTTTTTTTTTTTTCGTAACTTTTAACTTCCGGTGTCCTTCGTTTGAAAGTTTTCTCGAATAACTCTGAAACGCTTCGCTCGATTTTACTGAAATTTCTTGTGAAGTAGTATTCCATTACGCCCTCAGACCTCACCTTAGCATTATTGCGATAATTGTCCTCGGAGACGATATTCAGGTACTTCCTGAGCGCGAGGTTTCTCGTTTATCGACATTTATCGCATTAAAAGACTTTGAGTTGAAGGGCTAAAAGTTAGTGATTGTTGAAGGGTAAGTTTCAACGATTTGAACGCGTGGTCATTCAATATCAGAAATGACCCCCCATCAACAGCGGGAAGTTGTCAAAAAATAAGAACGAATAATTGATAATTAATAATGAATAATGATACGTGATTTCGTTCTTGTTTTTCAACAACGTCCCACTGTTGAAATATATTACATATATTATTGCGTAAGTTTTTTTTTTTTTTGTTTTTTTATACTGTTTCAACGTCGGGATGCAAAAAAAATTAAATAACCCAAATATATATATATATATATATATATATATATATAATAAAGAAAGAAAAAAAAACAATATGACAAAGTCTCGCTCTCTTTTTTATATTATATAGAAATACACACACGTAGTGACACATAGGCATGTTGTACAAGGTCAGGATCGTTGACTGGGGTGGTGGTGTGGGTGTGGAGAAGATGACGTCACGGACGTCTCGTGGCCTTAAACTTGACTCCCTCCCTCCAGCCGTCCCACTCTATCGCCCGCCACCCTTTGTCCCGCTATCGCTATCGCTATCGTTCTCGCTCCGACTCTCACTCTCACTCTCACTCTACTCTCACTCTCCCTTCCGCCCGTACCGAACCACCTTGACGCCCTTCTTCCTTCCCCCAGTCGTCTAATTCCGTTCTACCTATATACCAGCGCGCGCAATTGTAATTGTAATTGTAATTGTAATTGTAATTGTAATTGCGATTATAATTCGGCGATGTCGTAGGACTATACGTAACAGCTATACCTAGTATCGCGTTTTGCGCCGAAGAGTAACAACGAGCTCGAATACTGTAATAACTAATCCAGTTTCAGCTGTTTCAATTCACATAGTATATATATATATATATATATATATATACGTATAATACAATACAATTAATTTTTTTCACTTTTTTCTTTCTTTTTTATACGATTTTTGTAGGTATTATTATTATTATTATTATGATTATTATGGTTATCATTATCATTATCATCATTATTATTAAAATTCATGTAATAATTGATATTTCGCACTGACATCGAGAGCGTGCAAAATAAAAAAGACTGTGCGAAATATGAAAAAAAAAAAAAAAAAAAAAAACAAGGGCGCTAACAAATGCGAATTGCGTATGTATGTATCTATGTATGTATGTATGTAAAGAGAGAAGAGAACCACGTCCAAGTATAGCTGCCAAGGATAGAAGTAGAAAAAGAAGTGAAACAAAAAAATATTTTTTTTTTTTTTTTTTTTTTTTTTCGAAAAATTCTTCAATCAATTCTGTAAAGTAAATAAAATAAACTGAATAAAATATAATAATTTTTATAATTTTAATATCTACTTATATATATATATAATTTTATTTAGGATATTATGATGTGTGTGACTGCAGAAAGAGAGGATCCCACCACGGGTGGTGGGTAAAGGTATAATATACATAGTATTATAACTTGATGAAATAATTAAGCCTGACGTAATCATATACGTTGCCCCCCCCCCCCCCCCCCGCCGTACAGTAGCAGCAGAATAAGAAACAGAAGCAGAGAATCACTAATAACAGTAGCAACGGTAAGCACCAGGAGTAGGAGCTGGAGCTGGAGCAATATGATAGGTTCTATAAATTTATATAAAATAATATATCGAATCCTTACTTAACTTGAACATAAATTGGGGCAAGAATAGGTCGAGAATTGGTAACACGCGAATTTATTATCAACGAATTAACGAATAAACGAACGAATTAATTAATTATTTGTATAGACGACTGGGAAAAAGGAAAGAGTCAAAAAAAAAAAAAAAAATAAAGATCGAGAACAAGGACGAGAAATTTAAAGTAAACTAAATGAACGATAATGACAAAATTCGATGAATCTTATTTTATTACATTCTTAAGCAAAAGGAAAAAGAAAAAGAAAAAAAAAAAAACGAAAAACGAAGAAGCAAAAGTCAACGTACCACGTCGTACATCCACGCCTCCATCGTGGTGTCGCAGAGTACAGTTCCAGGGTACATTAATATCGATGTCTAATATGTATAATCCAGAAACTTTGATAGATTAGAGAAGAAACGATAAAAAAAAAAAAAGAACAGTAAAATGAAAAGAAAAAAAAAAAAAATGAAATTTTTTTTTTCAAATTTATTTATCTATTTATTTATTCATTTATTTACTATTATTATTGTTGTTGTTGTTGTTTCATTATTTATATCACCTATGTTATTATTTATCCTCTTATAATTGTTATATATATTAGAATTTGAATATTATAAAAAGAAAAAAAATAAATAAATAATAATAATAATAAGTTGTTCGTTTTTGTAGTTTTATCGTTAACAGATTTTAAATATAAACTGTCTCGGATAAGAATTATTTATTGTTTTTATTATTAATATTATTACGATTATTAGCTCGCTCGGTAACATAACTCGTTTAAATATATATATATGTGTATGTACGTATATGAACTGATCTATCAATATATTATATCATTTATTATATTATATATAATAATATATACCGATATAAACGCATAGAGACAGAGAGATGGAAAAAAAATAAATCATAATATATCAAAAAGAAGAAGAAAAATAAAATTTCTCACGCAACACCGAAACCTTTATTATTATTATTATTATTATAATACGCACATGTATAGGTATACGTGTCGATAACTCTCTTATTATTACTACTAACTCTTACGTCTAACAATTTATGGTATGGGTACGGTTACAGTACGGTACGATATGTGTTATATGTACCACGCGGACCACGTCTAACCGGCAACGAACAACTCACGGTACTGAATCAGTGGTAACGGCGCGACACGGTGCGGCGCGACGCGGTGAGGTGCGGTGCTGTGCTACGAGACGAGGCGAGGCGCGGCGCGGCGAGGTGAGGCGAAGTACGAGAGGCGGCCCGGTCTCGACCAGACTTCACTACTTCAGACTTTGGCCACGCACGGCGATCATAGCCGCAAAAACCGCTACGCCCGGCCCCGGGGTCCAGGATTCAGGACCAACGCGCGGCGATGTTCGACTCAACTTGGTTCAGCATCAAGCCGGCTCCGCGCCTCGCCTCGCCTCGCCTCGCCCCGCTTCTTCTCATCCTCATTGATGCATCCGCGTATACCCGCGGGTTATTACGCGCCTTTTAGGCAATCGTAATTTACGTATAATTGTCATTCACTTATACATGCTTGTATATAATATGTACAAAATAACCGATAATGCAGATTTATTATATCCCATATTCATATACGTTACACGTTATTGCTACGATTTAAAATACAAAAGCAAAAATAACCTTTCTTACAAATTTCTGCAATTTGTAAATACAATAATAAAATAATAATAAATCTTTCCATCCTAAATAAGAATAACCGAAATAATTTTCTCTCTCTCTCTCTCTCTCTCTGTCGTATACCTACATAAATATGTATATCTTACACCTATACCCTAATTATAAATCGATAAATAGCCGAATGAACGACCGTTAATCAGCTTAAGTTTATCCATTTATTATAACATATATATATATTGAATACATGGCATATGAAGTATATTTAATGCCGCTAGGTAATCCCTGTGTAAAACAAAAAACGAAAAAAAAAATTTAAAGAAAAAGGGAAAAAAAAAAACTTCCAAAACAATGATATTAGTTAAAGATGCTAGAATTTCAATACAGTAATGTAATGATATTGGAGTGCGGAATGAAAATATCGTCTGTGTTTATCATCCCACTGCACTAAAAAGTTCAGATGTATAGGTAACATAGGTAGATATATACCTATATAGAATAATTCAACGAAGAGAACAGGCGAATTAACGATCAAAGTAACGATTACGAAGAATACGTGGTTAAAAATTTCGGTACTGCGTCCCGGTACATATATAGTAATTATAATATATATATTATGTATCGTATGTATTGTATGTATTATACAAAGAGAAATATAAAAATAAATAAATATTCACCGTAAAGCGTCGTATATAGGTGTTGAGATTATATGTAGCGTTTATTTACCTCTCTGTATGTATATGTATGTGTACATCTATTTCTCGTCTAGATGTAGATGGATAGATAGACGATATTGTGAAGAGCGAAATTGTACGATAGTAAATCCATCCTCCTTTCCTTCTCTCACTGAGGAGATTGGATAGAGGGGCGTTAGCTAGCTTAGCCTAGCTACAGCTGTATACAGTAGAGTAGAGTGCGCACACCCACGCTACCTCGCTATATCAGATACGTGTGTACGTATATCTAGTATAAAAGGGAGAGCGAAAGAGAGAGAGAGAGAAAGAGAGAACTAGAGAGGCGGGGGCGCGGTGAGCGAAAACCGCCACGTTACGGGAGGGATATGGCGGAGAGACGGCGGCGGAGGCGATGCTGATGGCCTTGAACTCGACTGCCGACGTTTTTGCACACAGCCGTCGGTCGGTCGGTCGGTCGGTCGGTCGTCCGCCCAAAACAACAGCCCAACGGCGTGGGACCGGGGACGATACTACATACACTCCATATATGTACCATACAAGTATATAGCTAGTACGCAGATAACATGTAGTACACATGTAGATCGTATGTAACAAATAAATGTGTTGCAGTGTGCAAAAAAAAAAAAAAAAAAAAAAAAAAAAGGAAGAAAGAAACAATCGAATTTTCGAAAGAAATATTCTCTTGGTTTCTGTTTTTTTTTTTTTTTTTTTTTTTGTATTATTTTATTCGTTCGATATATAAACGACAAGACTTTTGTTACATATTTCATGTATATATTATGTATATGTATGTATGTATGTCGAATCGCGATCAGTATCCGGCTGCAAAAGCAGCCGTCTCTAGCTAGTGAATCGCGCGACCGCGCCGCCCGGTATAATAAAACAGCGAGACTCCTCCGCGGAGAGTTGAGTTGAGGTAGGCAGACTATATAACAGACGAGCTATACGACGCGTCGTGTCGCGTCGCGTCGCGGGGCCGGTCGATATCACGCGCTCTCACTTTCGTACATGACTCTGACTCTACTCCGTCCCATGCCATAGCGCAATATCAACGAACCGCACGACTCCAACACGATAATATACGTATTGTGTATCAAGCCTACAGTGTGATACGCGAAAAAATAGAATTTTTATTTTTTTTACGACGAAAAAAAATAGCGAAATGATATTTGGTATTACATTTTATGTAAGAATAAGAAATACTATAAATAATATAAATAATATAAATACCAAATCTCATTTTTGCTATTTTGCAAATATTAGTTACGCGGTATCGCACTATCACCAAAGATAAGCCGAATCTCTGCACTATACCTTGGAGGCAGTACTTCGAGTACGGTCCGGTCCGGTCCGGTCCGAGGACGCGTAATCCTAGGTACGACGCGGTCTAGGTACGAAAAATACGCTAATGAATTCGAAATGAATGAGTCATTAGAATAGAAAACGGACTTTTTCCTTCAAATAAATTATATAGAGAGAGGGCAAAGCAGTCTGGTTCGAAATAATGCAAATATACATATATTCGTATTTTTGTATCTATTCACACAAGTCTTTTAATAGCTTATAGGTATATATGCATTAGTTAGTTCGCAATGGATATTTCTTTTCAGTCGATTACCTCATATTATCATCACGTCGCGGTTATTCTTTATATTTATATATATATATATCTAGTTCAATTACTGACCTCGGTCATGGATAAATAGACATAGTGTATTATATATAAAAAACAAGATCGGGAAAGCGAGAGATGAGGTATGAGATGAGTAGTTATAATTAATAATAATCGAGTTGAAATTATTAACGGTAAAGAATTCAACAAAGAGAAAGAGAGAGAAAGAGAGAAAGAAAAAATAACAACAAAAAACAAGAAAATTAATAAAAAAGAAAGAAACTTTAAATTTCTTCATTTTATATACTATAATACTATATATAAACATAAGATTCATTAAGAAATAAGAAATACAAATCTAGATAAGATTATAGATAAAATTGGTTTAGATTGCCTGCGATATGACGATGCGAATATTTTCATAAGATAGTAGCACCAATGTTAACTCAAATCTCGCAGTTACAGAGTTTGGTTTTTTTTTTTTTTTTTCAATTATTACTCTTACAATAAAAAAAATATACACCGTGTATTTTAAATGGGGGAATCCGCACCCTCTTAAGAGAGGTGTTAAGAGTTGAGATAAGAATCTAAAAAATAATTAGGGAATTGTTTTTTAATTATTTTGAAGCGATTTGAGGGACACCTGATCGAAAATTCCTATACCGCGGTTTACGTAGGTACTTGTATTTCTACCTATATGAAACAATAATAATTATTATTATTATATCAAGATTGAAAACATATACAGGCGTAAATTAAATAATATTATATTATATTATATTATATTATATTATATTATATTATCTCGTCCCCCTCCTCCTCGTATAGTCGTGAAATATTTTATTAATACGCCAAAGCCGTTTGACCTCGAAGTTTAATTAATTTTTAATAATTATATTCATATCCTTATGTTCTTGTTGTTACTATTATAGTTTCACAAATAAAAAAATAAAAAAAATCAAAATAGATGATAATAATAATAATAATAATAATGATAATAATTAAACGATGATTATTATACATATATGGTATGTTATTTCATATATTGGCCCCGAAAAATATATAATAAAAACAATTCACAAATGCAATAATAATGAAACGTGATAAAACGAGTTTTTTTTTTTTTTTTTTTTCTTTTATTTTTACTTACGATAAGCATAACACATTACGGTATTAAAAGGGTGATTTTAAAAATTTTCAAGGTCCACCTCTCATTTAGTTCGAAATACAGAAAAAAAAAGAATTCCTCCAAAAAATTTCACTCTTTATTTCAACGGAAACGCGTATTTTTTTTTTTTTTTTACTTTGTAGGTACACTCAAAAACAAAATATACTGCGGCACGTTTTCCCAACAATTGAGATACATGGATATGTTGAAAATTTTTAAAATCACCCTTTCAAGGACGAGTGGTAATATATATATATACGTATTAGATTTTATATACATTTTATCGCTATTTAAAAATAACGAGAAGAGTACTGAGATTAAAAATAAAGACAGAACTTCGTGATCATTCGTCGAATATAACTGACCTATTACACTGTATCCTATATAATATTTTTTTTTTTTTTTTCAAGTAGTGATAAAATGTTGACGTAAAATTTACTCATATTTTTTTATATATATCTATATATATGTATACGTATAAATTAAGAGGATGATATATAAATAATAATAATAATAATAATCAACACCTTTTTTTTTTTACTCCTTATCCTCTATCTTTTTTTCTCATATTGTATATCGGTTTACGTAACATCACGGATTATGCTTATAGTCTAACTGTAATGGGAGAGAAAAGAGAAAGAAAAAACCTTTACGTATACGTATGCGTATAGTATTTATGTATGTATGTATGGTATACGCATTTTTAGAAAGCGACTCTACAACTACGTAGTAGCTAGACATATGTACCACCACGTATTCGGTTATTTATTTATTTTATTTATTTTACTTATATCTATCATTATTCTTTTTCTTTCTTCTTCTTCTTCTTCTTCTTCTTCTTCTTTGTCCATTTTATTTTCTTTTATTAGAAAGTGATTTTGAAAATAAGACTATAAAACAACTCCCACCGCCTATCGTTGCGCTCCCGCGACGCCGCGTAGGTGACGCAGTTTTTAGCGTACGACGGAGCTACCTGACCCGTCTTAACAATTTTAAGCAATACCTAGTTGCGCGTTCTATATAGATATAGATATCGTTGGAGATACGGAGATCGGGGTGTATCGCGACCTACTCGATGTATGTCGTATGCGTAATTATCTCCATTTACGATAATGAATTGACGCATTTTAAAACCGTTATAAAACCAGTCGATATTTAATCTCAGATATTGAGAATATTATAAGAACAGTTATTATTCGCTATAGTAACCGAATATAGGAGACAAAACGAGGAGAGTATAGAAAGAAACGAAAATAATAGAGAAGGAGAAAGAAGAATCGACGAAAATAACTAAACTATGCAAGAAAAAAAGAAAAAAACAAAAAAACAGAAAAAACCGATCAAGGCCACAAATATAAGAGAAAAAGAAAAGAACGATATTATTTATATTATTATTGCGAAAGAATCGCAATGGTTTCTTGAACGACGACGTCGTAGTCGTTGTTATCGCTCGCCACGTGCGACAGACGATCGATAAACTATATATAAGTGTATTATAATATATATACATATACATATATATATATATATATATATCAGATAACGTTTTGGTTGCATGATATCTCGTATATCTGAATCAAATGACTTTTGATATTGTTCAAATGACGAGGTATATCATCACCGCTGACAGTATATCGTTGATTTATTAACGATACGTAATTTTATCGTCTGTGTACTGAAACGCGAATTGTTAACAAATATGGCGGATGAAATATTGGCATTTCGGTGTTTGATGCTGTTTCGTCATCTGCTATCTGTCTACACGTTGTTTAAAACTCCGTACGGTATATGGCGAATAATAATCTCAACTCACCTCGTCATGTGGCTCGCCTTTATACCATCGGGATTATACGGGGATCAGATTAATATTCACGATTCTTTATTATCGGTTAACTATTATTACCTTGGTATATGAGACTGTGTTAAAACCACGGACACTACTATTTGGTAATAGAAATTCGACCAGACATGTAACACGCACACTTTACAAAGAGCAGAACTGCCATCGCGCGGGATTTCAGATAACTTAACGGGAACGCTGAATTGGACAAGCCGCGGATCATAGCTAGACACCAATTCTGCATTCGCAACGCGTATTATAAACTCGCGGATGCATCGTTTTCGAAACTGACCACAAAAGGGTTAAAAAAAAAAAGATCAGTAAGATTAGTATTCTCGTTATTCATTCGATTGGGATATTTTGTCTGTTCAGCTATAGCGATAACTTCCTTGGGTTCGTATTATGGATTTTGAGAGAGACAGACCGCATCCCCCATGCGAACCCTTCGACGCCAGAGAGGCCACTGACCTCACGACCGAATCATACCCTAGGTCAGTGCTTCCGTACTTCATAGTCGTGCTCACGGGGTGCCAAATGGTATCGCCATCTCGCGGCAGATATGGTGAACTACTTTTGCCGCAAGCATTAGTGCACCTTATCGAATGCAACCCGCAATGACGCAATGACTCCTACGATCTGAGAATAATCCCTGTATACATTTCTTTCCCGAGTACGAATCTAAATCGCATTAAAAATTTCTTTTCGTTGCAATTCCGACGTTCTGAGTATCCGTTATCTGATAAAATGCTTTTTTGTTAGTTCCAAATGATATTCAAGTTATTTTTACAAATAATCGTTCAAGTTTGAATGAAGATAGGCATAATTGGCGAACAACCGAGTTAATTGAACTTGAACATTTGTTTTATTTGCAAAAAAAAGAATACAATAGAGTTTTGATAATTAAAATAGGAGTAATTTCACATCTTGATTGGATATTATGAGTTTTTTTATCTCATTTTCTTAACTCTTACGGCTGGATAGATAATTGGTATGATTTATAATCCGGATTATGTATAGAACTGAGAAAATCCAGAATGAATGATATCAATGAATGGACTAAATAAAAAAAAATATTTTTCATTATCACAATCGGTGATACCGATAAAAGTAAAGCGAATAACGAGGGATAGATAACTAAAAATGCTCAACTCTTAAGAATTTGTATAGCCACATTATCGGCGATTTTCCAATCGCCATCTTTGGACGGATAATTTATCCTCAGTCTGGCAAATGAGCCCTTAGCTAATCTCTCGGGATTCAAAGCTACGCAGTCGTATAAATTTCTGCAAAAATATCGCAGATTAGATGGTAGGACCAATATGTGAGGCTGTTTATTTATGAACGCGTGTTTCTTCCATAGACCAGTATCAACGTTCACCTCATCAGACGGCGGTACCAATGGGTAGAAACACCTCTGGGCCAAGACGTGGGTCGCCAAACGCGAAAGTCTGTCTAATTTAGTCGAGTTACTGAAACAAAAAGACATTTTTTTACTTCAAAAATTTCTTATTTTAAATAATTCCGAGTACACACTCGTCCCAAGTGACTTACAAACTGATTTCTTCCTTCCCCAAGTACATCAGAGTGTCGACCGAAGTAGTGCCTATGACCAGTCCGTCGATATCGATCATACAAGGATCTGGCATTAAATGAAGATTGGGATATCTCTGTGTAAGCCTAAACTCTGGCGTTGGGTAAATGGGCTCGTGGTGAACGTCGCGACTTGACGATACGAGAACGACCTGAGTAGAAGTGCTGGAAAAATAATGAAGGGCGTTTAGAAATTGAATTCAGAATCAAATAGTCCAAAAATGAATGTCTAAATCGTATTGAAAGTACAGAACGAACTATATTCTTACTCTGTTAGTTCTCGCATAATGTTCTCGATGCATTGTTCGAAGAATTCTTGGTAAGTTACGGACATATTACAATTCAGTATCTCTTGATGACTGACTTCGGCGAATGGTCCGATCAATATTACTACATGGGGTTTATTTTCCTGCACGTATTTAATGAGGTTTATCAGCGGTTCGTAATTGAGATTATTAGCGTGTGTGAAAGGACCGGCAGCGACAACAACGTCCAAGGTTTTATCGTTGTTTGTTTCATTCTGCGGTCTAGAAGGCGGTGGCGGTGGTGATTCAATGAACAAATTTTTAACCACAAGACTATTCCCGGTCGGATTAACGCCCTTTACGGAGACAATTTGACCGGGAAATAAAGTGTATTGGTTCAATTGTCCGATGTCTAATTTCACCCTGGACCCAGCAGATAGGCGTTTGCTTCCCTCAAGCATAACCGATGCTGCGTTTAATTTCCCTTCAGAATCGCAGCAAATTCTACCGTAAGTTTGAATCTGGTATTGGCTCCTTGAGTAGGACCCGACTTGCTTGATATCGTCGTTTTCAATCTCGTTCGTAGTCTTGCACATGGAAGTTCCAAGCTCTTCGCAGATTGAATCTAAGATCGCGGCTTTGTTTAGCAGCTTTTCGTGCATGTATAACAATTTCGATGGCGCGTGACAGTGATCCCCGCTCTTCGAAACCTCAACGATTCGATTTTCGTCCAAGTTTTTCCAATTCGTATGATCCGCCCCATATCGTAGTAGGACTTTGCCTCGGTTTTGAGGATTCGATGTTAAACGACTTGGCGTCACGCTATAGAGAGGAATAGAGAGTTTTTTATTCATTTATTCTCAACTCAAATTCTGGGTTTTCTTTTTATTTAATTTTTTTTATTTTTTTCAATGATTATTCAACGATTATTAATTTCTCACGTTTTCGGCGAAAAACTTGCCGGCGAGAAGGGACTTTCAACAGCTCGTAGTTTGACCTCGTTAATTTCCGCCTCTCCCTCAGGACTCCGCAACCGTTTGGCCTGTTTGATGACAACATAAAAAGAAAAAAAATATCGTAAATTTTTTTTTTTTTTTTTCAGTTCGGGGATTTTTCTTCGTTTTTTTTTTTTGTTTTTTTTTTGTTTTTCCCTCACTCTTTCGATTTATTATAAAACTATCGAAGAAGGCCGCCGTAGACGAGTGTGTATCTAGTCACGATTGTAAAAAAATCTATACGTGTACCAAATTCATACTCGTCTATGGAAGTGCCTTTCTCCGTTCGATGTTTGTACATATTTTAATTTTTTTTTTTCCCCATTCAGAATCAAATCTTGTTTACAATTATCGATGTATTTATCCAAACGTGCTTAATGAGTGTGGATCTAGTCACAAATTTTAAACAACAATGTGCACTAGACCATCACTCACTCAGCACAATTAGAATCAATGTTATATTACTACCTAAACAAACATATTTAATTATTTATTTATATATTTATATATATATATATAGAATAAAGGATAAAATAGAAGGCAGAGTATGAAGTAAGTACGAGCCGTAAGATACCCAACGTAGGTTAACAGCGTTTAACCCATCGCATTTAATGCTCATTTTATTACGCATTGTTTCAATCAATTTCAACCATTTCATTATTACCCTCGTCTTTTATTATAAGAGAAGAGAAGAGAAGAGAAGAGAAGAGAAGAGAGCTGGTTCCCTATTGCAACTAATTCTCCTGCTACTTACAAACACGAATAATAAAATAATAAAATAATGTCATCCTCAAAGCATATATATACACATATAGTATAATATCTATTTCATTAGCACATAGGGATTTTATCCATAATCATTATCACGTATAGTATAGTACGAAAAAATTAACGGATTTGATTATTCGTCAATATGATTAACATAATTATTATACATAAAATAGAAAATAAAAGTGATTGTAATAGTATCGTCGATGGTATGGTAATAGTGTCTCTTTACTCTACCCCCTTTCACAAATTCTCAAACTACGTAACCGTCGTGCGGTTCGTATAGTAGAGGGGACTAAAAAGAGAAGGAGAGAGATGGATAGAGATCGAGGGAACAAGAACACCCGCCGCCCAGCAGTGGCGATCCCCCTACCTCCCGGCCCTATAGCACACTACTGGCTACTACTACTCCTCCCTCTCTCTCTCTCTCTTAATATTATAGTATGCGATGTGATGTGAGCAAACGAACACACAAAACGACACCGTGGGAAATGCCGTTGAACTTACACGTGTATATGCATATGTATGTATGCTATGTATGCAATACAACATTAGCGCGAAGTTTAAATTTTTATTCTTATGTAGTATATGTATATATTGATTAACTAATTAATAATAACCGAGTTCCGTATCTAGGGATTAATATAAATGATAAACTTCGTCGTTAGAAAACGATCTAGCGAGAGAATACGCGCTAGGTAGGATTTCATATCACGGTAACGGTCAATTGTACTTAATCGCTAACTGACTGACTTACCGACAGACAGATAGATGCATGCTCTGGTGCAACTAGTTTGACCGTCATTATACTATACCAATCTTGATGAAATAGAAAAATAAGTAATGGATGGAATGGGGCGGAGGCGAAGTGGGAGGGATGAAAAGAGCCAAGAGAAGCGAAGATTGATGCTAAGGCAACGTTGGAATAGAAAGAAGGATGCAGAGCGAAAAAGAAAAAAAAACAAGATCATAGGGAAAAAAGAAAAGATGAATAGAAATTCAATTTTTTTTTTCTTTCTTTTTTTCTCACCGATGAACGAATGAATGTATGAATGACTATAAAATAAAAACGCGTTATTTTTCTTACTTCTTCCCTAATATTTTTCTTTATTTCAGTTTCTATTCACGAGACGCGAGTTTATACAAAATAACGGTTCTTTTACCGTCAGAGAAATCTACGCAGGTATAGTTATACGTACTACACTACTATTACCTTCCCTCTATAATCATCGCGAACAAAGAAGTAAGAAATAGGGAAAAACCGTAGATTCTTGGAAACGAAAATATTTATAATATGCATATACAGAAAAAAAAAAAATACAACATTCGTTTAAAACTTGTGCCTTGGCTTCGTAACGGTCAAAAAAAAAAAAATGACAGCAGGTAACCCGAAGCGCTTTATTTTCTTTCTTTCTTTTTTTTCTTTCTCTCTCTCTCTCTATCTGTTTTCTGGCTGCTGCGTAGCCTCGCTTCGGCGTCACCCGTCACCACCCGCCACTGTTCTTAGATTGCCAAGAAAGATTCGACAACGAAGAGATATAGCGAGAGAGGGAAATATAAAGAGCAACAGGTCGTTGGATCTACGATCTTAAATCTCGTGTTATGAGTGAGGCAATTCATTCCTCACTAATCGCTATGAGAAGGGAAATCTTTTATTTATTCTTACAGTAGCGATCGGGAAACAATAATAAAACTAAAGAAAATAAGAAGAAGAAGAAGAAGAATAAGAAGAAGAAGAAGAAGAATAAGAAGAAGAAGAAGAATAATAATAATAAAAATAAAAAAGCAACAACGATAACAACTTTATTTCACTTATTTACGAGATTATAGTATAAATTAAAGAACGAATTGTAAAAACGAAAAGAACACAAAATGACACACGAGGAAATTGTTCTTCGCTTGTTCACACCGCACATAAATATAAAAAACAACCGATGGCGGAGGAAGAAGAAGAAAAAAAAAAAAAAAAAAAAAAAAAAAAAAAAAAAAAAAAAAAAAGAAGGGGAATAGAATTAGAGAACGACGCGATGCGGTGCGGTGCACGATTATGGGCCGAGGCGTCCTTGAAAACTGAAATTATTTCCTTTGAAAGAAATCTGTGGAACCGGCAGCACGCAGGACGGTTTGTTGGGAGAGGGGACGCGTATACATACACACCTACCATATCCCTAGCTCTAGCTAGGCTAGCTAGCTAGCTCCCCCACCACAGAAGAGAGCATCATCTCTCTTTGTGATGTGTATAGAGTTCTTAACAAAACTAAAAGAGTGAGGGAAGGAAAAGGACGAAAAGGGAGGGGAGGGGAGGGAAATAATGGCGGCACTTTCTACCTGAAGATTTTTGTGGCGGGAAATAGGTACCTAGAACTAACCTACCGCTCCCCCTCTTTACCTTCCCCTTCACCAGTCGTGCTTTCTCTCTCTATATCTCACTCTCTCTCTCTCTCTCTCTCTCTCTCACACACTCACACACACATGCACATACACTCTCTATAGCTATTCTTCAGGACGGTTATATGCGGTCGAAATACTGTATAGTAGAAACGCGACGTGATGTGAAAGATTGGTAAGGAAAAAAACCACCTGTCGTTCCCTTGATGTACATAATAAAATAATGATTTAAGAAAAATGAAATGAAATGAAATGAAATGAAATTTATTTAATTAAATTAAACCGCACTGATGTAAGATTATGCTATAATAATCACTATATATATATACGATTATAATTTAATAAATTTAGAGATAAAAGAAAGGATAATAGTGAAAGGTTTCGCGATTGTTATGTTTATTCAAATATTACGTTCATAAAGTTTTCGTAACTATAATTTGAACCAATAAACTCTGCGAACGCGATAATATGTGACTACGGTACGCGATAGAATGCCATTCCGACCGGGATCCAGGATCGTGTACGCACTACCGACCGCGAGGCGACCATCAACTTGACTGGCTTCATGGCTCCAGCTTGTTCACTTAGCTCGCTCGCTCGTTCGTTCGTTCGTTCGTTCGTTCCACAGATCGGTTATACGCGCGAACTCTACTTACACACTACTACCTAACAAGAGACGGGGGGGCACAAAGAACGGTCGACGTAACAGTGTTGCCAATGTTGTAAAACGTCGCTGACCGTATACTATACCAGTAGCGTAACCGTTCGTTAAAATACCCGCGGGGTGGTTGTTGATTTTTCTTTTCTCTTCTTTTTTTTTCTATTTAACCAGAAGTTACGGATTTGGTCAACACTTGTAGTAGATATAATTTTGCCAATTGATAAATTTGTTCCTTCCCCCCACCCCCTGGATAGACAGAATATCGTCAATTTATGGTTAGAAAAAAAAATGAAACCAGAGAGTATAACAAAGTATAAACTCGTACCTCTAAAGATACAATGAGTAGAATCGAACTGGTGGTAACTTGAACTCGTATATGTATACATATAACAATCTTTTCCAGGATATGCATTCGGTGATATATGTATACCGTATTAATACTAGTCACGTTACAGATCTCGTATATATTCGGTTTCAATACGCGTTATGAAAAACGAACACGTACCAATTCAGACTGTGTGAGGGTATATTTATACGTGTGTGTATATCGTTTTTCGTTGAAGAAAAAAAAAAAAAAATTTATACCAAAAACACAAAGCAAAGTGAAAATAAATATCGGATGATGAAGGAGAAGGAGAAGAAGAAGAAGAAGAAAAAAAAATCGTCTTATCTTACACGTAGTATGATTTATCGAAAATTTCTCCATGTCCCTATCAGAATTTAATAAAATTAATGAAAATTTGGCAACGGTGCATATCGTGAACTGCCTCACGCTAGTCCGAGTCGTTTCTACTATATACCACAGCATATCTTTGTCGGTGTACTGGGACCAAGCCTGTGTGTGAATGCACACGTAGAGAGGAGAGAGGCGAAGGGAGAAGGGACGTAGAGATACACAGACTACTTTCATGGAAAAGGGGAAGTACTGGACGGGGGAGAGGTAAGAAGAGACGAGAAGAGAAGAGAGAAAGGATCAGGGTGCAGGGGAGGGACGCAAGAGAAAAAGGACAAAGCAAGAGGGAGAGAGAGAAAGCGGCGGTTTTTCGAATCCCTAAAACCTCTGCTGCTATGCTGACAATGAACCAGAAATCGGCAAACTGGAAGAAGGGGAGGGGCGGTCGAGGGGAGAATTTTAAGGAGAGGCAGACTAGTGTCGAATGAATCAGAGCTCTCTTGATGCTCTTATAATAATAGGCTGGAAAAAATGTTCAACCTTACACGACCCGACCGACCCTAACCTAACCTAACCTAACGTAACATCGAATTCGAAAGAATAAAAAATAAGAACAAACAACATGCGTTCAAAATATTTTTTCTCAAGTTACTCACTTTAGGGGTGGTCGATGCTTCCCCACTGTACAGTTCGAGGATGTCGTCACTATCGCTGATTTAATAAATTCACAGTCAAGGATTTAGAGAATCGAAGATGGGAGACTGGGAGGATGAAAATAGGAGGCGAAAAAAAAAAAAGAAAAAATAAAAATTTCTTATAAATGTGAAAATTAGAAAAGGATACTCGTACTGTTTCATAGAAGTGATAGTATTATTGCGAGCTGCAATTGTCGACAAATTTTTATCCTTTCTATTCATATAAGATAAAATTGTGCCCCTTGATTGGCCGCTTGGGCTGTAGCCCGAACAGGAGGGCATTGGAATATCTTGTTTTATAGTTTTTTTTTTTGCCAATTCCCTTCTTTCCATTCGAGACAAATATTTTGAATTCGGACCCGCCCCTTTGCAATCTGATACACTGAACGCCATCCATGTGTCTACCAATGTTTCTTCGTCCAGATCGTAAGTGTCGCATAAATCCATACCTGAGATATTTTATCGAAACTCAGTTTATCTTAGAATTAAAAATAATTGACGAAAAAATATCGAGACGAAAGAAAGAAAAGTAATATCTACATGGCACATGATAAATAAAGGACAAAGAACCTGAAAATTTCTACTCACATTTCTGTAGCGTAGCTTCGTCTCTGATCTTTACACCAAATAAAAGGAAATTCTCGATCAACGCTTCCCTGACCGCCATTTTGACTGCTCGGTACTGGTCAAACAAGTGTTTTCCCGCCAAATTCTTCTCACTCACTCTATCTATCTCTCTCCGTCTGTCTGTCTCTTTCTTTCTTTCTCCCGAGTAAAGCTATTCGCGTTAGTCGGATATTTGAAATTAAATAACAAAACTAACCGGTTAATTAACTTCGGTTCTCATAATGCGATATTATAGTAATAAAACAGAACTTCAATACTGTATGTATATTATATATTAACGCGATTAAACTACGGCGAGAATTCTCCACGACGCGAACGCGAGTCCATTTTGTTTTACACTGAACTGTTGGTCTGTTAGACCACGGACTAGTCATCGATACGGGATCCAGATGGCACTACACATGCTGCTAGTGCGCAAGGCAGATTCACATCGCAGCGACTTGTTTGATTCGGATTTTCGCCGCCATGTTGCGCCGCGGTTTGTTTATAATAAAAAAAAAGAATGAAGTAAAGAATTCTGTATACATAAGTGTATCGTCTGCTCCGGCGAGTGACAAGCTTTTGAATAAATAATTCATACAATTCGAAGAGAGAAGAGAAATAAATCTAAGGAATAAGGAATGGAGAAGCTTTCGAAGCCGCAGATAATATGCCACATAGAAAAATCCGTAAACTATTCATTATTCGATGCGAAATGGATACCAAGCAGCGCTAAATTCGTGGTTATGGGATCGAGACCCCGAGGTACAGGCGTTATTGAAATATACGAAGTGTCAAACGGCGAATTGAAACTCGTCAAAGATATAGAAAGGTCGAATCCGACCAAATGCGGTACATTCGGAGCCTCAAATTTGAGAGATAGGTACCTCGCAGTCGGAGATTTTAAGGTTAGACTTTCTGAGTATAGAACGTGAGTATCGATAGTATGCGACTATAAATGACAAATATTTACAGGGAAAATTGAACATGTATAATCTCGAGGATCCATCGATTCCAATCTACTCTGTAAACGCTCATAAAGAGATAATTAATTCAATCGATGGAATCGGAGGCCAAACATTAGGCTGCGGCGCTCCAGAATTAGTCACTGGCTCAAGGGACGGAAGCGTCAAGGTTTGGGATCCGAGACAAAAGGGTCGTCCAGTAGCGGTGATGGAACCTAAGGAAGGAGAGCACCGCAGGGATTGCTGGGTCGTCACCTTCGGTAACTCCTATAACTCAGAGGAGAGGATTGTCGCCGCTGGATACGACAACGGAGACATTAAAATGTTCGATTTAAAAGCTATGGCTGTTAGATGGGAAAGCAATGTTAGAAACGGTGTTTGCGGGCTTGAATTTGACAGGAAAGATATACCCATGAATAAACTTGTCGCAACTACTCTCGAGGCAAAGTTTTACCTGTTTGATCTAAAGACGCAGCATCCCAAGAAGGGATTCTCCTATTTGGTTGAAAAAGTAATCAGTTTGTTTCGTTTTCATGGATTTTTAGCACTTGATTATCACAAAAGTTTAGAAATTGTTCAATTGTTGGTACAAATTGATTAAAGAAACTAGAAATTGATCAAATTCCTGCCTAGTATTGATAAAGGCAGGAAAAATTTAGTCAACAGTTGTCAGAAAACTACGAAATGATCACAAGATGGATGAATTATTCTATGAAAATCGTTCAAATAGAGAAATAAGATACGCTAAGAAAACGTCGACTTGTTTCAGGCCCACAAATCGACGATCTGGCTGGTTCGGCACTTGCCCCAAAACCGTGAGATATTCATGACTTCTGGTGGCGGAGGATCTCTCTGTCTATGGAAATAGTAAATAAAAGAATTCTCATTAAATATCAGAAGATTCGACGTGATTAAAATTAGATTTCAATTAATATTCAAATTTTTTCTTTCATCCGCAGCGAATATCCTGAAAAACGAGTTACTACAGACGCTGATGGAATCGAGCAGGGAGTTGTGGGCTCTGTTTCTCTCCTACAAAACAGCACCCTTTCATCACAGCCAGTCAGTTCTCTAGATTGGAGTCCAGACAAACAAGGACTGGCCGTATGCACGGCGTTTGATCAATGTTTACGCGTGATAATCACTACAAAGCTCAACACGTACTAAATTATACTCTCAGAAATTGGCAGAGAAGAGTTGTGAAGGCGTGTTTCATACGATTAAAGACAGTTTTTTTTTGTGCTGTTTTGTCAACAAATGATAGAATTTATTCAACCAAAGACTGATAATCGAGCCTTTATAGACATAGATCGTAAATTCCTATCGTCCGTACACTTAGAGCAGAGTTGAGGTGGCCGGGAGTCCAAAGTCGACAATTGTTTTGAAGAAAAATCCAATCAAGGAATAGAAAATCGCTGAAATAACTGAATCATTGGACTCTCGGCCATCTCAACTGTACTCCAAGTGTATGGACGATAGGAATTCACCCTGTATAATGTAGTTTTAGACTATGAATATAGTTATAAATTTAGAAAAACTGTTAAAAAACGTTGAGAAATTGTTTTTAAAGTACTAGAATATCGGAATTCCAAGATTGTATATTTAGAGTACAAGATGATGCGGGTTTTAGATATAATCATTGGTATCGAGATTTTGAATGAACGAAGAAGCTTGGGAATGCTATAGCCGGAATTTTTGATTATTCATTGATACAGAATACGTTATGTATACTTGTAGTATCAGCCGAGTATCGACGGTATTATTGTTTGTTAAATTTCGTTAAATTACGCAATAGATATCGGCCAGATAATTAAGGTATCAATATGTCATTGGGCCAATCTATTCAAGATCTTGACTCTACGTAGTTTGTTATTAAACAGTTTCAGCCATTTGACGAAGTTGCGTAATCATTCGGAGCCGCCATTTTGGTAGCATTTCTGTCCCACCGAGTCGCAGACGACTCGTCTCTCCCCCGTGTAGTGTATTAACTGCGACTATACATACCTGCCTCGTAATTCGTATCATACTATACCGTATTATCTCGGGATTGCATTTAGCTGATATACACGCAGAGTCAAGGTCGCGCGAATATTTGCGATTATATTTAATCATAGGAGTTAAACATTTCGTTTTAAACCCTAAACGCTGAATGCATATATGTTTTATCGCATTTAGGTATATATAAAAAAATAAATCAACGAATAAAGAAAAGCGTTAGCCGATTTGATTATTTCATAAAAAAAAAAAAAACAGAAATCCTGCAGGATCTATGTATCCATGTACGTTATTTCATGAATGTACACTAGAGGGTGGTCCTTGATTCGGTGATATTCAAATTTCAATGATCCCATGGGCCAGGATATCTCATTCGTAAATTCTTCGCTATCTAATGCGATCGTAAGTCAGTCGTGAGTTTTTACCTCGCGCTATTTTCGTGCACCAGTCGCATTTAGATATTCGTACAGCTACCTACCTCTAACTCTAACTCTATATCTACTTCTATCTACCTAACGGAGCAGCTGAAAGGTGCTGCTGGTGATCATCCAAGAGTCACGTATTTTAAAAATAATTTATATACATATGTACATATATTCGTGTATGCATATGTATATACCGATATAGCATAACATACGAATCAACTTATAGATGAACTATACGTATTTCTTAAGGCAGGCTTAACTCTATCTAGAATTAATGCACACACGTTACACCTGTATTATAGTGATATCTATAGGATTTTTATTGTCGCTTGAGGTATTATCACATTATTTTTTCTTCTCTCTTTTTTTTTTTTTTTTTTCAAATTTTTTTATAGTATTATATTATCAAAAATACGAATAGTACAGAATTATTTCTATCTCAAATTATAACATTGGCGATAATTCAATTAGTTATGTATTGTCTGTATAATAAAAGTAAAAATTTCAAATTTATCTATATCGTTTTTTTTTTTTTTTTTTTTCTTAAATTTCCCTCGTTCTCTATTAATCAAATTTATTTATTTCATTTATTTATATCATTTATTGTAAAAAAATAAAATAAAAAAAAAAAAAAAAAAAACGAACAAAGGCATCGTAGGAAGTAATCGTCAGTTTATGATATACAGATATATAGGAAAAACGCGTCATCCTATAATTTACGTAAAATGCTCATAACGTACAAACAAGGTCGCGCGTTTGAGTCTGAACCACACATTGCGATTATACGAAACGAAAGACTATCCACGAAAGGAATGCTTTTCTATTAAATTCCACATTTTCTCATATTCTTATATATATATATTTTTTTTTTTTTTATTTATACCAAATGAATTCTATAAAAAAATTTTTTGTAATCACAATCGATTGTTTTTTTTTTTTTTCAATATATTTATTTGTATTTTTCTGTCTTTTGTGTACTTTACGTTGTTTTTGTAGATTTTTTTCTTCGTGTTAATCCTTTCGTCTTTTTTTCCTCTTTCCTTTCTCTCCACTTTTTGGCACACAAGTCTCTCCTTCCTCTCTCTCTCTCTCTCGCATTTTTCTCCGTGTCTAGAAAGCGAGTTTTTTCATCAGGAGGTACATGTGCTGGTCTATCTCAAATCCGTGTAAATTATTCGCGTCACCTTGTAGTCGCATCAATAATCCACCGAATGATACGTAGGCGGATCTGTAAAAATAAAAAAAAAAACGAATAAATAAATAAATAAATTTCATATAAATGCATAAATAAATAAAATATAATTAAAAATAAGAACATATAATATAATTCATTATTCATTACATGCGATATTAATATATATAAATAAATATATATGTATTTATATATAATTGTAGTAATGCGACCGTCACAGCTGCAGTGCCGATAGCGGTCGTGTTCATAAAATAGACCACACAACCAGCTAACCACACTGCCAAGGCGCCGGTCGCTATTCCTTGTACTCTTCAGTAAGTAAGTCGATCGACGATCGTGATAAAAAAAAAAAAAGTTTTAAAAATTAAAAAAAAACAAAAATTGAGGATAAAAGAAGGAAGTGAGAAGAAAAAAAAATGAGGAAAACAAAAAAAAAAAGAAAATTAAGATGAATTATATAATATGAAATATGAAATATCAATCATTATTTATCATTAATTGTGATTAAATTTTCTTTCCATACGTTTCTTTTTATTTCATATATTTTTTTGGTTATATTTCTTGCTTTTTTTCTCTTTTAACAAAAAAAAAAGATAATTCGGTGAAAATATTCGCACGCGATCGATGAGATAATCAATCACACGTCGATCATACCATATATGGGGTAAATACACTAGTTTTAATATTATGTATGTAAAACATGTAGATTTTTTTTTTTGTTTTTGAATTTTTAAAATTATAACTATAAGAAGAAACGATAAAAAAAAAAAAAGGAAAAAAGGAAAAATAAGGTACTTTGGCAGGATTGTAGAATAAAAAAAAAAAATATATATATATATATATAGATCGCATGCGATGATATCAGAGTCTTATCAATTTTTTTTTCTTTCTTCTTTTTTTTTTTTTTATTCGGCTGTAAAATTGAAAAGAATTTTGAAATTTTCTCATTCATTTATTTCATTTTATTTCGTGCACAATATATCATAGTATATCTATTATACGTCTATAGATCGTTAGGATCGTTTTATTCGATCTATTATCCAATCATATATATACTATATGTATACGATTGAGGGGGGAAAAAAATGAAAAAAAAATTAAAATAAAGACAACTGCAAGCTCGTAAAGAGGGGCCAGATGGGAGGGGGGGGGGGGGGGGGGTGATAAAAAAATACGTGAATATAGGATTCTTCTTTTTCTTCTCTTTCTTCTTCGTCTTCTTCTTCTCTTTTGGAAATCATATCTCTCTTTTCCCATTCATTGCAGTGTAACCATTCACTTATAATCGATTATTTATAAATTACTGCATCACTTATATCATGTGTACGTATTCATATACTATATTGCGATAATCAAGTGTCCATGATGAATCAGGGGAATATAAACTGACGTAAACTTGAAACATATGTAGGCAGCAACAGCAACAGCATCAGCATCAGATATAAAATTAAGAACTAAAATCTTCGCGTCGTTTATAATTATTAAATATAAATATATATATATATACTATATTTAAAATTAAAATATGAAAATATAGTATGTATATAGAGTAAACGCAATGGAGGGAAAGAAAAATTTTCGGGTCAAAAATTATGTCATTGCAGAATTCAATTATTAATATATATTTAGATATAAATGAAAAATAATTACGATTCAATAAAACCTGACGTGAGAAGAAAAAAACTAATAATAATAATAATAATAATAATAATAATAATAATAATAATAATAATAATAATATTGTGCATTATAGATAGTATAATGGAATAGAAAGGATAAAAATGAAAATTCTAATATATTAATATATACTGTGTGTATTGATGTATATAGATATTGTATATATGTGATATAATTGATAATAATTGAAAATATATATGTATTCTGTTGAATTTCTTTGGGGTTTTTTTTTTTTTTTTTTTTTTTCCAACGAGAACTATGTGAACAAATTAGATCCTCTGCAATGAATTTTTATTCTATTTCTTTTTTTTTTTTTCGTTTTTTATTTCCAATACGTATTATAAATTATACACCATGATCATCGCATACATTAATAGTAGTACCTAGTAGAATTAATAATCTTCTTCTATATGCTCGAATCTTGAATCTTGATTATTTACTTTATCCTTTTTCATTTCTTCATTTTTCTTCCACGATCGTTGACACTATAATCGCGTATATATCGTGACGTTCTTATGATATTACATGTTATAATAATGTATAGGTAGTGTACGTTACGAAATGTCCCACGAATTAATTAAATTTTTTTTTTTTTTTTCTTCTTTTTTTCTATATACCATACTATACTCTATGTATATATACCTAGCATTGAAATCTAGGTCGTGAATAGGAATACAAGAGTGTCTTTATATCAAGATAGGCGAAAGTTAGTTCGGCTTTGATTATAAGGTATACTTATTATAGGCACGGGTATATACATATGTATCGAGTACCTGCAGTAAAATACACATAATATACATAAATAAATGTGTGTACACATGTAAACTAATTCGGAGATACGATTTAGACTTATTACCAAATACTATATATTATATATTAAAAAATCTATAAATCGCCTTAGATATATATTATAAATATATATTATATATATATATATATATATATCTATATATATATATTCATTCAAATAACATAAAAGTAGTACCTCGTTAGGATCGTTATAATATAACGATTGGGGGAGTAAAAAAAAAAAAAAAAAAAAAGAAAAAACAAAATTCACTACGGTACCTACCCTAACGTAAAAAATAATTTTATGTCTATATGTGTGTGTATATATATACACAAATAATCATAAAACATGTATATGACAGTTGATATTTATCGTATTTTTTCATTACGTAATTTTTTTTTTCAATCCTCGAGTGAAAAAAAAAAAAGGGAAAGAAGAAAAATTGAAATATTCGTTGATTGTGGTTGTGGCGGTGGTGGCGGTTGTGGTGGTGGTAGCGACAGGCGAGGTGTCGTACCAGATAGTGCATTTACAGTAATCAGGGCCCGTGTAAACGCGCATCTGGCACGAGCCCCGACTGCCATAATATATTATTTATTTATTTATTTATTTTATTTATTTATTTTATTTTATTTTATTTATTCATTTATGCATACATATATTCTTTCTTTCTTTTTCGTCTTTCGATTTCAGTCTCCATTCAATTTTCTATATATATATACCTATCTTTTCAACTTTTATACGCGAATAGTATTGACACACAGAAATTCGTTCGATCTAAAATTTACTAAACGTTCGTCACACGTTCCCTTCACCCTCATAATAACAACATCAATAGCAACAATAATAATAATAATAATAATAACAATAATAATAATAATAATAATAATAATGATGATGATGATGATGATGATGACAATAATGATGATGATGATGATGATGATGATGATGATGATGACGATAATAATAACAATAATATACAATTGAAAAAAATTGAAAAATTATTCCGATGAAAAATGAATGATATAAGAAAAAAAAAAAAAAAGAAAAAAAAGTTCACACGAACGCTTCTTGTTTTTTTTTTTTTTTTTTTTTTTTTTTTTTTCAACATTTAAAATTAATTTATTGTCAATGCTATACTATGTAAGAAGTGTGCGAAGTTTCAGATTGTCCTAAACCGATGATAGTACGATAGGAAGTAGTAAAAAATAAATAAAAAAAAAATAAAATCATCCCGAAGTACTAAAAGGTTGATGTTGAATTTTTGAGCTTAAATAACATTCGAAAGAGTTGAGTTATGGAAAAAAAAATTATAAGAGACCTTTTTTTGTAGAGGATTAAATTTCCTATAAAATATGTATCAGAACTTTTGATGTACATTGCCTCGTTACTGATAATACACGCACGTAACGTAATTTAAACAGCATGAACCAACGCTGCCGCTGTAATTGCCCGCTTGGGGCTTGATGTTTGCTGCTGCAAGAGCACCCAGTTGTTTTTCGACCGCACGAACACTAATAATAGGACAGTTCCATAGAGTACGCAAGTAGGTATGTTGTACATCGCGGACTTCTCCCTCTCTTCGCCCCCCCCCCCCCCCCCCCTACTTCCCCTATCCATCTATTCGTTTATCTGTTCATCTATCTAATATATACAGATCCAGTATAAATAGTATATATATATATCCTTTTCGTTTACTCTACGCAGTGTATTTTCCTGTATTATATACCACACATACAATACATAAGGTTCATTCCGATTTCATTTGAACTGAATTTAATCAAATAGTAATTCGATTTTTTTTTTTTTTTTTTTAATTTTAATCTTTTTTTTTTTTTAGTTTTTTTCACTTTATTTTTCTCGTCCACCACACCAGTTAATTTTTGTATATAATATACACCCCCTTATATTTTTTCTTTCTAACCCTCTCTCTTTCTCTCTCTATTTCTCTCTATCACTATATTTCTTGAAAAAGGTAAAAAAAAAAAAAAAAAACGAAAAAAAAATAATAACTAATATCGTCGTCATTATTATTATTATTATTATTATTATTGTTGTTATTAGGGATGAGTTATATCATCGAAGACAGAGATAACGTAAAGAATGATGACGAATATTATGATATATTATCACGATGTCTATCATTTATTTATATATCTATATATATATGTGAACGAAAACGATAGATAAATAGATAGGATAGAGATAAAGAGAGAAAAAACAGAGACGCGGGAGAGTCTCTGAATATCTTCGACGACCGTAGATGAGGAGCGCTAACACGCGACTAGTCGAAAACCACCGTCAGGTTTAACGGTGGAATATAGAGGAGCCCTGTGCCTTGCCTTGGCTCGGCTTGGCTCGGCTTAGCTTGGCTTGGCTTGACTTGGCTTGGCTTGACTTGGCTTGGCTTACTGATGGTATGTACTTGCGGTGCTGGTTAGGTTGTTACACAACATAAGAAACGGGCGCGGGCAAGAGCTAGTCTTGTGCCAACAAGAAGCCACCGCTGCTGTTGCTACTATACTGCTGTTCCTCCTACCACCACCATTCTTCACCACCACCTACATTCGCACTTATGCCTTATAACCACGAATAACGGGCAACTGTATCGAAAGATATCGTTTGTACATGATACATTATATACGAATTGTAGAATATAAAAGAAACGGTAATTTATGAATCGACAAAATTTTGTAAAAATATACAAATTTGAATTTGTTATGTTGGGTCTTGTCAATACAGAGAGATATATAAAGAGAAATAAAGAAATAAATAGATACAGACTGTTTACAAATGTTTTAATCGACATGGGACCATGTATTCGCAAATCACTTCCGGATCTGTTAGATATATGTGTATACGTACCTATATATATATATTTCTGTATATAGTTATAGGGTACAGAACTACAGATACGTTCGCGCGCACGTTCAAGGACGACAGTGTGACCAGTACCAGCTGACAGTAGCGTAAAAAAGAAGCCGGAGTAGGAAAACTTCGCGAGATTCCATAAACAGTATTTATAAGTAGCTATATCAATCCGATGGTAGAATTATCACGTAATAATCTATCCGATTTTATTCCTGTAAAATTGTCATCGAATAACCCATAAGAAAAAAAAAAAGAAAGTTTTTCGGTCGAATTATAAAAGAATCACCTATACATTATCCAACCTTTTTTTTTTGTGAAATAATTGTCATCGAATAAACCATGCATTTCATTTTCCCACGAACTGGCACGGAATGACCCATATAAATTTTCGAAAATATAATATAGCGTAAATATGTATAGGGCATTCCGTGCCAATCGTGAATAGCAAGATAGATAAATTGGGGTACAGTTCCGGAATTTTTGAGACAGAAAAAAAGAGAGGGAGAGAGAGAGAGAGATAAAAAATCGAATCAATGACATAGGACATAGAATAATCGGTACATAAGACTAACGTCGATCTCTCGGTAACAATTAGGCAAAGAAGGGAGAGAAGGGGAGTTTGGTTAAATTCTAGAGCGCGTGACTGGGCGATCGGGTCCTGCCAGATTTCCTTGCCAGGTAGATCAACCCTGGATCGTTTAATCTTAGAATCGTGTGTCAGAGTCGAGTTGTAGCCGCGCACAGCCGCACTTTGTGCAACCACCACATCATCATCATCGTCACCACCACCACCACCACCACCACAACCACTTATCCACCACGTTCACTAATGTGTATATTCGCGCATTGTTGGTAGTATACGTCTATAGATGTACAGTAGAAACAGAACCGAACGAAACTGCAGCACATGTATATGATATGTATAAGTAGTACATACGATTATATGATCTTGTTATTTTTCTTCTTCTTATGAGAGAAATAAAACGAAATAAAGAAACAAGGAAGAAACATGACAACCAGGTTAGTTGTCGTCGTTGTTGTTCACTCGTAAGAATTAAAACTGCGATGGGATATTGTTTTCGCGATAGAACATGACCGCGTCGTATTACGGTAGAGTGTGGTGGGAAGGTAGGGGGTCTGTCTCATTCTCCTTCACCTTCTCCTCTTATTCATATTTCCCTACTCCAATATAATCTCTACGATACAACATAACATTAACATAATTTATAACTCTACCTATATTATTGACGAAGCGATTTCCACCACTTAAATCCACCTTTGAACAACACAGTAACACCACCCCCCCCCCCCCCCCCCCCCACCCCCTGACCACAAAGAGATGGCTGCCGATGAAGGCGGGCAGCAGAGGGACCACCTCTTAACGCTTACGTTTCAAACGGTTACGTAACTTGTAGGATAGGTACAAAACGCGATGCGTTGGCACAATGGCAAGCAAGAAAAAATATAGCGTATATCCAACCAGAGAAAACAATCGCGGATCATTTTTTTTTTTTTTTTTTTTTCTTCTTCTTTCGCAATAGTTTCATAAATAATACTCAAAAGTCACAAAATTATTGAAATGGTGATAATTTTTGCTTCGAATGGCTTTTTTTCAAATAGATACGCATTCGATTTTTTTATTTTTGGTACCTGCACACCGGATTCTTGCAGAAGGTAATAAGCCGAGTCCAACGATACCAAACAAGGCACCATTCCGATTATCCGATAAGAAAATATCGCGCTATGAAATACCGTTCAGTAGCGCGAGCGCGTTAATCTTTAGCGCTAGCGGCGCAGCGATTAATGTCGCAGGGTTATGTCTCGTCGTTGATTCGTCAGAATTATACGTTGTTGGGTATTGTCGGATTCGTCTCGATCCTGGGTACAATTATATCGATCGTATATTCGTGCAAAATTGTAAATTATAATTCTGCAATATAGAGATAGACTTGTTTCCGGTATAACCAAGAGACACGAGAAATGGAAAGAAAAATTTGATAAACGATAAATGCATGAAATAAAATGAGATGAGCCGCACTGTGATCACTTGTTGTGTTTCCTATGATCTCCCGCATACACGAACTGCAGTATGAAGAAAATGAAAAAAGAGATCGATTACGAAAAGGAGGATAAGAATAATATATGAGAGATACTCGGATCGTTTAAAGATAATAAATCATAGAATAGAAATGATAACATGAAGTCTATTTTTCTACATGTGTACGTATGTCACTGCACACGATTGAAAATTGAAGAAAACCACCGTAGCCTGACTAGCTCCTCGTCCTCGGCGGGTCTAGAAAGACTGTATCCAGTCCCAGGGTCTCCCTGTCACCCTGATCCTATCCTATCCTCTCCTCGATTCTCCGTTCTCCCTTCCACCCTTGCTCCCTTCTCCATTTGCCATTTTCCACCCCTCATTCCATGCAACCGAGGTCGTGATGACGTCAAACTATCCCTGCTGCTGCTGCTGCTGCACGACCCGGAAATCAAGGGTTGCATCGAACAGAGGTGAGGCGAGAAGCGATAGGGGAGGTAGAGGTGGAAGAGGAGGATTCGACTATATTTCTCAAGTATAATGAGGAGTTCTATATACTATGAATACCTATACATATGAGTCCTATGACAATATATCCGACATTTTTTCTCTTTGTTTCTTGTTTTGTTATTTTTTATATTTTATTTTTTAGAGCGTATAAGTCAACGTTGAAGGTTAATATACGATCAAACACCACTAGCCCTCTCTCTTCCCCTTCTACTTCCCCACCAACGACTATTTCTCCTCGTTTATAGATCGACCCAATTCGCATCATGGACTAAAAAGAGGGAGAAAAGGAAGGAAGGAAGGAACTGGTTCTACGGACTGAATTCGAAGTCTGACCTTTACCAGATATTTAAGTTGGTTAGGGTTAGGGTTGAGATTGGATTTAGGGCAGCAGCTAACTCCGGACTATTCCCCGATTCAGGAATATAGTCGAAGGGGATAAATTCGCAAAGTCTACGCAGGTAGATGTAGATGCATATATATATATATATATATATATATATAACATATACAGTATAAATGAATATATGTATAGGAGAATGAGGATAAAAATTGAAATGCGAAGCGCAGGTGCTGCTCCGTTGCAGAAACTACCTACGTACCTACCTACTACCCGCTAGCGACTACACGACGGAACTGGGTCAACCCTGGGAAAAGCTCCGCGCGCTAGTCTGACGTCAGCTGTGTATCTATATATCTATACATAACGAAGGTATATATTCATAATTAGAATTTTTTTTTTCTTTTTTTCCTTTTGTTTCCAAAAAAAAAAGTAGTAAAATTTCAAATTTCAATTAAAGGAAACAAAAAGAGAGAAAAAAAAAAAAAACAACAAAAAATATACTTGTTTATAAAATCTAGTTTAATTATACATAATATATAAATGAATATATACCTATGTGTAGTATATATGTATACTATACGTATCATATTATACCCGGCTTTAAAAATCAATAATATATGTTACGTGCAGGGTTGATAGGTAATGCTAGACGACCTTGAACCAACTCACACATAATATACCGTCACATATCTGATAGGTAGATATATACATAGAATCCTCTAATAAAACGCCCCTCTTCATACAATATATATTTATATATAATATATAATACTATCCTTTTATATACGTAGATATGTACGTGTGTATAGATATATATATATATATATCTATCATTCGTTCGACTGCAGCAGCAACAGTAGGAGTTACCAGTAGCGCAGCATACTTCCCAGATAATCTATAATAAGCTTTAGCCAAGAGGAAGAAGAAGAAGATAAAGAAAAAGAAGAAAAGAGGGCCCCCCCCAGACGATGTGAGACGAAACGAGACAGGAAGCTCAAAGCTTTTGCAAAACTTTATTTAATATCGCTGACGAATATAATTAGCGAATTTCACGATTTTTTGATAAATTATTCATGTAATACTTTTTTTTTTTCTTCTTCTTTAGATTTTCTGGTTTTTGAAGAAAAAAAAAGAAGAACAATTATAATAATAATAATAATAATAATAATAAAACTACTGCAGCGAGACGGACACTTATATACATTAATATATATAGTATAATACATTACGTAAGGTGATATTCATTGCACAAGAATTCATATACTTCAAAGTCTTAAATAGCAGCGCGTGCGGAACTTAATGTTACGTATACTAAGGATAGATACCTTTGGACTTGTACCATACTCACGTATCTAATACATACATACTCACATGCATACGGGAATGTACACATAAGACACGTTATGTATATATATATACACGAATAAAGTGCATCATCAGACAGCAGTAGTAGTAGTAACAGCCACAGCAACGACGTCAGTTACCGATGAGGAACGAGGAAGAGATATGTACGTACTCTTTATACGATTAGTTAGACTGGTATGGTCGCATTACGTGTCTGTGTACGCACGGCCCACTACTACTGCCACTGCTGTTCCCGCTTGCTGCTAGTCTGCTGGTATACGGCCACTACTACTAATATTGTAAAACGGCGTGATATTCAGACGGGGAAAGACGCGCGCGAGGAAACGAGGCAGGCGCAGCGCAGCGTTAGATATACGACGGCAAGGCTGCAGCAGCAGTGCTGGAGCTTCGGCCAAGGCCGACTCGCACGGTCCGTAACTCCGTAAAACTATAGCGAGTCCCGCGTAGAGCGGAGCAGAGCAGAGCAGAGCAAATCTCCGAGACGTTACGGTTCTGCAATTTTTTTTTTTATCTTTTCCTCTCTCTCTCTCTCTCTTTTATAAATTTAGAGAAATTAATCTCGATAAAAGATATAGTATTGAGGCATAGAAATTAAGTATATAGTCAGGGCATCGTAACGTCCGGTTATATCACGTTATGTACTACGTCTATAGATGTAAAATTGTTATAATTTCGTACGCGTAAGTATTTAAGTAGCGAAAGTCGGTCGTGGATCGGGCCACTATAGGACGGGACAAGGTAGCTGCAGGTATTCGTTGTGCCAAAAACGCGTTTTGCAACAATTGGTACAGCTACTCTGCAGTGGGTATATAGATATACATAATACGTGTAAAATATAGCTATATGTTACACGATCACCAAGCTACATAACTCCACGGTAGTTGCGTAATGCATGTAGTCAATATAGCTGCACACGTATGTATGTACATACTATACGTTCTATTATTTGAGATGGTAACCAGATTAAAAAAAATAAAAAAATATGAAATTTTTTATCGTTTTTCTCTGCACCATTTTTTAAACGGATGTTCTCTTTTTGCATAATCTCAAAAAGGAATCTTCTCAAGTATACATATCAGGGTGGTCCCTAATTCGGTCAATTTCGGTCGAGTAAGAAGTGTAAACAAGTTTGAGATTTTTCGGAGCTATACTGCAATGAGAAAGAAAAAAAGTTAATCGCGAAATGTCAGAAATCGTTTTTCATTGAAATGGGAGTTTTTGCTACATTTTATTTTATATTTGGCAACGTTCTAGCCCATGGGAGCATTGAAATAAGAAATTGATCAAATTAAGGACCACCCCAATATTTTTTTCTTTAGTTTTATGATGTTTATTGATTTTCAATAATTGTATAGATAGAAGAGAAATAGAACGAGAGAAAAAGAGAAAAGTCTGTATAGCACCCCGTAGTAAATCCATCAATTTTTGTAGTTCCGAAAATATCCGCTCCCAACGAACGTAGGAAGGTATATAAATGTCCGGCGCCACGTATCGGGCTTGGGTAAAATATATGGTAAGAATTTTATAGAGATAAATAACGAAAATAAAATTAAAAAAAAGAAAAAAGATGAAATAGAAAGAGAAAAGAATTTTATTTCCATTTATTTTCGTATATTTGTAGAATATAATTTGATAATTTTAATATGCAATATCGAAATGAATAGAAAAATGAAAAAAACAAAAAGAAGTTAAAATTCAATAAAACGAAATTCAAATATTGAATTTTATTTCATATTATTTAATCAAAGAAGTAGAGTGAGCGGGGAAAGATACGAGATTGTATAATACACCTACATGTGTGTACCTATATGCACACGGTATATGAGTATAGCTATAGCGTAGATATAAAACAGCTGATCGACCAGCCGCGCAACTCGCGAGAGCCTGCGGGAGGTAGAGGAAAGTAGGTAGAGTCAGCTGACGACGACGATCGCAGAAACTCTACGGTGCACGTTGCCGGGCGGCTGTCAGCTGATTTTGACACCCGCTTGCTTGCCTTCCTCATTTCGCCTCGCCTCGCCTCGCCTCGCCTTGCCTCACGCTACCATACATCGACTAGAGCCCCCGCCTCCCCCTCTTCCCTCTTGTTCTTATATTTTCACCCGCATGCGCAAAACTCTGTATACACACTATACCTAAACGTGTATAGAATAACATGACGCGTTCACATCGCGCATCAAGCATCGCGCAGAAATGCCATTTTCTCACCCGCCTGTATAATAATATCAAGGTTAGCCCCTGTCCAGCTCTCTCACTCTCACTCTCACTCTCAGTCTCTCTCGCTCTCTCTATTCGTTCATTTATACCCAGCTGACTAAAAACTCCCCCTGTAACCCGATGGAGAGAAAATAAGAAAAAAAAAAAACAAAAAAAAAAAAAAAAAAATGGTGGAAGTATTTAATTTTTGGGAATAAATGTAAAAATAGTTGAGCAAAAATTGATCGTAAATCAGATGAGTCGTTGATCGCAGTTATCGAAATATGATTGATGAAAAGAATGAAAGGAATAAATATTTGCAAATTTTTTTTGTCATTCTTGTTTTCAAATAATTTGAGATTTTTTAACCGTTCTTAGATTCATAAAACCGCGTCGATTGATCTGACGGAATTTAAAAGACGACGATACGTTGCAGAGATATTTTTTTTACGGATAAAAATAAGGGAAGAAAGAGAAGAAAAAAAAAAAAAAAAAAAACCGTCCGAGGGGTCGATCGAAGCATTCGTGTAGGTGAAGGTTAAGGATTGGCGTTTCGCAGTGGCGCCGTTGGGAGGGTAGACGGTAGCCCGGGGAAACTCTAAAGCTAAATACACTCTATACTATGTAGGTGCTGTGGGTATATAGTATGTATGCATATATATGTACACAAATATATATCTGTTCAGGTATAGGTGTAGGTGTAGGTGTAGGTGCGGGTACCTTATACCTCTATTCGTATAGAGAGAGGAGGTACGAAGAAGTTACACCGACAACTATGAAACTACGTCGACGACGCACGTCGACGAATACACATAGGTATATATATATATATATATATGGGTAATATCGCGTGCGCAGGGCATAACCTCGATCAATAATTCATTTTCCCCCCATTTCTCTCTTCTCCCTTCTCCCTTCTCTTCGCAAGCCCAAAACTCACGCCACCCGCTACGACGCGACGACGCGTTTCGCCCTATGTTATACCTCGCCCTGTGCGCAACTGTACCTATATATACACTAGGTATACCCTTATTTATACAAACCCTACAATTTTTATCCGTCTCATTCCAATTCTGGTTTTAGTTCTAGTTTTAGTTTCAGTTTTCATTTTCTCTCATTTTATAATTTCGTCTGTATAATATGTACGATAAATCGTAGGTAAGAAAAGTGGGAATTTAACTATCGTGTAGGAATCCATAAAATAGGAAACAGCGCAAGAAAAAAAAAAAAGGAATAAATGATGATACCCAACAGAAGGATAATTCATGACGAAAAGTATATATATATATATATTTTTTTTTTTAATCGATAATAAATTTAATTTCTTTAATTTTTCCTATTTTTCTTCTATTCTCTTTCTATTTTTATTCTCAATTTCAATGAATTTGATCAATCGTGTAACACACTTGCCGCGGTCTTCCCGAAAATCACCCCTAAAAATAAGGAGAAAGAAAAAACCGAAAAATCAGCTAGAAAAACTACTTGGATTAATGTGATTTATTTTATTTTATTTATTTTTTCAATAATTTTTTTCTTATATCATCAATATGTATTAATACGGAAGTTATTACGTTACGTTGCTTAGTGCCCTAAGAAAACTGAGATACCACCAGCTGTGTTCACTCGTAATTTTAACCCACAAGTGAACCCAGAGTGGCTCCCTGTTCTCCGAAAGCCGTGATCGTCGGAATTTGTTTTATTTTTTTTTATTCATATTTTTTAATTTTCATCGATTAAATCCATCATCGCAATTTCAAATTACACTTTTTCTTTTCGTTAATAATAATCAATTATTTTTTGTTTAAAATATTTTCACTCTTATTATTATTTTATTAATTCATTCATAAGTTCATTGATTTATTTATTTATCATTATTATTATAATTAATATTATTATTATTATTAATAATCACTAAACACACCCGTATCATTATTAATTGTGGTGCGTATATACCTATATAAGTAATATGTACAAATTTATGGTAACTCTATAATGAAAAGAAAAGAAAAGAAAAAAAAAAAAAAAAAAAGAAAACCAAAAAAAAAAAAAAAGTCGTTTTTTCCGAGTGTCTTTTACTTTCATTTCTATCATTTTTAAATTTTTTTTGTTTTTTCTTTACTTTTCTCTTTAATCGTTTATCTTCTTTTATCTATTAATCTTATCTGTTTCACACTTTTCACCAACATCATAACATTGCAATTAAAAATTATCGCGTCGCAGCTAATTTCAGTGTTATATATCATCATTGTTTCCGATATGGAAATAGTTATTTCAAAAAATTTCATTATTATTATTATTATTATTACTTTCCTCGTCAATATGTATGTATTTATAGTATATGCATATGATCAATTAAATAAATATACATAGAACTATTCGACAATGAAGATACTATATTTGAATATATTTCGATATAATTTTTTCGGTTTTTAATTTTTTAATTTTTCTTTTTCTTCTCCTTAGTTTTAAAATACAATGAAATGAAATGAAACGAATTGAAATTTTGCAATTTTTCAAATTTTACACATCAATCTAGATATTTGTGGTTTTTGTTTTGAAAAAAATAAAAAAAATAAAAATAAAGATAAAAAAAAAATTTTCTAGTATATATAAAGATTAGGAAGTGGATAATTCAAGTACGATTATGTACTAACTACGATATTACGCAAGATAGATAATAAAAACGAACAAAAAAGAAAAAAAGAAAAATAATAATAATAAAGTAAAGTTAAACTATGAAGTAAATTAAACATTCCCAATTAATAATTTTTCCCATGTTAATCGAATGGAAAATGAAAAATTCCGTTCAGAAAACACTAAATATTAATATTAAGGGATGAAATTTGAACAGGCGTATTATTTACTCTTATCCTAAGACCATTGAACATCTGATTTTGAAAAAAAAAAAAAAAAAAAGGAATAGTCGATTTTTTTTAATCAGTCTCATACGTATGTATATACGTATAACTACGCGATGCAGTATAACCTAGCGCACGGTGCAGCATACATACATGTCTGCATATCATATCTATATACATACACTGCTGCAGTTGTCATTTATTATTATATTATCATCATCAGTATTATCATTATTATTAAATTAAAGTATATTTATATTGTATATAAAATTTTCAAGATACCTTTGACTCGCGATTTTCTTTTTTTTCTTTTATTTTTTCCCTCAGTTCTCATTTCCTTCTTCCAAATCATATCTATATATATATATATATTTATGTATGTATGTATGTATAAACGTATGTTCGTACAGAAATATAATGCACACTTACGACATTGTTAACTTTAGATACTACCAATGTTTATACCAATGTGTAAACACAACTTCCCCCTTCTGCCATTCCTCCACCCCTCCCTTCCCTTCCGATACCGACCGCCGCCACCACGCGTTCGCAATTAATTTCACATGACGCAATGATAAATTATAAAATTTGCAAGCAAAAAAAAAAAAAAGAAAAGTTTTTTTTTTTTTCGTACTTTCCTTCACTTTCTATATAATTGTGAAATTTTGCAACGACGAATATACTTTTTTTTTTTTTTTTTTTTTTTTTTTTCACTCTGTATTCTACCTAGTTTCTCACCATTTCAATATAAACGTGAGCGCAACGGAATAAATTGTATTTCGATTATATTGATTTTTATTTTTTTTTTAATTATTTTTCAACTTACAGTCTGCTGCTCGGCTCGTTACTCGCCTCGTCTCCCTCGATCCGATACACTTTTCCCGACATAACGTATTCGAAACTGTCAGCTCTAGAGCCTCCCTCCTGTTCAATAGCATTCCATTCCCCACCGTCCGGATAACCGTCTTCACGCAGGGTCGTTGCCAAAACCAAACGAAATTTTGCACCTGAAACGAAAAAAAAATAAATAAAAATAAAAATAATATAAAAAATAAATGAAAATTTTTATATCTACTTTTTTTTTTCAGTCAGAAGCTTGGATAAAAAAAAAAATGAACATCGATTTTCATTACACTTTTTCGGACCTCACTTTATACGTTAAAATAATTTAATACGATATAATTGATCGATGAAAGAGACGGAAGTAAATGAAAAACCGAATTTCAACTACGTACGTATATACATACATATATATATATATATATCTATGTGGTATATCTATAGGTATTACAAAAAAAGAAATCAATAATTTGGTGTAATATACATAGGTATATAGATATATTACATATTACGTATACATGTAATCAGAGTGTTAATATAATAATAATAATGATGACGATGATGATGATGATGATGATGACACGGTGAGTTATTTAACAATTGAATGTTTGTAAAAGAAAAAAAGAAGAAAAAATTACCGTATTTTACATAGTGTGAAAATTTTCGTGTTGTAACCGATGCGCATCGTTATGATATTTAATGTGTATATCAGTAGTGACGATAATACGGGAAAGACAGAGAAGACAGAATACGGAATACGGAAGACGAGAGACAGAAGTCTGCAGTCAGTCGAGTATAAACGGCGACAGTGACAGTGACAGTGACAGTAACAGTAGTAGTAGTAGTATTAGGTACGGCGAGCAAGTAGTATTATAATAAGTAGAAAAGAACCGCGATATAGGTAAGACTGTGGGCCCGATATTGAATGCAATGCGGTAAGTAGTAACAGCCGACAGAAGCTACACGAAGAACGAACGAACGAGCAAGCGGAGTAACAACGAGAACGTCGACGCTACGCCGATGGCGTCCGAGCCAGTACTCGGCAGGAGCTTCAAGCCAGCTATGACCTTGGCATTGAACTTGATGGTGCGGTGAGGAAGCGGGAAGGGAGGATATTGGTGGACGGTCGGGGGTGGCAACGACGAATAGATGGTATAACCTTAGGTAAGAGGTGAAGCGGGAGGAGGAAAACCATCAGGGAGAGGTAGAGGGGGGGGAGGAAGAGAGGGAGGGATTGCGTCATCCCGCGCAAGCCTCACCGAGCCGCACGTCAATACAGCACGGAGCCTGCCTCTCTCTACCGCCTCGGCCTAGCCCACCGCGGCTGAGACTACTTGTTATTTTATTTTATTCTTTTCCTTTTTATATATATACATATATATATATATTTTTTTTTTTCACTACATTTTTACAAGAAATGTAATTCTGTACTGCATTTTTCAACTGCATTACATGAGGTTTTTTTTTTTTTTTTTTTCATCAAATTTGATTTTATTTTTTTCAAAAATAAGATAAAGAAGAAAAATTTTTGTTTCCTTGATATCTTCTAGTTATTTATTATATAAATAATATGTTAGAAATTATATCGATATAAAAAAATTAAACTACATGCAAATAATATATATATACGCAAAATGTAAACAAACATGGCGGTTTAGCACCGGTCATAGCCTATGTCCAACCGATGATCGAGTGTTTGTATATTTATCAATAATTATATATGCATGTGTGTGCATGAGTCGTGAAAAAATTGAAAAAATAAAATAAAGAAAATCAAAAATTTATAATCGTTTGTGTATAAGTAGAAAATAAAATAAATAAATAAACATAATCGATAAATGAGAAATAAGAATGATGAGTTATGGGGGATTTTCATTTTTTTTTTTCTTTTTTTTTTCTTTAATAAGTCGGAATAATTATATAATATTATAAGGTGTTTCACTCACCCAATTCCATCGGGTATAGCCAACTGTTGATGTCTAATATAAGATCCATTTTGAAAGATTCTGATTCGCAGTGAAGACGGCTCACTGTAACAAAATTAGGAAAAAAGAGTATAAAGAAAAAGAAAATCTGCAATTAATTAATTAATCAAGTCATTCGTTCATTCATTCATTCATTTGTTTAACGATAATCGGAGAAGAAAGTACATCGCAATTACAATTATTATTCCACATATCGAGAAACTAGCTAATTAGAAAAAAATAAAAAAATAAAAAATCGTAGTATTTTCCGAGCGCTGTCCTTGACTGCAGCTGTCACGCAACGGGTCTCGGGTTTTCAGGACCGAAGACAAGGAACGGGTTAGTAATATGGAACGTCAGATCGAGAAAAGAGAAAATAATTTTAATCCCGAATGTATAAATTTTAAAAAAATTGATAAAAAGTGGTTTTCGTTCATCTTTCATTGTCAGTGTCTGGGATAATTGAAAAATTCGTACCAGACAGTTCCGCATATTTCTTACGCGATCTATTTCTCCGAATACGTAGACTTGTACAGAGTTCCGAAAACTCGTATACATAAATTCGTCGGAATCAAAAAATCAAAAAATCACTCGCAACAATTGGCGATGCGCAGATATAACAAGATATATTCGCGGATGAGTAGAGACCGTAGAGAGAGAGACAAAATGCTGTGCACCGACTGGTACCAGAAAGGAAATGACACAGTCAACCATCTAAACAATAGGTAAAAGTATGAGTATGAGTGCGTGTATGTATATCGTTTTTAAAACGCCGTCGCAACGCATACAGATAAGGAGAGGATGAGTAAGGGATCTGGTAGCGCAGAATTGTGCAAAAGGATGCGAGTTCGTTCGCGACAAAAAAATAATTCCTACGTCCCTCATCTTCGATATAAAAAAATGCTCCAATCCAGTTGCTGGGGAGAATGAGAAAAAATTATGTTGACACACAGTTGAGTGCAAATGATGATATCGACGATTCACCAGACTATTGAGAAGTTCATCAATTATACTAGTTTCCATGTATAATCTGATGAGTAGGCCGCCGCGCGCGAGAGAAGAATCAGTAGCGCGTTTCTGATAGGAGAATATATCGAGAGTTAGGAACTAGAATGGGGTAATGCATCCCCCATTGAGCAGGTCATATTTCCAGGGTAGATTCCTCGGGGAATTTCAAGACTATATATCCTTTACCAAAAATTCGTGGGACCAATGGTTTCGGAGTTACGGAAGATCTGAGTTTACCGATCACAGAACTCACAGGCGACTCAGACTGGGCTGAGCGTGAGCGTAGTTTGAGCGAGCGCCCAGTCTATGCGATCTATATACGCTCCGCGATTGGTCAACTAAGATCCTACGTAGCTCGTAAACTATCGGTCCCTCGAATTTTCGGTAAAATAAATTTGGTCTTAGATTTTCGCAGGGAATCTGCCCCCAAAATATGGTCCGCCTAATCTAAATCATCGTTTTTCTTGTGGGATACTGGTTCATTCCTGACGAGTGGGTCTCGTTTCTTCTCTTCTATTCGTCTATCTCACCATCCGTTCTTCCGGCCTCCCTTCCGTAACCCGTGAACATCTACCTGTTAGGTAGTCATAAGGGAGAGGCGGGAGAGGAGCGGGAGATGATACACACTGTGTAACTAATGTAAGTTAGTTAAAACACGATGGGCTATAGCCCGAGAAATTTCCGGCCGAATATTTAATAATATATAAATAGTGTTTCCAAATTTAATAAATTTAGAAAATAGGAACTCATTTTGGCGATCGGGGGGCCAAAAAAGTACCGCATATGATAAATTTGGCTAATATTTTAGCGCGAGGCAAAAATCAATGTTTTTTTTTAATTATTTTACTGAACAACTGCCGTATCGATTGATTCCAAAATTCTACCAGATCCGAGTAGCGCGAAATCCCATAGATTGAAAGAAAAAATTGGTGAAAACCGTCGATCTATTTCACAGATGTGATTAATCAAGAAAAGCAAAAGGTGTACCGGAATAAAATTTTTATTATTAATTGAAAAAAGACCCTACAGCGTCGATTGATGGTTAACGAAAGTCAAAATCCTTCGCGATATATTCTTCGGATAAAAAAATCGACCATGTTCCAAAAATTGTCAGAGGTGATTATCTCGGTTTAAAAACTAGGAGATTTAGTGAAAAATCAACTCTGCGTGTATGCTGTGGTGATTTAAATAACTTTTCTTTATTTTTAATTAGATTTTGAATTGAATTTTTTTTTTTTTTTTCCAATCATGATAGTGATAGATACGATATAAATATTTCTGTGTATATGATATACATATTTGCGCCAGGACATGGTAAATAGGTAGGTAGGTTGGTAGTTAGATGGGTTATAAGTGCGCTGGAAGTCTTCCGAACTGCGCAGCGGTAGCGTCGCGACGCTGCGACCGCCGCCGCCACCACTACCACTGCTGCTGCTGCTGCTGCCGCTGCCGCCGCCGCCGCCGCTATCGACCGCATCGTCGGCCCAGCTCTATAAATACTATGGGCACCGGGCTCCGCCACCCCCAACCCTCAACCCTCAACCCTCAACCCTCAACCCCCGAACGACGCGCCCCTATACATAGATACATATACTCGGTGTTGTATAGGTCCCTTCTAATACTACTATGTATAAATATAAAGGGTGATCCAGGTTGAGCGTAGCATATTTTTAGGGTAGATTCCTTGTCAAATTCTGCGACTAAATTTCCTTGACTAAAAATTCGTGGGACCAATACTTTTCGAGCTACAAAGGATCTTAGATCTCAAAGGCGACTCAGACTGGGCTGACTATGAGCGTAAGCTGAGTTGGTGCCCAGTCTATGCGATCTATACGTTCCGCGATTGGTCAACTGATATCTTTCGTATCCCTGAAACTATCGGTCCCTCGAATTTTTGGTAAAGGAAATTTAGTTTTAGATTTTCGCTGGGAACCCACCCTCGAAATATGGTCGACTAAAACTGAAACATCCTGTAGACAGTGGTTCCCGCCTCGCAAACCAATTTACCCCCCTAAATTGCGAGGCGAAGTGAGGTGAGGTGAGGTGAGGTGAGGTGCGGCGCGGCAAGGGAAAGGGTGAGGGGGTGGAAACCTTGACCTTCAAAGAGTTACCGGCGCGCGCCTACTCTTCAACCCCCTCTTTCTCCCCTCCAACCCTCTGCTTTTCAACCTATAGACTAGATATATATATTCTCTCTCCGTCTCTCTCTCTCTCTTTCTCTTTGGTTCTGCAATAAGCTCGCGCAAACACCATAACATATATATACTATGAGAAAGAGAGTTTTCCTCGGTGCTGCTGCACTTCTACGCCGTCACCGTATTGCATTCGGCGTCGTTGTTATAATAGTAGTAGTGATTACTCGGCTGCGTAGTGTTCATCCCCCCCGCACCACCCTATATATTCATATATATACATATGTGTGATGATATACGTAATATATATATATACACACATACACATATGATATATGTACACGTACCTATGTATACATGGCAGTACGACGTAGGGATTCCGCGGACGTGCGACATATATAGTAGATACTACATTATTTTTGCGAATTAAATGAATAGCACAGAAACGACTATCGTGTAGGTAGTACCTACACACATGATTCCATTTAAATCCGTATTACTCAGCGGGGATTTAGTGATATGAAGAGAAAAAAAAAAAAACATAATTCCAGAGTGCAGCGGTTTTAATGGGGTATTAAATTATTCACCATAATACCCGACTGGGTAATACCTATTATCATTAAATTTATATACTCGATGTGAAATATAGTTCGAAGAATACGCGGCATAAGGAAAATTGATAATCCTCCTCGATCGATATTACGTAAATTCTTCGTAATAAATTTCTATATTTCTCATTCAATTATAATTTCTAAACTATTTCCATAAATTTTTCCTTGGTGTTCTTTTTTTTTTCTACTCATTCATCGTCTCATCATATAATTGAAAAAAAAATCAATATTTCAATCTAATTATCGTCGGATTCGATCGGTGTGCATAAACATACCGATCCATGTGTTCCTATAAGAGATGAGACAAAAAAATGTAGAACCGTGATTTTTCGTGTTCAATTTTTTATTTTATTTTACTTTATTTCTTAATTCTTGTTTTATAATATATAGTTCGACAGCTGCTATACTTATAAAATCCATATTACGTTTGTTTATATCGCAGATTATAGCATATATGTGGGGGGGTACTGTATACTTATACATAGAGGACTGGTTGGAGCGCAGATATACTATATAGCAGCAGGTGACGGCTTTGGTATCCGGGTCGCCATTTTAATTCTTTAAAAATGGCGTCCCGTAGACGATATATATATACATACATATGTATATACATGTATACATGTTATACCTTGTAGACTATATACTGTACTATGTACTACGTATACCATAATGTAACATAGTGTTTTTTCTTATGTCTTTTCGTATTCTGAATGAATTTTGAAACTCCTTCTCTCTGACTCTACGAGGAAAGAATAAAAATGAAAATGAAAATGAGAATGAAAATCAATGAAAATAAATGAATATAAATAAAAACGATTGAAAATTAATTATTTACCTCTTTTTCTCCTCTATATCTGCTTCACTTTCACCATACTTCCCACATTTCTTTCTCATCGTTATTATTATTATTATTACAGTGTAATTTACAGAATTTATCGTAATATTAGTTTACAAGTAATATAATAATAATGAAAATATATAATGAGATGAAAAAAAAAAGGAACTTTTTACACTGCATGAGGATCAATATCAATCGTTGTCATCATCGATTTCATAATATTTATATAGAGAGATGTGATTATTTCATGTATGTTATGTATTTACATGACTTTTCGAGAAAAATACACCTACTGGTCATATAATCGTAATTCAACATTCTATATACATGTATAATAAAGAGATCGATGTATATCTATGATAAAAAAAAAAAAAAAAAATTGATTAATTATATATATCGAATGGAGAATAAGGAAAGTAATGAACGAACAGAATAAAAAAAGAGAGAAAAAGATTGTATATAGTTTTAATAGATATGATACAGTATAGTCGATCGTGTCGACGTAGATAAATGATGACTGACTATGTGTATACGGCGATTAAAGACCAGCGATGTAAAAAGCGCATAAGGGGGAAAATGAAGAAAAAAAATGAAAAAATGAGGATAAAATAAAAATGTCTATGCTGTATTCAAAGAGTATGAGAGGATACGTGGGTATAGTTTAGTTAGTTAGGGTATCGCGCGATGTGATGTGATATGTGATATGTGAGATATGTATCAGCGATGTGTAATAAAGGTATAGTGTACCTATAGGTATATGTGGGTATACCCGCGTAGGTACACGCCGAACGAACGGCGAGCCGGGAACTAGATATTGCGCAGTTTAAAAAACCCGTGTTTCGTCAGAACGCGTCATCGACTAGAGCAACGCCGCAGGGTCGATCCGCAATTTGCGCGAACCGCGATTCGCGATTCTCCCCACCCCACCCCGCCCGAATCCCTCCCCGCTCTACGACGACGTGCGGATCTCTCTTTTTCATTTCTCCTCAGCTCTTAGTCTATTCCGTATAATATGATACAATATGACGTAGTCGAAACCATGAGAAATGATCAAAAACACAAAATACGGATTCGAAGGATATAGAAGTTCTCTTTCTCTTCCTACCGTTTCGTACCTAGGTATATACCCATGTATACTGATTCATTAAATACGCACTATACGTAACGATATACATACATACACATATGACCGCAAAATAGATAAGAAATTAACGGAAGAGCTGCAGTTCATTTTACTGTTTACTTGCCTTCAACTTTACTCGCTCTGCTTTACCTTGCCTTGCCTTGCCTTGCCTTGGCACTGACAGTGGGAACGCGACACGACTCAGGCTCGCCTAGCAACACGAAACGAACGAGCAAGCGATCGAGGTAGGTACACATAGCGATTTAACGAATAAACTAAAGTTACTGCAACGCTAAAGTTAGAAGATATTAACTATATGACTACCTACTTTTAGCGTGTGTGTTGTTGTTGTTCTTGCGAAGTGTAAAATTGTAGATCGAGAGATTCGAAAGGCGCAGAGTTTTATACCGGCTAGCCGCATACATGTACATCGCTGTTTTGTGTTTTTTTTTTTCGTTTTTTTTTTATTCGTTGCGTTAGAATTCGATAAAATTTCTATTACGGAGACGGAATATTTGGAGATATACATATCGATGTGATAAACTGTAGGATTATTGTAAAATCTAATAACGGACGTATGAGTGTACAGACGTACCGCGAACGACCGAGAGTCAATCTGACATTGATACCGAGGAGTGAGGAGGACTGAGAGTCGAGTCGAGTCGGGCAGAGTCAGGAGGCTCAGGCTCAGGCTCAGACTCAGGCTCAGGCTCGGCAGGCTCACGCAGACTCGATGTATACTGCGGTGACTGCGAATGCCTGTCTCTTGCGATTCGTTCATGAGCCCCACCGCGAAACTTATGTACCGACCGGATATAAAGAGTTTACCCGCGCGTTGTATACAATACTTATACACGAATCATGATAAATGGATATTTCCTATTGATAATAAAATAGTGAAAAAAATATAAACCGATGTTATGTCGACAAAGGTGAATTTCCTACACACACACATATACCATACCTATAGTATACAGTAGTTAGAAAAAATATATATTATAATAAATATAATGCATCATGTACCTAAGTAGAAGTATGTATAAACTCGGTGCTGCAAGAAATCTTGGGGGCGGTAATCCCTCTCCTTCACCCTTCTCCGCCCCTTTACCTCCTCGATGCAGCTCCGCAATCCCCGGCTGCTGGTTCCACCTCAACCTCAACTTCAACCTCAACTCCTACCCCTACCCTAACTCTCTCGAGATGACATCTCCCGCGACCTTGAGGCAGAGACTGACCTTGACCGTGACGCGCCCTCCCCTTTTATACCGTCCCGCCCCTAACTGCGATGCCACCGCTGCTGCTGCTGCTGCCGATACTAAATGCTACTGCTACCGCTGGATCTAGTGGTGCCGTGGCAACACGGGGGCATCGCTGCTGCTGCTGCTGCTGTTGCTGCTGCTGCTGCTGCTGCATCGACCCGCCGCCGAAGCATCGAGGGGTGATTCTTTCCTTCCTTCCCCCTTCCCCCTTCCACCACGCGGCACTACGCCGTGGACCAACCTTCGCACGACTGATATATGTGTATTGTGCATATACGGACGTGTATATATGCGGAAGGGGGTAACCTTCACCGATCCAATATCCCGCCTCTCCAACCCACAAAACTTTAACATTATTTTTTTTATTTTTCATCTTTTTCTATCCCCACTTATATTACTGCATCTGCAGCGCGCACAATATACTCCATCTCAAAACCCTTTTCGGTCCCGCGGTTCAACTTGTTCCTCGTATATGCATACAGTTTATAGTATGCATATAGAAAAAAAAAAAAAAAAAGATTAACGGCACTGTTTTAGATGAAATTCATCGATAAATAATATTCGTTTATAATTGTATATAAATGATATTTTATCTACATTCTTATGATCGTTAATAATGACGAAAAGAATAAACACAGAAGAATATATTTTATTATTTTCTAATTTTATAGTGTCAGAGATCAGGATCAATTGGTTTTGGTATAAATTAATTATACGCATTAACAAGTTACTATATAATTAGATTTATACAGAATCTGAATAAAAAAACTAAGAAAAAAAAAAAAGATACGAATAAATTATAATAGATAGATAATGTTGTACTTGAAACTCAACCTGAACTCGTTATGTACAATTTATTATACAAAATGTATACATGTGTAGCTGGATATTGTAATACATAATCCCTGGAGTGAGAAAGAGAAAGAGAGAGGGGGAGAGATGGTAGATAGCTACGACTCACAATGAGTGTCTCACGATTAGATCTAACCTGATTAAAGTATGTATTATGTCTTTTTTTACGATTTTAATAACGTTTCACCATTATCATACGGTTTTTATTTTTTTCTATTTTAATTATTTTAAATAGAAACTCAGTCTATGCTATATCACTATTGATTTATTATTCAAATCGAATCGAAGAAAAACGGGAGTTGTTAAATAAGTCAAACGAATTGTCTGTACAATAAACGACATCCACGTGTTCGTATTTCCCGCCATTTCTATATCGGGAGAAGTTCGATACTGTATAAATGGAGGAAAGACCATCACAACATACGTAGAGTATCTCATCTTCCGATTCGATTAACCAATGCTCTACGAAGTTTGATTTCATTCATTCTCGCAACGAGCAAAAGGAAAATGAATATGAATAAACGAACGAGAATCAACGCCACGGAAACTTGAAATTTCATTCGTAGCACGGGCTGTTATATTCGTATAAATATGATTGCTTTTTTTCCCGCTTACGATACCGTCTGTCAGCCCATGTGCCGCACCGCGATGTGCAGTGCCGGTGATTGACGAGAATTCGAAACGAATTCTATATGAATTAAAACTTATTCACGCTGCGAATTCATAATGCCTCTCATAGAGCAGGCCTTTATTTATCTTTCAGACTTACCTCTGTCGAACTTCTTTCCCTCTGGATCGATGTCCTTAACGTTAAATATATCCTCGAAAAGTACACCCGCCATTTTGACACTCGCGACGCGATTAAACGACTGGGGTTATAACAACGATCGCAACGCCCCGACGTGTCGTCTCGTCATTTCCGCGAACTGCATACAGTTCATCTGACGTTTCAGTAATACGATATTAAGGATCCCAGAGGGCAGCAGTTTCCGCATATTACCGATTGAATTATAGCAAAATAAGCGATTAGAATCGCTGAATAGAAAGAGAAAAAGAAGATATTACCTATACAAGAGTCGAATGATGATTGACGAATACAGAAGAATATTGACACTTCCCTTTCGCGTATTCAGCGATAAATTTCGACCGTCTTTAGTTCGTTATTAATATTATTAGGAACAGTAATAGGCATAAGATAATGTCTCAGTATTATGTATATGTATACGATCGAATGACTAAACTGTATATTACACCTTATGTTATGTAATACATTGTTGTTGTCCTTTTACCTCTCGCCAACACCTGAAAATACCTGAGGTCTCTCGACAGTATTATAGCATCATGGCGACTTTGCCGCCTCGTAAAAATCCTACTCCAACAAAAATATCAAAAGCTGATTTAACACCGTTGCAAATACTTTTGCAATTAGGTTTTCCAAAGCACAGAGCGTGAGTCTTTTACCTCTTCATCATACGAATTTATCTTAACGAAATATTAATCGCTGAAATTATTCAAAATCTTCAACGATGCCGAAGAGAAGGAAAAGAAAAAGATAAAGAAAAAACAAACCAACTACTCGAGGCGTGTGACGCGCGCTTCCTATACTGTAAACAAACAACTGTCAAAAAAATTCTTCAATCATAAATGAAGCCCAAAACCCGATATATCAATCCGCATACATTGTCGCTTAGTTTTCGTCAATTTTTAGCAATTTTTAACGCGCTTTAGGACCGAATTCAACTATATTTACGACCGAACCATAACCTAAAAAAAAAACTAAATCAATGAAAGATCGTGGAATTTTACTATCCCTCGACAATTCTCTTAGCTTTTTAGTTTATTAGACGCATTTATCACCCCCAGTGAAAAGGCTTTGGCTGCGACGGGGTACAGAGGGCTCCAACTTGCCTCTGACTGGCTCTTGGCTCACGTGAGAGATCCGACGTTGGATTCTGACGAACCAAGGGAATACGTTTTATACGCATGTCCTACCGGTCCGTTGGCCGAAAAACTTCTAGCCTTTTGGACCGAGAGCAGAGAGCTGGGATGGAACGGAGCTCACAACTGCATGCCACATGTTACTCTCGTCTCTTTTTTCAAAGTAGGCGGATTCCAGAAGTCTCAGAGCCCCGATTTCCTGTCTGAACTCCTTTACCCCTCAAACTGGTTTCTAGAATGCAAAAAAATACTTCGTAGAAAGTTTTTGCTATTAATTTATCAGAATATCAGTTTTCATGAGATTTTCTACTTTGCAGAAACTTTGAATGAACTCGAAAACACAGTTTCATCAATATTAGTACAAAGATGGCTTGAAAAATGACCGAAAATCTGTAAAATAAACAGATTTTTGTTCTCTCATTGGAATAGCTCTCTTTGAAAAGTTCATACAACTGATACAAAGCTTACTGCCTAACGATCTAACTAAACTTTACCCCAAAGGTTTAGAATTCATGTAAACAAGCGCCGCTTGAATGCCTATAAGCCAAGTTTATCAATGATTCAATAGTAAATTCCCAAAATTCTAGGCGGCCGATGAATTGGCTGAGAACGTTGCTGCGTTATTGGAAGAAGTAACATCTCCGAAGGACAGCCCGGACCAAGTAGACCTTGAGACATACATATCGCCAAATTACATGGGTTTATTCATCAAGGATGATTATGCGAGCTGGTTGAAATCAGTCGGTGTTAAATTCGTTAAGAAATTATCGAGCCTTTCGATACCGGCAGAGCCGCACACAAAATCTTTGCACATAACTCTGGCGTATCAATTTCCTGAGGGTATATTCCAGCCGTTGAGATCAATGGCTGAAAGACTGGGATCTTCCGTAACGCCTGCCAACTGGGAGCTAAGATTATATTCGCGGGATTCCAGGCTGAGAGATTCTCACGTACACAAAGTGACCCATGCTCATGTACCGAGAGAAGACGACGAGCTAGAACTGAGGCCCGGAGACTATATATACCTATCGGAAACGGCTTGTAACGAATCCATCGACGGATGGGTAGAGGGGACTTCGTGGTTGACCGGAACCACCGGCTACCTTCCCCTCAATCATACCAAACGTACCGCGGAGTCAGACGCCTGGACTCTGCACTCTACCGTTCAGATTATTGAGAATAGGGGAGAGACCAGCGACCAAGTTATCCCTAAGACCAGAAAACCACCGGTTTTATCGTCCACAGAATCGCTGGACATTCCTGACGGGATTTCGGTCGACGTAGAGCCGGTAAAGAGCGAGATTAATCAGATTATGAAAAAGGCCTTCTCCCGGGTCATTTAAATCGTTCTAATTTACAGATCCCGGCCTCCGAAGCGCCGCTCACACCTTCTAGACAAATATTGATATGCCGTCACGGAGAGAGAGTCGATTTCACATTTGGAGCATGGATTCCTTACTGCTTTGAAGCCAACGGCTGCTACGTTAGGAGGGATTTGAACATGCCCAAGGAAATACCGGGCAGAAATATCCAGGAGTTTCAGAACGACTGTCCGCTAACAACGCTTGGTGAAATCCAGGCGAATTTAGTTGGCCAGGCTATGCGATCCTCTGAAGTAACCATAGACGTTGCTTTCGCGTCTCCTTCCCTTCGCTGCGTTCAAACTCTGTCTAAGATCCTCGAAGGGCTCGGTTCCGACATCAGGATAAAGGTGGAACCCGGTTTGATAGAATGGCTAGCTTGGTATCCTAACGGTATACCGATTTGGATGACCCCCGAGGCTCTAACTAAGGCCGGTTTCAACGTGGACATTAATTACGAGGCTATTGTTAAGACGGAGAGCCTTCCGCAGCGAGAAAATGCTGCGCAGTATTACGAGAGGAGTTTCAGACTTGTTGAGAAAATAATAGAGCAGACTAAAGGCAACATTTTGATTGTCGCTCACGCCGCTTCTCTCGCTGCTTGTACCAGGCAGTTGACTGGTGGCAGGGTTCCACCAGCTGCTGAAGTCACTAGACTTGTACAACGCGTTCCTTATCTAGCTTGTTTAACTGCGCATCAAGGACCGGACGGATGGCAAGTTCATCCTCCCCCATTTCCTCCGATAACTCACACTAGCAATAGTAGATTTGATTGGAAAATATTAACGTGAATATCTTACCTCCTTATCCTTTATTCGTCGTGGAATAAGAGACAGAGAGAGAGAGAGAGAGAGAGAGAAGTTGTTTAATTTAAAAAAAAACTAAAGAGAATTTATACATACCACTAGAAAGTATTCTTAATATTAAATAACAAGATCGAAAAGACTGCTACTAATACAATGAATATTCTATTATCAACAATCTAATAATTGTTATTGATGATTGTGATTATCGTAAGCAGCTGGTTTCTTATATCTTATTGTAGATTTAAACGAGAACTAGCTTCTATTGAGCGATTCGAGTTGGTAAAATTAATTAATTAAATAACGTTTGTTGAATTATAGGCTTTAATATTCCAAGAGTTTAACATTTTATATTATAAATCTAGTATATATTTATTAATCGAATCTATCAAAAAAATTATTATCGTTATTCGATGTTTTAATCAATTTTTTTTATTCATTAACGAGCTCTGATACATACCTATACTTCATATGGTCGTTAATATTCTCGTCAGAGATATTGAACCCGTTTATAATGCCGTTTAAACATTTTTTTTTTTATATGCATTGAAGACGCGGAAGGAAAATGAGAAGAATTGTTATGTCAAAAATAATATATACCTAGTTGTTTAACGAGGCGTCAATTGTTTAATAAGATATACCTAATTGTCTTATTTTCTTTTTCACATTCTTTATTTACAAACAATAAGAAATTAGAATTCGTAATATGTTTATTATAAAATGCAAGAAATATACTAAATCCCGTACAATTAATAACTGCTTACCAAAGAGAAAGATTTAATAATAGGTATTACATATTAAACATACATGTAATAAACACGTAATACTACGTTCTTATAATTGAGCAAAATATTTCTGTATATTAAAGTTATATACGTAAATGAGTATTTTAATTAAGAAAATAATAAAAAGAAATTTAAATATCATTTGAATTTTATTCATCCTCATATTATATTCCATAAATATCCCTCAATATCGTTGATTGTCGAATCATTTTCCCCTGTCCCCCTCTTGCCTATAAGTTAAAAATCATGAAAATCGCATGCGTTCGTAAGTTTGAAATCATAAAGTTGCCGCACGGGGTGACAAATGGTATCGTTATCTCGCGGTCAAAGTGCCGAACTATTTTTGCCGCAACATTGATGCGCCTTACCGTCGCGTGCCATTCGTGTGATACACAAATTCCAATTGCCTACAATCAGGCGCATATATATTTCAAGTAACGAAAATTCTGGCGGTTGAGACTTAATTTTGGGGGCGATTTTTCTGGCAGTTGGGACCCCCTTTTTCCGGAGTAAAATTTCTGTCTCAACTGCCAGAAAAATCGCTCCCAAAATTAGGTCTCAACTGCCAGAATTTTTGCTACTTACAACTTATGCGCGTGATTATAGGCAATCTCAGTTGAGAAATCACAGGAATGGCACGCGACTTGCATATGGTAAGGCGTATCAATGTTTGCGGGAAAAATAGTTCGGCGCTTTGACCGCGAGATGGCGATACCATTTGTCACCCCGTGCGGCAACTTTATGATTTCAAACTTACGGACGCATGCGATTTTCATGATTTTTTACTTATAGGCAAGGAAGGGACGGGGGAAAATGATTCAACGATTGATTATTTACAATCTCAAGAGATATTTATTGAAGAATGCGCCAATTTACTATAACAATACATTACTATTGCATAAACAATCTTAATACCTGAATATTCAATTGGAAAAATTGTAGATGTGATCGTAGTACGTGTAATATATTACGTATATCACTGCAAGCTACATATTTGGCACTTTTCGAGTTCGAAGAGGAGTTAGAACTATGATTAGGGTTTAATAAAACTATTAGTATACTTTAAACTAATCGTTGCGGCGATAATACATACATAGGTACGCATACGAAAGTATATTCAACAGAAATCTCAAGTAGAATATTTGTCCACCCTAGACTCCTTTCACAAATCGAATTGTATGTGCAGCTTGCCGTGAACGCCTACAATACTGATTAAAGGGTTGTAGGTATTTAAATAAAATTTTCGACACGATGTTGAATTCAAAATGTGATTATATTTAGAAATGTGATTATATTTGGAAAATGTTCACGGCATACAGAGAAATTGGTTGTAAGATTAACTTATGGTGATGTTGATTGAAAGTATAATGACAAGAGTAGCTAATTAAGACAGAGGGGCTCCCGGAGCATGCACGTCCGAATTGAAAGAACTATTTGTGCAAGACTGAGGAAAAGATGAGGACAATGACTTGACGTGAGGCGAAATTGTAACTAAATAGTTGTCGATCGCGAAAGTTGACATGTATACGAGAAAACGAATATATCCGCCTTTCGACGAGAAGGATTTAAACGTTTAGCGGGGCGCCTGGGTAGCTGCAACTCGTACAGTATAGTGTTATGGTTTATTACAGTAGTCTATCTGCAGGGGCTTTTGCTTTGGCATAGGATCAGATAATTCGATCTGATTAAGTGCCTGATTAGATCAATCATTCGAGGACAAAGAAGAGAAAAAAAAAAAATTACGCAGCTTACGAAATTTTCTGTCCCGTCTTGACTTGTATTTGTATTCCGATTTAATTCGGCTTGAGGGAATTGGATAATGGCACAGAGAATATTGCAGTGATTATTATATTATATACAATTGCATTTAGAAGCTGAACCCTTTGGAAAACATCCCGAGCCCTTTTTCTCACTGTACACTGTACACTTAACGAGTATGTTATGCCTGTCGACAGAGGAACGGGTGGGCCGCAGGTTTGCCCTAGCATTCTCTAATTACAACGATTTAGAACAATTAAAGTCCAGTTACCGTCCAGCGCACGTGATAGGCGGTTCGTTGGTATGTGCACGTAATTTCGCGCGGAGTATTCATCTTTTTTCAACTTGTTACTCACCGTTCTGCAGCCTTTAGTTAAATTTTTAATTTTTCACATCTGATCATACTCCTTTTTGAAACGTGGACCAACTGCTGACGATAATGACAAGATAATGTCAGCTATTCGTATTATTTTGATGAACTTCTTTTGTCGCAACTTACTTGAATAATTATCGCGTGTCGTAAGTCTATAGCATATTATATTTCGATGACGTGACGCTGTATTGTAAAAAGGCGAAATAACTTCCTTAAACTATTTCCAGATTATTAATGCACCCAGTCGCGATGCATAGGTTCAAAAGAAACTTTATATTCGAATGAATTTGCCGCCGCTTGATATACGTACCGACCACTTCTATCCTCATAACGTTGTAAAAGAATTTTTATCGTTATACGCTACGAGTTTCAGATAAGGAAATTCCTTGGGAACCAAAAGCTGCTGTGACTATTCATTCCCATATATGTAGTAGAAACACGCGCTTTTAATATCTCCTTTCTCGTATGGGTATAGAACAAATGATAAATTATTCATCAATGCGGACGGCGTACAGTACATAGTTAATATAGAAATTTGTTAACAAAAAACTACGACATACGTAGCTGCGCTTTTTCCTTCATTCTCACGGCCGGGCCCGCCGAGGTGTTACGTTGTCTAAAAAGAAGTTGTATAGCTTTGCATAGCTTAACTTAAACACCACCCTTGGAATGGTATACGCATATGTATTAGAGAACACCCCTGCAGCCTCGGTCTCTCATACTCGACGACAAGATGATAGATGAGCCCGCAAACTACTATGTTACCAAAATGACCGGTTTTTGCCAGAATAATATCCCCAGAATTTTAGCGGTTGTATATTCCCCCCTTTGGCTCCTCCGGGTTATACTATAGTATGCATGTATACAACTTTTTCAGCCTGATTATTAAATTCCGTTTGTTGGATTTCCTGTCCCATCAAATCAGATGTTTTTGCTGTTCCCTTTAATCTATAAAGTGCGATAGCCAATCCGCGTAGGGATATACCTAGAAAGTTGTTGTATTTTTTTTCGTCCTTTTCTTGCCTTTATTTATCAGGGAAGGAGCACGTTCGCTCTGTCCGCAATCTCCATTAGTCGGATTCGTTCTTCCCGCATGGTTTCTCGCATTTCGATAAGCTGAAAGGTTGAACACTTTAATCAATTGATTGATTGATTGATTGATGGCCAAAGTGCAACGCGATGGGAGCCAGAAAATTGTATGAACCGTTCGGTCGACTGTTTGTTACTGAATTGCTTTGAACCAACATCATCATAGTGAAGTAACGAGATTTTAACTACCCTTTGCGCAGCCTCTCGTTGTTTAGATTGAATCTGGTTTTGAAGAGCGGAAATCCGGCGATTGATCACCGAAAATTCATCATCCCCATTTGTTTTCGGTCCACCCTGCAGGAAAATCGAGGATTTTATTATCTAATATCTTTAAACAGATATTTCGAATAAAGTTTAAAAGCGACAGAGGTAGCCGGCGTTATTCAGCTGCCCGATCCTTTACCAAGTTGCATAATTTAATTCGCGCATAGTTCGCTGGTTTCCGGTACATTAGAGCCGCGTTCCTTTGACTCGGTTGAGCGTGCGAATTCCAACTGAGAAATTGGTTAAATGAGAGTAGGAACGCGTACGCGGCTCTATAACGTTGGCGGTACGAAATTTTCTAATCAAATTTAGCCACCTTCTAAACACCAGAGATTTAATCCAAGTAATGAATCTTCGGTCCCTCGTAAAGCTACTCACACAAAATTCACTCCCATTTAGAAAAGGCGAGCACCGCTCCTCGGCCAGGTCGACGTCCCGAGGGATTGATATTCCTCGGCCCAATTTCTGGAGCGATAAAATAACGAGCTTAAAACCTGGTCTTGAAGTAGGGTAGGAGCTAGTCACTCAAGTATAACGTACGCTGAGCATGTTCGAGAGTCTTTCCATCCCTTTATTCAGGCAGTCCCGTTCAGCTCTGATATTATTTCTCTCGTCTCTGAGGGCCTCGAGTCCTTGGACGTTCACTTCAGCCTCGAAGATCTTCGACGATAGTTTCTGCGACATCCTGAAAGTCGCGGTTACGTTTTCGTCAAAATTTAACACCATAAAACTGGCGGTTTTCGGCTCTAGGAACGTAGCCATAGACGGCTTAACGCTTGTTCTACCGTCTACGTAACTGATGAAATCTACGACGCGTTTTACTGCCAAACTTTGGAGGTGGATATAGTATTTCAACTCTCTGTCTGCGCGTACGTAATCGCCACAGTCCATAACTAAAGTCTCCGCTGCACTTTTCGAAACTCCTTCGTTTTTTGCTAACAGACTTTTAGATTGCTCTTCAACTTCGGACCGTAATTTTTCTACGGTTTTTACCAGCTCCGCTCTATCCGAGTTCCCCTTCTCCAGGATATCTTTCAGTTCTTCATTTTCAACCTTCAGATTATCGTACGAACATTTTCTCATTTCCGAACAGATTGCGGCTTGACCGAGCTGCTCTTCAACCGTCTGCAATTTTTCCCTCAAACTTTCGCATTCTTTCACCTCTTCGTTCAATCTGTCAATTTCTGTTTTAGATCTTTCGGTCGCACTCTTCAGCTCTTCCATCCCGCAACTCAGTTTCCTAAATTCATATTTCAGAGCGTCACGTTCGGCAATTACGTTCCCCAACTCTGATTTCCACGCAGCATTATCGGCCTCGAGTTTACACAGTTCTTCTTCGAAGTGCTTCTCGGTCTGGGTGTTTCGGTTCTTCACTTCTCTCGTTTCATTCTCATTTGCGGCTCTCATTTCTCTCCGCAAATCTTCGACTTCACATTTCAGTCTGGTGTTATAACTTTTCAATTTATTCAACCGTTCTATGAACCTGGCTGCTTGATTTTCGGCGTCTATTCGGCTCCGAAGATCCGATATATTCTTTTCGAGCCTTAATTCCGACCCCGTGACCGAAGTTTTGACCTCAGTATTGAAATCTGCCGAATTTTTCGTCTGCACCGGGTAAGAGGTGAGCCCCTTCAGTTCCGCCAGTTCCTCCTCAAGTTCTTTAATTCTTTTGACAAGAGGAGCGCTCCGGTCTCCACTGGCCTTACTCAATTCGCTTAATTTGAACAACTCCCCTTCGAGATTCTCGCACCGAAGTTTCAGCCCCTCGTTATCAACCGAAGCGATGGACAGCTCGTTCTTCATGGCTTCATTTTCCTCCAAAATTTTGACTATATGCTCGTTTCTCTCCGACACAATGCATCGCATCTTTTCAATTTCATCGAAAGCCCCGTCTCTCTCAATCTCCAAGTTTAACACTTCGGGTTTTACTCTGTTCAGCTCGTCTCTCAATCTCTGAATATCCCCCGCCATGGAAGTGGAGAGTTTTAGCTGTCGTTGAAGATCCATCACGGTTTGATCGCGCTCTTTCAACGTCTCTTTCAGGGCCTGGTAATCCCTATTTGAATATTTAGCTGCGTCCAACTCCTCGGACTTCATTTTATACGCAGTTTTAGCTCCGGCTATTTCGTTCCGCAGTGACGTAACTACAGCTTCCTTGTCTTCAAGCTCCTTCCGGTTTGCATTCAGCGCTTCTTCCAGTTCCTCGACGCGTTTAACGACTCCTGAATCATCCTCAAACTCTTTAATCTTACGCTCGAGTTCTTTCACGTGGAAACCAAGGCGTTCAATCGTCTCTAGGTACCCGGAACGACCAGATACCACCAAGGAGTTAGGCGCAGACTCGAGAGCAGCCTTCAGCCTTCTACTCTCACCATTAACTCGGATATTTTCAAGGCGCGATTCGTCCAGCAGCTCCTTCATTCTCGTCAGCTCATTCGACAGATCGATCACAGTACCGCAACTCCTTGACGCAACGTCAGCAATGACACGCTCCATCTTCTTGTCGCCGTTTAAAATCTCCCTCAGTTTTACCCGCAGTCGGCCCAACGATGAGCAAGAAGAATCGTCCTCTGCCTCCTGAATCCTCAGCTTTAAGTGTCCAATTTCATCCTTGAGCGTCCTGCGTTCCTCCGCCGCCTCTTTCCTCATTTTTATCATCTTCTCCTTCAGTCTCTTAGCGCCAGAGCAAGTGATCGCTTGGTCAGATTCAAGTAGCGCTGCTCTCAGCCCGCGGACTTCATCTTCTAATCGATCTATGGTCAATTCTAATCTGTTGATCTCCGAACGCTGATGAACCACCACCGGGTCCGGCTTCAAAGCATCGTCGGGAATTTCCCCAGATTTTTTAAGGGCTGATTTTAGCCTCTGGATGTTGCTCTCTAACATTAATCGCTCTGACCGCCAATCGCTCATTTGCCTCATCATAGAATTGAGCTTTTGGAGGGTTGCTGATGCCGCTTTTGCTAGCTCTTCGTTACCACCAGTCACCGATATTCCGAGGAACGGTGATCTGCGGTAGCTGCATTCTCCAGACATTTTTGTAAATTTTTTAGTTCAGTCGGGGCAGGGATATTTTATTTTTTGATTTTTTATATGCCATTTTAATGCCGCATTGTATTCCGAATGAATTTTTTTTAAACAGATATTTGTTCGACTTGAAAATTTTTTGAGATGGAACTGCGGATGTGATCAAAACGTCAGAATGTCATATGGGAAATAAACAGTCGAATCTGCAACGTTCAAAATTCAAGAAAACTTCAACCTCAATTATACCACAAGCCTAGCTTTTTTCTGATAAATTTTCTGTCAACAATAAGCATAATAATAAAATATTGAAGGAAGACAAAATTAAAAGCTGTTCGATTCAAAGGAAAAAAAAAAAAAAAATTATCAATCAGTGGGAAAAAAAAAATTTCTACAAAAAAATTTAACCTTCAAAATGTTTAACGCCTAATGTAAACCGAGTAACTAATCATGGCCAATCGTACCACGTGTCAATGCGGATGCACAGACCCGCCAGAAATGACAGCCGCAGATCCTCCACACGAGGGTTCATGCGGTTGCAGCTACAACCCTTTCGCCGATCAAGGGAGAGACGCGGAAATTACAGACTTATCATTTGCACTGCGTAAATTGACCCTGATGAAATGCCAGATGAAAAAATGGAGAATGGAACGTCTGCAGTTGGAGAGCGAAGCGAGAAGTTTAAGACAGGTGCTGCAGGCCCATGGTGTGTCTCGTCGGACGGTTCGTGAATTGCAATAAAAATTTCAGCGATAAAAATTGTTTGATTTTCGACGTAGGTTTGAACGACGATATCGTGAGACCAGATCCTCTGGTGGCTCACCTTCGAGAGTATAATGCGAGGCTGGAGAACGATAAGGAGGAGCTTGAGGAAAGCGTTAAAAGCCTGTCCGAAACCGTATCAGAGTATGAGAATCAGGAGAGTTCGTCATCCGAAACTGTGAATAAACTGCGTGATAGAATTCGAACGATTAAGGAAGCGAACGCCGTCGAGAAACGGAGGTGACGATATTTATGGTGGTTCTATCATTTTACCAACATTAATCCCTAGATTAAAAGACCTTATAGCCGGACTGAAGATCAAGCTGCAAGAAGCCCAGAACGAGTCATCGTGCGCTGCCCTGAACCGACTTCGGGCAAAACTGAAAGAAATGATGCAAGGTGGCCAGGAAGCTGACCAAAGGGTAGCCATGGTGGTCCAGCGGTCGATAGAAACTCTTACTGAGTTAACGGAAAACGTTGACGACCTTAAGGCCGAGATCGAGAGACTGAAAGCCGAGATAAAGAGGTTGAAGGATTTGCTGAAGACATGCGAAGATCGGAAGGACGTTGGGGTCGAGACGATCGTCGTGGACGCTAAGCCGGTGGAAAAACCGCTTGTGGAAATGGACGTCTCGGAATTGTTGAACAGGATTAAGGAACTTGAGGCGTTGATAGCTCAGCTGAGAAAACAACTGGTTGATAAAGATGCTGCGATTAATGACCTCCAGAATCAATCGTTTGAGGTCAGTTCAGACAACAAACGTCTATCCGTAGATTTGGACCAGATGAAGGTCAGCTTCAACGCTGTTATGCAGGAGGTCAAGGCTATGAAGGATGAACTTAAGAAGCGGGACGTCAAGGTGGGTTTGATGTTTGCTTTAGCGAAATGAATGCATGCCGATCAAATGATCCGAACTATTTCAGGTATCCGAGCTTCTCAGAGACCTCAAAGCATCCGCGATCGATATTCTGGGATTAAACAGACTGCAGAGTGAAATGGACGCAATCAAGCCCCAGATGTACAATCTCGGGGTGGAACGCGACCAGCTATTATCTGAGCTTGGTAAAGTGCGGGGCGTTGTATCGGAGCGGAATGATCAGATAATTAAAATACTCGAGGAAAGGGATAAGCACGTTAAAGCACTGGCCAGAGCCTCGAGCGTAATGCAGGCGACGGTTGAACCGATGATAGAGAAAGAAGCGGCTCTCAAAAACGAGGTCCAGGGATTGAAAGACCGGATAGAACAGCTTGAGCGAGAGCTAGCCGAACTCAAAAAGAAACTGGCTCAATTAGAAGCGGAGAATGCTGAGATACCTGGACTAGTCGATAAGATTAAGGAGCTGGAAAATGAGCTAGGAAAGCTCAGGTCTCAGTTGGCCGAGGCGAAGTCCAGGATGGATGAGCTTGAGAAAGAACTAGCTCGGCTCAAAGCGGAGAAAGGAGAACTAGAGAAAGAGCTTGGAGAGGTGAGGAAGGAGATTGAAAAGCTGAAGGAAGAGCTCACCGAGGAGAAAGCCGCGAAAGAAGCTGCCCAAAAAGATCTTAGGGATTGTCGAGCTGAGAACGAGAGGCTTAAAGCAGAAAATGAGCGGTTGATTAATGAGCTAAACGCGGTTAAAGCAGAGGCCGACAAAATGAGAAACGATTTAGAGAAATTGAGAGAAGAAATGAAAGATCTGAAGGCTGAGAATGATCAGTTGAACAATCTGTTCGCAGCGGCCAAAAATGAGATCGATAAGCTCAGAGGTGAGCTCGAGAAGCTGAAGGCAGAGAATGAGACGCTCAAAAATGAGGTAGAGAAACTGAACGGAGATATAGGTAAACTGAAGACAGAAAATGATAGCCTCAAAGCAGAACTGGACAAACTTAGAAACGAGCTCGCTGGACTTAAGGACGAAGTCGAGAAGCTAAAGAATACTTTAGCAGCAGCTAAAGCTGAGGCTGAGAAGCTCAAACAGGATTTGGAAGACATGAGACAAGAGCGCGATAAATTAAGGGCTGAGAACGATCAGATCAAAAGTCAGTTAGCCAATGCTGAAGCTGAGAACGAGAAGTTGAAAAGTGAGCTCGAAAAGCTGAAGGGAGAAATAGATAAACTAAAACAAGAAAATAGCGATCTTAAGTCAGAGAGAGACAAGCTACAAGCAGAGCTCGAAAGACTTAGAAATAAACTCGGTGAGCTCGAGGCTGAGATGGAGAAAGTGAAGAACACTTTATCAGCGGCCCAGGCTGAGGTTGAAAAGCTCAAAAATGATCTGGAAAAAATGAAAACAGACCTCGAGAAGCTTAAGGCAGAAAATGATCAGCTGAAAAATGACTTAGCCGATGCTAGGGCAGAGAACGCGAGGCTCAGAAAGGAGCTCGATGAGTTGAAGGGAGAAAGAGACAAGCTGAGAGAAGAGAATAAGAACCTCAAGGCAGAAAAAGACAGGCTTGAAGCAGAGCTCAATAATATTAGAGGAGAATTAGATAGTATTAAGGGTGAGAATGAAAGACTCAAGGCTGACCTCGGGAAACTTAAAAGTGAGCACGAAGCCCTGAAATCAGAACATGAGAAGTTGAAGAAGAGCTTGAGTGACGCAGAGGCGAAGGTAAAAGCGCTCGAAGCCTCGAACGCCGAACTTGCGAATAAAATTGCAGAGCTAAAAAACCAGATTGATAAACTTGAGAACGAGTTGGCGTCAGAAAAAGCTGCGAAAGAAGCAGCGATTAAGGAATTGGCAGCCATAAAGGCCGAGCTGAAAGCTCTGCTGGCAGAAATGGACAAACTTAAGGCAGACTGCGACAAACTGAAAGGACAAGTCGACGATCTCACTAAGCAGCTATCAGATTTGAGAAATGATTTTGATCAGCTCAAGTCTAAGTATGCCGATTTGTCGGCAGAGAGAGACAAGCTCAAAGCTGAAGTTGACAAGTTGAAGGAAGAAAATGACAGACTGAGAAATGACCTGGAGAAGTTCAAGGCAGAACTCGACGCATTGAAGACAGAGAATCGTACGCTCAAGGAAGAGAATGCTAAATGGAAGGAAGAGAACGAGAAGCTGAAGAAAGCCGTGAGCGAGGCTGACGCTAGGATAAAAACACTTGAGGATGAGGTGAGGGCATGCGAAGAGGAAAAGGCAAGGCTGCGAAAAGAGATCGAGGGCCTGAAAGATCGGGTTGAAGAAATGAAGAAGGAACTCGCTGCGGAGAACGCTGCGAAAGAGGCAGCCCTGAAGGAACTTGGAGCCCTCAAGGCCGAGCTAGCTGCACTGAGAGCAGAGCTGGATAAAGTGAGAGCAGAGAACACCAAGCTTAAAACTGAGCTGGATAAAGTGACATCAGAAAACGGCGCGCTCAGAACTGAGAATGACAAAATGAAAGGCGAAATTGAGAGACTGAAAGCGGAGGCTGAAAAATTACAAAATGATCTGAATACCTTGAGGGCAGAGAGTGCGAAGCTTAAGGAAGATCTGGAAAAGCTAAATGCTGAAAACAAGACTCTCAGAGCTGAGAATGACAAATTGAAGGGAGAACTGGATCAGCTCAAGTTAGAGAACGCGAAATTGAAGGATGATCTTTCGGCTGCTAGATCAGAAGTTGCAAAGCTCAAAAATGATATGGATAAACTGAAATCTGAACTGGATGCGATGCAAGCAGAGAGTAACAGAATGAAGGGTGAACTTGATAGGCTGAAATCAGAGAATGCAAAACTACAAGAAGATCTAAATGGCCTGAAGGCAGAGAATGGGAAGCTCAAACAAGAACTTGACAAATTAAATGCTGAAAACAAAGCTATGAGGTCAGAGAACGATAAGTTGAAGGGGGAACTGGATCAGCTCAAGTCAGAGAACGCGAAATTGAAGGATGATCTTTCTGCTGCTAGATCAGAAGTCGGAAAGCTCAAGAACGACTTGGATAAACTAAAATCTGAGCTGGATGCGATGCAAGCAGAGAATAACAGAATGAAGGGTGAACTTGATAGGCTAAAATCAGAGAATGCAAAACTACAAGAAGATCTAAATGGCCTGAAGGCAGAGAATGGGAAGCTCAAACAAGAACTTGACAAATTAAATGCTGAAAACAAAGCTTTGAGGTCAGAGAACGATAAGTTGAAGGGGGAACTAGATCAGCTCAAGTCGGAGAACGCGAAATTGAAGGATGATCTTTCTGCTGCTAGATCAGAAGTCGGAAAGCTCAAGAACGACTTGGATAAACTAAAATCTGAACTGGATGCAATGCAAGCAGAGAATAACAAAATGAAGGGTGAACTTGATAGGCTAAAATCAGAAAATGCAAAACTACAAGAAGATCTAAATGGCCTGAAGGCAGAGAATGGGAAGCTCAAACAAGAACTTGACAAATTAAATGCTGAAAACAAAGCTTTGAGGTCAGAGAACGATAAGTTGAAGGGGGAACTGGATCAGATCAAGTCAGAGAACGCGAAGTTGAAGGATGATCTTTCTGCTGCTAGATCAGAAGTCGGAAAGCTCAAGAACGACTTGGATAAACTAAAATCTGAACTGGATGCGATGCAAGCAGAGAATAACAAAATGAAGGGTGAACTTGATAGGCTAAAATCAGAAAATGCAAAACTACAAGAAGATCGAAATGGCCTGAAGGCAGAGAATGGAAAGCTCAAAGGTGAACTTGACAAATTAAATGCTGAAAACAATGCTTTGAAGTCAGAGAACGATAAGTTGAAGGGAGAACTGGATCAGCTCAAGTCAGAGAATGCGAAATTGAAGGATGATCTTTCGGCTGCTAGATCAGAAGTCGGAAAGCTTAAGAACGACTTGGATAAACTGAAATCTGAACTGGATGCAATGCAAGCAGAGAATAAGAAAATGAAGGGTGAACTTGACAGGCTGAAATCAGAGATTGGAAAACTCGAAGATGATCTAAATACCCTGAAGGCGGAGAATGCAAAAATGAAGGATGACCTTGCTGCCGCTAAAGCAGAAGTGTCAAAACTCAAAAATGACTTAGATAAACTAAAATCTGAGTTGAATGCGGTGCAAGGAGAGAATAATAGAATGAAGAGAGAACTTGATGGGCTGAAAGCTGAGAATACAAAGCTAAAGTCTGAGGTTGACAAACTGAAAATCGATAACAAAAAGTTGAATAAGGATCTTCAGAATGCGAAGTCAGATTCAGACAAGCTGAAGGCCGAGGTTGATAATCTGAAGAAATCGAGCAACGAACTAAAAGGTAAACTATTCGGTAATCAAAATACTTTGTGTGTTCGGAGGCCCGCTTTTAGTCGGCCCTCTCAGATCTTGCATATAACAGTCTAGTAACCGTGGGGTATAAACTTACGATCAATATACATATTTACTCGGATGTAGGCATGTAGCCAAATATTTGTAACAAAACGAAAATGAAGATTATCCAATATGACGTAATTTTTAGGTTTGAAAAAACCTCGTTCAGAAACACCGAGGATACTCGATAGTGAAAAGGCAAAGGACACTGGGAAGAAAGAAGCACAGATTAGAGTACAGCGGGATGTTCCATCCAGGAAATTTTTTGAAAGTGATCAACGACCCTCGGAAATAAAAAAGGACCAAAGTTCACAGGGCGCGGGTTGTGGCGATTACGAAAATGCAAACGAACAGCTGAGGATGAACATGAATATGCAAGAGAGAGGTAGCCAGTGTTATACCTATAGGGTTGTGTTTTTATACTTGTAAAATAAAAAGGAGGAGAAAAAGAGAGGGAGAAAAAAAAAAAAAAAAAAACAGTGATCAACGAATATCAATTATCTCTTGAATAAACAATTAGTGAGAATATAAGTGATGATATTACGCAGCTGTACAACGGATACGAGACTTTACGAAATACGTTTTGGGCGAGAGGAGTTCCCCGCCTGAAATTCCCCAGGAATTAAGACGGCGAATGTCTTTGATAGCGCGGAAAAATTTACCCGAAGACATAATGCAGCTATTGGAGGAGTCGGAGTTTTTATCGGACTCGATATTCGCCGCTGAAACCGACGTCCAACGACTGGTCGAACTCTTCGAGGAATTGAAGAAGCTTAGAGATCAGGTGGGTCTCGAACTGAGTTAAAGTTGTGTATTTTTTATTTGAATCAAGGATCACAGAAATGACCTCGTTTCAGGATGCTCAGGACGTAGATGGGTTCGGTGACGCCTTCGACGCCGAGTCCTGGCTGAAAGTAAAGAGAAACCACGGGCTGAATTCTTTTTAAACGTTTAACTCTTTCCATATTTACGAATTTTCAGACACTAACGTTAACGGAATTGGCCGAACTCCACGACAGGATATGCCTCGTTACTTCGTGCATGGTTCAGCAGGACATAAACCCTGAGGATTACGTCGACGGTATTGAAACCGAGGGAATTTGCCGTCCCTGTAGTTTACCGGAGGAATTCACCGAGGATTCAATTCCCGACTACGAAGCGTTGAACAGAAGAATAGGAGCGCTCCAAATGCAGATAAACAAAAAACAGGACGAAGCGGCTGAGAAGATGAGTAAAATGCGTAAAACCATGTGGCGAGAGCAGGAAAATCTGATAAAATTATCGGAGGAAATGAACGCGCAAAAGCGTAGGAATTTATCAATGAAAATAAAAATCAACGAAAATATAGACGCGGAGGGGGTGAAAAATGAAGAAAAGGAAACGGCGGTCCTTTGCGATCGAAAACGTCTCCCAAGGTTCGTTATTCGAAACTCTTTCTCTCCCCCTCGCGTTTTCGATTTTTAATTTCGGTATTTATTGGCCGCAGGATCAGCGCGATAAAGGACGATAAATTTGGGGCGAAGAAGGGCAATTCAGGACGTTTTATTGGCCCCAATTCAAACGGCTGTAACATCCCGGTGAATCGGCTCCCTTGCTTTAACCCCGAGGAAAATGAGCCCGATTCAAGATCGTCTTCAACCCCGGTTAGGGTTCAGAGGCAAAAACCACCACCTTGTGCAGCTCCGGTTAAACACGCGGATGTACCTTGCTGTGTAAAGCCTTGCTGCCCTTCGGCTATGAATAGGGATACATTGTCCGACAAAAAGCGGGATCTGAACACCGGGAATAATTGAAGAAAGCAAATGTCAATTATTTATGAAGCTAAATAGAATTGCAACTTATTATAGTCATATGAATGTACAGGGTGTCTTTTTCGTTTGGTAATTTGAATAAAAGGTAAAATAGAAGGCACACATGTATGTGTACATGTATACGCGATCACAGGAAGCAGTAACAAGCTCATGGTAAATCCGACCAGCTAACAAACCACTGGGCTATACGTTATCCTCTGATTCCCATGGCTTTTGAATTTTCCGGTAACTCGGAAAGCCGAACTTAACTGAACTGAACCGAACCGAGCGGAACCGTAACGTTCAATGGCGATTAAATGGATAAACAAATTGATCCTTCCGATGCATTGGACACCGTGCGACTAGACGCGAGTAGAAACGATCCTTTTTTTTCAAACAAGGTAGAAGACGAAGCGGCCCTGGAAGCCGGGAGAATCGGACCTCATTTCCTCGATCAAGGATCAAAAAAAAAAAAAAAAGGGGGAAATCGCTTGATTCCAATATTCGGTCGAAATTTTAGTATAAAAAAATCGACCACATGCTGGGCTGCGATGTGATGATGAGTAACTTTACCTTTTCGAAACAAGGAAGTTATAAAAAATGGCAATCGAGTAATAGAACCGATAAAATATGTCCCTCATGGTCCATGGTGGATGAGTACTAAAGTGAAAAAGCTAAGCGTTATAAAAGCCGCGAAGGATACAGCTGTACTGTTTAAAATTCTTCACAGCAGGTAGGTAGAGCATGGCGTCAGGTTTCTCCCTTTTTTCATTTTCCTCTTATAAATACATTTCCGCGGGGGTCATCTGCTCACCTATATTCCTCTACGAACCAGACGAAAAATAGAGGATATTTTTGGAAAATGAAACTTTGAGAAAATACAAAACCGAAAAAAAAAAAAAAGAAAAAATCGATTCAGATTTTCCTACGATTCTGAAATGCCTCCATCAGATTCGTGTTCAGGTTCAATAATGCACTTGGACCATAGTTTCTGTTCCATCTTTCACACGAATATTATATGCATACCTGTGTCAGTTTTGAACCGGAAATTATATGAGGTAATAATTATCCCACGGTAATTACGCACGCTCAGATCAATCCGATAAACATAAATGGGTGAGTATTTGTCATAAATCTGTTGAATCCTATGTGATCGTTAAGCACTCGACTTATAGTTCAATTCCGTTAAAACGTTATGAAAATTTTGGACATTTTCAAATATATGGTTTATATTTGACCGAAGTGCATTTAACGCTTTGATTCAATTGTTTAATTTAGAATGACGCGGGCTGATGGTGGGCGGTCGGTTCGTTGGTTCGGGCGGAATTAATTCGATCCCGAAAACCGAGTGAATTCAATATTTTTATCACCTGGAGGATCAGGATGAGGACCTGCAGTATGAGTATATCATAAAAGTTAAATATTTTGCCGCGTCGGCGAATTGAGTTAAATTAATGCATTTGTATCGGCGATTTTCGCTAATCGGATGGTACGCGTATCGTGGATCAGCGGTTTTCGGTTTTTCCCGCGTTTCTACGTTCTCGAATTATTCCCACGCCTGCGGTGATGTAATCGCACTACGGAAATAGGAGTAACCCTCAGTTATTCCGCTGATCTGTATGTAGACGGCGGTCGTGACTCGAGATTCGTGACATCCACAATGGGTTAGAAAATGCTGAAAAAAAAAAAAAAAAAAAATCAAAATGGAGGAAAAAAAAAAAAAAAATTAACATACGTAGCGATGAGCCGCGGGATCGGCTCGCGTGTTAGCGAGAGCTTGCAGCGACAGCAACAGCAGCACAAGGATTGATGTAAACGATAAGAGCGGCAAGCACGGCATCGCGGCGAACCGCACCGATTTTTTTTTTTTTTTTTCTCTCAATCATGCCTCCACTATACCGTTACCAACAACTTCGAACGGTTACGATACGTCGTGTCCCCTATATAGGCAACGGACTTTGGTGTTTTTATTATTTTAAGATGATCATGTATTTGGAATCGATTGATTGGTGAATCTTGAAAATTTTAACAATCACCCGTAGCGTTTGAGTGGAAAAACGTAGTACATATCATGTACTACGCGTACTTGATAGTATCGCAATAAAATTGCACATTTTTCATGTAGCCGATGAAAATTCGGTGAGGATCGGTTCGGTACGGTGCGCCGCGGCGTATAGCGCGCACCGGCCTTGATCGGGCCAAAGGTATAAAGTCAGGTGTCGCGGCACCTTGGGACACAATTTTTCATCGCCATTTCGACAGCAGAGTCTGCAGAGAAGTGATTTTCCCCAATTTAAAATAACAGAAGAAAAAATATTGAAAAAAAAGAAGCTGCAAATTCGTGTAAAGAATGCTTCTGCTTGGACTGCTGTTCGGGCTTTTATCCGTCTTCGAAATCGAGGTAAATTGAGTCATTCGAGAATCACATGGATCATATATTTTCGACCATTCTAATTATCGATCAAAATTGTGAGAGAATTTTTTTTTTCTTTCTTCCTATTTGAATAAAGCTTGCGAATTTCAAATCTCATAACGACCCCTCTCTTCTAATACGTCTGAATTATAAACGGTATTTTATATTGTGCGAATCGAAACCGATGAGTGGTCAAATCAATCGTCTAGAGATGCGCTTTTTGGAGAAGATTTTTTTTTTTTCTTTCTTTATGATCCTACCGATTATTGACGGCATGATAAAGTCATGGAAGTAAATAAAATGGGTCTCGATGAGAATATGAAGCACTTTTTGCTTTCCGGATTTTCGGAATTTAATTCTTATGAACTTGAACCTTAATTATGAAAATTCTAAATCATCTTTGAATAAAATCGGAATTTATCTTATTCATTACGAAGCGTTATTTCAGGGGCTAGTATACTACATCGAAGATGCTTACTATGATATTGTGAGCGACGAATACTTCGACGTTGCAGGAACCCGAGTCGAAGTTGTTTGGGTAGGGGCAGAGGATAGTGGAGTCGCTATGAACCTGACAATGATTAAGCAAGTGCCAGTAGAGGCGGTCGTAAGTTTCTAAATTTATTCAAAAATTATAGAAAAAAAAAGAAGAAGAAAAAGAGAAATAAAAACTATAATTATAACCATGATTTTCATCCCCTGCAGGGTCACTTCAACTTGTATAGAAAATCCATGGGAGAGTACAAGCCTCCCTCTGATATAACCGCCAATGCTCCATGGTGCGTGATGTGGAAGGATCCCATAATGTTAAAAAGTTTGGCAACAGAGTTGGGCATAAGTGCAACCGATTGTCCACCCCCAGTTGTAAGTCTTATGCGATATTTATAGTGCATGATAAATTTTTGGATAATAATTTCAAAAATAATGAAATGAAAAACGAAAGGAAAAAAAAATAAATAAATAAATAAACAAAAAATGATCCTCAGGGTTATTACCAGACGTCTTATTGGCAGCCGTCGACTGAGAAAATGCCAGATTATTTTCCAGGAAGTGATTACAAGATAACGTATTCGCTGACGCTCGGGAAGACGACTCTGCTATCGCTCGTCCTCTTCGTAACACTCGGATAATTTTATTTGTGCGATAAAGTACAATTTTTATAAAAATGTAATTTTTTTTTCTCTATAATTATCTTCACTACGGGGGTTACGGTACGAGAAACGCTGTTTTTTAATAAACTGAATTTCGTCTGGGATCGAAAGTTTCTACTTTATTTCACGCATTATCAGGATTCCAGATGATAGATAATAATATTCCTATATGAATGGAAAAAAGAAAAAAGAAAAAAACAAAGAACTGAAGAAGCCAAGAGTTTCGGGATTCATGCGATTAGAAATGATTTTTTATATTACGGGGCTGCGTCTTGCAAGAATTGAAAATTTGAATAAAAAGAAAAAAAAAAATTATTAATCATATCGATCTAGAACGTTCCCCCCGAAATTTGACAAAGTTTCGATCATCGGTGCGAATGAATACCCTGTACCCTTCGGTACTGATCAGTTTTGGAAAAACAGACTCAGAGGAATTCTTCTTTCTTCGAAAACATCGGGTTCAAAGGGGTTGAAATTTCCGGCTGGTCAAGTTTCCGCTGTATTAGCGCACCCGTCTTATCTCATCCCTTATTTCGGCGTGTAGTTCGTTAGTTCGTATATTAGATATCGAATTCTCTGAACTCTGAACCCCAGAACTAGCGAACGAGAACGAGAACGGAAACGGGTAACGGGGAACAAACTGAACAAACAAACGATTTAATTCCCAGTGGGAATTTGCGCGGCAGTTATCACCGATCGTTACACAAACGTGGTGGTCGCCTTGCCAAGGCTTTGGCCTGGGCTATGGCCATGGCGATGGCGAACGTTCTGTTCCGTTTTTGTCCCAGGGCGCGTACCTACTACGTGAAATTATTCGGAAATACGAGCTCTGGAATCTCGGGGGGGGATTTCGCAACGGCTATATGGAAAGAGGAAAAAAAAGAATATAAAAAGGTAAAAAAAAAAAAAAAAAGTAAAATTTCACCGTTTTGGTCGATCTGTGAATAGCGCGTGATTCGACGTATACCTATATAATATATATATATACATCTATACACGCGGGATCGGACATTTGGCGTGCGAGATATGATAAAAGAAAAAAAAAAAGGAAAGGAAGTAAAAATAAAAAAGAAAAAAGAAAAGAAAAAAATTTCACGAAAGAGATAAAGAGATAAAGAGAAAGAGAGAAGCGGGAGAGCGAGTGTAAGCGAGGTTTGTCATTTTTCTCAGGCCTGGCAGCCCGCCCGGGTTTCCTTCCTTTTTGTCCTCCTTCAGGGCGTGAATCTCAAAGCAACTGGAGGCGCGAGGATGAGACACCGGGTAAAAAGACAAAGAGAAATCCTCAGCGAATAATGAAAACTTCTCGCCGTGGGTCCTACGTACCCTATACCTATCTATAGAGGGTTGAGGGACGCACAAAGGAAGCGCGAAGTATCGAAAACACGAGTATCCGCGTGCTACTGCCTCGCGAGCGATGATAGAATGTTTAATACATTTGAATTCGCCGTAAACTCCCCGCCTATATTTTATATACGTATTATAAAGTAAAGCCTTTAGAAAAAACCACCCCCAACCCTGGGACAATTTTTCTGGTTTTTTTTTTTTTTTCATCGTTTCATATGGAATAATTTAGAATAACGATATAATTATGGATATAGTACACGTAATCATTTTACATCCATTTTTATACAATGGGGTAGTTTTGGGATTCTACGGTTCATTAAAAAAAATAAAATAAAATAAAAAAAAAAAGAAACCAAGCTTTAAACATCAGTTAAAAAAAAACTATTTGATCAATTGAAAATCGATTTTATCTAAATTTCGAAAAAAAACTACCCTTGAATTCGAAAGTTTTCATTTTTGACTGTTTCTTTGAAAAAAAATTCCGTATAATATATATATATATATCAGTTTAACGTATGATTCCTTCCGTACATATATACACGGTATAAAAAATAGGACCTGGGGTAAATTTGTTTTTGTATTAATAAAACATCTCCGCTTGAGAATAACGCGCACGGGGTAAGGATAGGTATGAGGTATATGTATAGGTATGGGTCGTCGCATGATGACAGAAGGTGGAGAGACGAGTGGGGCATAAAGTAAGCAGAAATCGTGGGCTTGGTGCAGGGTGTAGGATCTTAAGGGATGGAAAGGGAAGGGTTTCTCTCGCCCATCTCTATTCGAGCGAGCTTTTTTCTTATCTGGCCCTGTCCCTGCACCGCCGCGCCACGCCACGCCGTTCCAAACATTCTGGGAAGCTAAGGGATGAGACGAAGGATGAGGACAAGGATGAGGATAAGGGCGGGAGTGGAGGGGCGGGGAGGGGAGGGTAGGGAGTGAACGGTATAGAATTGGTAGGACAACGCGAGGGATGACTAGCGGTTAGGGGTACGTTAACCAGCCGGAGGGTGACGGAGATACCCGATTTACCCCGAGGAAAACCGAAACAGGTACACCCCGCGTCAGTTTGCTTGCCGCTACGCAGCAGTGAGCGCGCGAGACCCAAAAACTTTACTTTTAAGGGTTGATATTTCCCGACGGAACAAATATTTCCTCCATTTGAATCGAATATAGTTAAAAAAAAAAAAAACAAGAAAAATTATCATCGTTATAAAATCATTTGGAAAAAAAAAAAAAAAAAAAGAAATTAATATCGCGAGTTTTGTAAACTGCACCCTTAAGATTAAGTGTATTTGAAAATTTTTACGATAAAAGTATTTAAAAATATCTGTAAAAAAAACAAAAAAAAAAAAAAATTATTATTAAAAAACGATTGAAAAATATTATAAAACTTGTTGAAAACGTGACGAAAATGATTCTAGATAATTTATAGTGAAAAAAAAAAAAAAGTGGAAACGAAAAAAAAAACAAAAGGGTAGATCGTTTTTAATTGACAATTTTAAATGTCATTTCGTACGATATACGAACGTGCCAAAATAAATTTAGTCCTATTAAAAAAGGAATAGTTTTTGTAAATTAGTGTTAGAAAAATGGTGTGAATATATTAGATAGAGTTTATATTCATTTTTTTTTTTTTTTTTTGATTTATTTCTTCCTCTTCTTTAATTTATTTTATTAACGAGTCATTTGGAATTTGACAATATTGAAAAAAGTTTGATACACAAGAGTGGCGATACTGAAACTGTCTTAATCACAGCATACATAGGTGTACAATATGAAGAGACTTTATTTAGTGAGCATTTTCATATTCGCTAATGCCGAAGTTCTGATAACTGATGTCGACAAGCCGAGTAAGTATTTTGTAAATATGAATGAAAGGAAATGAAAAAAAAAAAAAAAAAAAAAAGGAATAAAAGCCTCTGACCGCGACTTTACACGCTGATTATATATCACAATGATAATTTGATTGACGTTTAACGACGAATTTGTGTAGTAGATACGCGTCTATCGTCTATCGTCTACGTCAGTCGTGTGGTGGATTAAAAATTCAAAAAGAGGAACTAAAATGAAAGAAAATGGATAAAAAAAATAAAAATAAAACCATTCATCGGGGCAATAATTATCAGGGAATTGAGTTTGACAGAGATAGAGGTCTGCTTGGTAATTGACATGTTGTTCGTTGTTCTGTCGTTGACTATAAACGCCGTAATTTTATTATCCACAGGCGTCGCATAGCGTCGTGTCCTACGTATGTGTATCGCACAGTATGCATACTTGAAATATCTAATAAGTAAATTTATCGAAGGTTTATTCAATCAGGTATATATAATATACTATGATAATTTATTTAACGGTACCTTCAGCGTGCCCACGCCCAATATACCAATTGAATATTAAGATCGCCTCGGGGGGTTGTAGAAAGGTCGAGTTTAATCATGTGAAAATCAGAGTCTAATTTCGTCTTAGGTAGGCATATCCCTACCTGTAGGTAAATATATTTCGACTATGATATCTGCAATATTTTGCCAGGGATTAGAATTTTTTTTTTTATATATTTTATATTTTTTTTTCCAGGGAAACGATGCGCGATATCATCTGCACCGACGTAATATCCTCGAATTCTGTATGGAAAGACCGAGCTTTTAGTATTTTTATCTTCATCTGATCCAAACTTTTTTTTTTTTTTTTTTTTTTTACGGTATTTTTCAATTTTTCAACATTTTTTTAGATGCGTTATACCTCTGCGTATACAACTTTTCGACAATTGGGATTCCCGGGGATATGACCTTCCCTCAAATTCTCGTCCGCATCCAGAATATGACAGGATAATATTTATGAAAAATTTTGAATCCTGTAAAACAATTCGAATCCCCATGGAAAGAAAAATATCCAAAAACTCAGTATTTTCGTACAGAATTCGAGGATATTACATCAGCCTTTATATCGAGCGTCGTTCCCGTGAAAAATCGTCATTTTTGTGAAGATTTTTCCTTTTTTTTTTTTAGTGACTGAAGCGACGCGGAATGCCCCATATACGATATTTGAAAAATGAATTCGGCCAGTTTGATAAGAATAGAAAAAAAGTTCACCTATGGAACTTCAGAAAAGTTGTAAACCCGTGCGCCCGGATCGCCGCGTGTGAAGACTCGAAACTTTGTACAACTCTGTAGGCAGTACTAGCATGTTGCTAGAAAACAGTTTCTCTTGCAAAGCGTGTTACACGTTCTCTATATACCTGCGTGTATATGAAGATGTATACGTTTAGACGAGCTGGTGAAATTGGGAAAAAAAATTAATTAATCGATGAAAGATTCGAACTTTCTGAATAAATTGACACGGCAATCCTTCTATACGCATAAACTGCAGTGGAAATAATCTAAAGTGAAGAAACTGGCCCTGACATTTGCCTCGATCAATATAAGCGCGACTTTCTCACCCCTTTGACGATACGAAATAATAATTTATGAAATTTTATTCATTTATTTATCGCTTAATTTAGTCTGGTTTACATGTCTTTTCCTGATCCTATAACATTATGTATACGATCCTCTCGGCTAACGTAAGGGCAAAGCCTACCCCCATCGATCGAGTAACTATTGACGTGTACAGCTACTACACCTCGCGTGTCACGTTCTTTTATTACCCAATTTAAACCGAATTTATGCATTATTATTACTGCGATGAAAATCGCTTTATTTTAAAACTGTCTAAAACTGTCAGAATTTTTTCATTTATATTTTCTATACGTATCTGTGCGCGAATATTACAGTCGCGGGTGAAAAAGGTACCATAAAATAGTCTTTTGACGATATCTCGGAACCCGTTGAAGATATCGAGATCAATTATTGGATCAAAATTAAAGCCGATGAAATTATCTTTAAAAAAGTATCGATATACTTTTCCCGTATCCTCATTAGTTTCGCTGTATTTTGAGATTCAACATACAAACACTTTCAGAAATTGTAGAAAATTAAATCCAACCAGGTCTCGGAGAGTAAACGTTGAAATACAGCGAAACGAATAAAGACAGAAGAAAAATGTATTCCACATTTTGTATAGAAAATTGAATCATCTTCAATTTTGATATTCACTTTAATCTTGATATCATTCGCGGTTCTCGAGATATAATTGAAAAACTGAATTCAAGTGTTTGTTGACTCAGGGGTTCTTTGTTTTTTTTTTTCTCCCGCGTCCTGGGGGTGTGGAACGAAAAATTTTCGTATATTCACTCACCACCGTTTCAGGGATAATAAAGGACGGATTTTGGAATCCCATTCTTGTGATATTAATAAGAGTTTAATCAACCGCCAAAATTTTTTTTCCATTTCATTTATAAATTTCCACAAAATTTACTCCTGTATATTGTACAATATACCTCGAGCTCCTCCCACGTAGGATATGAGGTAGGTAGGTAGACTTGGCTGAGTAAGACACCGCTCGCAATTAAGACGCTACCCGGCCCAGGGCAGTTCCTCTTTCGGAATGAACCCTGGGCGCCAAAGTTATGAACAAGTTTAATTTATTTGGCCATCTCATAAATTTGCAACTTGACCGGACGCCTCACACCCGTGTAACTACCCTGCACCCTAAGAACAAGACGCCGCGAATGGAATACACCCTAAATCAAGTTACGGTTCATTATATTAAGCGCCAAAACTTTATATTGCAAAAAAAAAAAAAAAAAAAAAATGAAGAAGAAGAACCGAAAAAGCGAAAGAAAAACGTTTCGATAAAATTTTTCTAGAAACAAAGACATACTAGGGAGTTTAAGCAGCGGTTAGTTAGGATGAATCGAGGCGGATTTACCGGGTCGCACGGTATATGGATTGAATGAAATAAATAAAGAAAGAAATGAAAGACGTAAAGGAATCGCGATAAAAGAAATGAAAGAAAACGGTAGTTGACCAGGTTTTCTTAGGATTTATTTTTCGCCACCTCGCGTTACTCAATCGGAGACAATCGAACCGAGTAGACAATCGTCTTGGTTTGCAATCAGTCGGGCATTGAACGGCCATCTTTTCCAGCTGCTCTTCAAGAGAGGCTGGTTTCATTCTGCAAATAAAAAGAATAAGAATAAGAAGAAGAAGAATTAAAAATTAAAAATCAAAAAAAGAAGGAGAAGAAAAACCAAAAAGAAAATGAAAAAAAAAAAAAAAAAAAAAAAAAACATCCCCTTCCTCGTCACGCTCTGTATATTAAATTTATCTCGAATAAGGAGACGATCTTAACCTCGGGGAATTAGATTAAGGGGATAATATACGTCTCGGAGACTCAGTTTTTTTTCCCTTTTTTTTTCTCTATTACGTTATGTAGTAGGTACAGCTTCATTACTATATACGGTAGATTTTCAAAAACGATTTCAATTTTCATTTTAAATTTCGATATTCGATAAATTTTATAAGAAGATTTTCGATTTTTGAAAAGATTTTTCCTATCTTTTTTTTTTTTTTTTTTTCTTGTTATACGTTGAGAAAACTTATCCAATAGAATACTTCTTAAAAACTTAGCAGTGACTTGACGAAAAATAATTCCCTAGATGTTTGGGGGGCAAAAAAGGTTAATTTTTTCAAAAAAACCATGCAGACTGTGAACGCGATAGCGAGTGATTTTTCTTATTTCTTCCCAAATGAAAAACAATAACTATAAACCTTCTTTTTTATACTTATAAATGTATACGTGTGTCTGTCTTACTTTCTGCAGTTTTTTTAATTTTTTTTTTTTTTGCTTTTTTTTCTTTCTTTCGTTTCTTCTACAGTCTCGCGCTTGTTTGCTGACTGAGATATTTCTTCTTCTCTCCTCCAGCTCTACCATCATCTTGCGCCCGGTTATATTGCGGTGCTTTTTGTTTGGCTAGACACTCGAGGGTATATTTCCATCGGTTGATATTGCATTTCCCAGTTTCTCATTCATCATTTTTGGCCCATTTCATTCCAGAATGAATCCTGATGTATACACCATATATACATGTTCATCATCCGGCGTTTAATCGTCGGTCAACTTAAGCCAAGAAAATTATTCTTGATTAAAGATTATTTTTCCGTTCAAAAAGGAAGACCGAAATTCTCTGAGATCAAGCAAAAAATTTTCTCAAACCAACAAAAATTATTCTTTGTTCGAGAAAATTTTTACTTCGCCGAGGAGATTTTCGGTTTGAAAAAGAAAATCCCGTTTTACCTATTCGAATATCAATAATGTACAGAAGCTGAATTAATTGGGACTATAAAAAGCAATCGTAAGGATTATAAATAAATAAATAAATCGGTATTAGTATCGCATATGTAGGTAGATATCACATGCGGTAGCGGCTAATTAATTCGTATTAAATATCCTATAGATAAAAAGAGAAACGGTATAGAAAAAAAAAGAAAAAAGAAAAGGCCAGTGGTCATTTATTCACAAGAAGCATCCTCCTCTCCTCCTCCTCCTTACATTTTTCATTCGTATCCTCGTTTTTATTTTTCTGTATTACCTTTTTCATTTCACTATAAATTTGAAGGTAGAATTTCGGGCGATTTATTAAACGCCGATGGTTGATTTCCGACCGTTTTTTTACTCCTGGTTGTACAACGTATGACTATATATATATATATATATATATATATATATCTTTGGGCTAAATCCTGAAGAGACTTCACAATGTTCATCTTGACAAATGCATGACACAGCTGTTAGATTCTAGTAGATATTAAGTGCGGTACCTATCTACCTGCCTGCCTGCCTGCCTGCCTAAGTTTTAAGTTTCACCAACAGGTAATCAATATTCAACGATTTTGAGACGGGTATAGAGATATTAAATCGTCTGGCTGTATCAGGCCCTGCTCGTATCTGCGTTGAAATAATATCAACGAAATTTAATACTCGTTGTATAATGCGCAAAAAGAAAAAAAGAAAAAAAAAAAAATAGGAAAACTCGGCATCGATTTATCGCCTCGTTATTCGAATCGGTATTTTTGCATCTCGAAAAAATATCTCGCGAGATCAACAGCCGCACGATCGGCAAGGTCGACGGGCAGGTAAGGCTCGTCGAAAGAGCAGCAGGTGCGACAAAACCGGTCGCACAGCATCCCGAGGCAATTCTCATAATCATATTTCGGGTATGATTCCGACTAATTTAGATAACCAGATACGAAATTGAAGTTCCGGATTTGAACGTACCGATTTTTCGAATTTCGTTTTTACCCGAAAGTCTACATGGCCGATTGGAAAAATTCGCTAACGAAGAACACGGGAGGAGTCGAAACCAATGTCAGATTAATCTTCTTGAGATGGACTTTGAAGGGTCTCGATCATGATGGACTATTTTTGTATTCACATCCCGAGGAGTAGAACGAAATTTGTAAATCTTTTGAATTTTTGGGTTTTGATGTTCTGAATTACTTCGAGGTTTATCAAAATTCAAAATCGTCCGATATATCGCCGTAAACTGTACAAACTGATGTATTATATGAATCAAGTCAGCTCTTCAGGCTCCGAAGAGCGCGGGCATCGATGGTATACTAATTATTCATTCCAAACACACAAGTTAGCTTGTGGAACCAGACTTGATGTTAGTTGTGTGCTTGGTAAACAGATTTATACGCACGACGTGCATTATGGATAGTCTAATGGTAACTGCGGTGCTGAAACCGTTGCGGAAAATCAAGGAAACTCGAAACCAGAAGCCAGAAGCCAGAAACCAGAAACGTGCGTGCAGCGTCGACAGGCCGACTGGTATCGATGCTTTAACGTCATAAGCTCCCAATAAGGGTTGATTTAGCGCCCTATATCTCCTCCCACGTAAAGCACAAACGGATTCAGAAATCCCTGCGGGATATTAGGGGACAGAAACCGAACCGGGATTTCGTTATCGAGGTAAAATAACACCAGAATCGAATCATCGCTCTAGCATTTTCGAAATACTTTTCAAATTTCCGCATCCACGCCGCGTGCCGTTTCTTATTTCGCCGGAATCATCACCCCTAGAGTGTATAGACGGAGTCTACTACCCGGCATCGAACGAGCCAATATAATTCGGCCTCGATGGCCTACGATCAGAGTATAAATCGGCAGGCTGACCAATTAATTGACTCAACGGTCAGTCTTGCGGTGCTTGTGCGATACACGCTAGGTTGGGATTGGGGTAGGTCGGCTGAGCAATACGGGTATATCATATATGTATATAGGTAGCGGCGTGGGGTTTGGCCAAGCTTTGGCCAATTTGCAGTAACTCGCGAGTAGCTAGTATATCGCACCGTCATTTTGACCGTTCGTTGTTTATCTCTTGTGAGCGAGGCGGACAGCTCGAGCGTAAAAATATCCTCCTCTTCCTGGAAACGAGTGTAGGAAAATTAATTTCGACCCAGAGAATACCTACTCGGTCTGGTGGGATCGCAACGCCCATCGTAGCCTCGGGCGACGTGTGTACCAAAAGAGAAGAGAAGAGAAGAAAAATAGAACGGAATGGAATGGAATGGAATGGAATGGAATGGAATAGAATAGAATGGGTCAGGGGACGCGGACGCGACGTGCAGGGGTTTAGCTTTTTTATTTTATACACCTCGTCCAAATCACTCTGCCAGCGAGAACTCTGGCCCGGGAGCGTTAAAACTTATTAAAACCCGTAACGGCAAGAAAAAGAGGAACAGACCATAACCGAACATCTCCCTTTCCTCCGTTCCGCGATTTTATTATTCGGGGCAAATAGTCCATTTGAAACCTTTCAAAACCCGGAAAAGACGACTGCAGGTGGTACGGCATAAGGGTTGCGGATCAATATCAGCGAAAGGTTATAATATCACGATGTAATTTGGTTGATGTGTTGATGTGTTGAACGTGGCGATTGAAGATACGTCAAAGAGTCACAGAGCTCGGACTTGGATCCTGTCTTTCTTATTTATATTTTACAGTACCGCTGACAGAGGTCCAGGCCGTCGCTGGATTCAAGGCCCACTTACCCTGCGAAGTAGCGCCTCAATCCAGAGGCGATGTACTATTCATGGTTCTATGGTACAACGAAAAAATCGACGGCGAACCGGTGTACAGCCTCGACGTCCGTGGGCGTGGATTTGACCAGGCTAAATTATGGTCGGATCCTGACGCCTTCGGTGAACGTGCCTTGATGAACGTTAATTCGAAGCCAGCCGAGCTCGTTATTGATAAATTGAGGCCCGAAGACGCCGGTGTATACAGGTGCAGAGTGGACTTCAAGAACAGTCCGACGAGGAACGTGAAAATCAATTTGACGATTATCGGTAAGCCGGTGCGGTTCGGGTTGTTATTCTTAATCGGGAATTGACTAAGAGATTAAACCCCCCAGTTCAACCGGAGAGGCCGGTCATCCTGGACGGTAGCCGAAGGACTATCGAAAACATATCGCCGGTATATAACGAGGGAACCAATCTGACCCTAATATGCGAAAGTTCGGGCGGCAGTCCGGCGCCCAGAGTGATTTGGTACTTCGGCAACGATATGATGGACGAATCCTTCGCCAAGGACGAGGATGGCGTGACCGTTAATCGGCTTGAGATCCATAAAATCAGCAGGGAATTCCTTGGGGCAAGGCTCATATGCCAGGCTAGCAACACTCTTCTGGTTCCAGCGCTCACCAGTGAAGTCATAATGAACGTTAATCGTAAGTTGGAGAGGTCGACGGTCACAATGTTTGAAATCTCGGTTTGATTGATCGCGTCGAAGCCAATAAGGGATCGAATCAATCGTGTCGAGATGCGCTTTTTGGAATGAAAATAGTTTCGAAATCCTATCAATTATTTGTAACGTTATGAAGTGATCGATTGAATGGATCCCTGTCTTCATATCCCGTTACGAATGTTAATCGTGAGGTTGACGAGAGTTTCCTCTTGTTGTCATTCCAGTAAAACCATACGCGGTTAATATAACCAGCAAGGAGTCTCATCTATCGGCGTTCAGGGCATACGAAATAAACTGCACGAGTTTTGGGTCCCGGCCAAAGGCTGTTATAACTTGGTGGAAGGGGGATCACCAGGTCAAGCACATGGCTACAAACGTGAATATTGAATTTGGGGTTTAAGACTTAAGTTTGGTGTGTGTGCCGGTAAGGTGAGGTAAGTAAGTATGACGATTGTCAAGCTGTGCGTAGTTTGCAGAGTTTCGAAACGTGACGAAAAGCATACTGAGCTACGTGCCGACGATAGAGGATGACGGGAAATATCTGACGTGCCGTTCCGAGAACCCGGAAGTACCCAACAGCGCGCTTGAGGACAGATGGCATTTGGTTATCCATTGTGAGTTGAATTCGTGACAATGAACCCAGTCAAGGCTTTGCAAACTCCTACCCAACACCAACCCCACACTCGCTCTTCAAATCCTCGGGGTGATCTTTCGGTAGTTTCTCTGTAGTCGTCTCCAGCTCGTATCCACCATAAACTCGAATATCCTACCGCCTATGCTCTCGAGCCATTAAACCTCAAACTTGAGAAACATTCGCGGCTAATTGAAGGGTTCTGTTCTGCGGTTCGTGGAATAAACGATGTTTCTAAATTGAACCACACCCTTAGCGAGATCGTGCCCAAAATAAGAACCAGTATTATAAATATGCCAGGCCTGAAAGGGGATCAAACAAACACCCAAACTCCCAAACTTACAATTCCTTTCATCATCCGCATCAGAATTGATATCACTTCCTCTGCAGACTTACCGATCGTCACCATCAGGATAGGGTCGAGCATAAATCCGTTTGACATAAAGGAGGGGGACGACGTTTACTTCGAATGTAACGTTAAGGCTAATCCGAAAGCGTACAAACTTTCGTGGTTTAAAAACGGCAAAGAATTACACCAGAATGTATCGCTCGGCGTTATCCTCAGCGACCGTTCCCTCGTCCTCCAGAGTTTGACGCGTCATTCAACCGGCGACTACACATGCCTGGCTGCCAATACCGAAGGGAAGTCATCCAGCGAACCTGTCACCCTTGAAGTGATGTGTAAGTAATTCTTCCAAGATTACGCAAAAGCTCCATGGTTATGCCAAATTCTGTTCCCAGACGCTCCCATATGCAAGGATGGATCCGTGATGCAGGTGGTAGGTGCCCTCAAGCACGAAACCATATCTCTGGTTTGTGGTATACAGTCGAAACCGGCACCGATAAATTTTCACTGGACTTTCAACAACTCGGGCGAGCTCGTGGACGTGCCGTCCACCAGGTACTCTCAAGTCGAGACTCTCAGGTCATTGACTAACCAGTGGCACGGTTCAAGACTCAATTACACTCCGTCGACGGAAATGGACTATGGGACTATCGCCTGTTGGGCAAGGAATCGTGTCGGGAGACAAAGGAGCCCGTGCCTCTTCCAGATCATCGTTGCTGGAAGACCTTACCCTCTGCATAATTGCACTGCTGTACAATCCACGGGACCATACGCGTATCGAATGGGTAAGATGATTTTTCCTCCCATTTTATTGTCCCACGAGTTCAGGGTTCGAATCGGCGTGTGCAGACGACGGCTCGTCGTATCGAATCCTTATTCTTATTTTGTACTTTCTGTTTGTTGCATCGCCGCAAGGACTCGACGAGGCGAAGGCAACAGACTCGAGAGAAGCGGACTGGCTGATAGTAAGATGTGCTGAGGGATTCGACGGCGGTCTGCCAGTGACAAGTTTTGAATTGGAAGTTTACAGCGAGGATACCGTTTACCACGCGAATACAATATACTCGAACCAAAGCGACCGAGGCAGCTTTCCTGGGCCGATATTCGAGGTGCCAGGTCTCGAGCCCGGGAGAAACTACAGGCTCTTACTATACGCTGTTAACGCTAAGGGGAAGAGCGATCCTGTTGTCCTCGAACCCATAACCCTCAAAGGAGTAGCCATGTACACGACTGGTGAGTGCCAAATAATTAATTATACTTTTTTCAAGGGGCATTGGCATCTGGCAAAGTTTACTTTCCAAACGGAGAATCACCAGAGGTTCCAAATTCCGAAAGGTGCAATCGGCACGTTCGTTCACTGAGCGTTTAAAAACTCGGGTTTTATCGATCGTATCGAGACCAATAGGGGGTCAAATTAATCGTCTCGAGTTGAACTTGTTGTAAAAAAAGTTTCAAAATCATACCAATCATTCATGACGTTGAAATTATCGGTTGAAGTAGACAAGCTGGGTTCTCGATTAGAATGAACTGTCTTTTGCCTTCACATCCCGATTAGTGGATAACAATCTTCGGAACCTTGGGCTCTAGGAGTTCGGAATGTCGCCAACCGAACGTTGAACGTGTATGAAAATTTGAAATCGTAACCTTTTCGGTATAATTTTGACAAACCTGCAGCTTGTTACCAGCGTACATTTATCGTCTTTAATTTCCATCCTCATGAGTTATTCATGTCGTTTGGTCGCGTACCCCAGACCATTACCAGTACCTGCAGAATAGCACGCGTGTACATGTACCCCGGCACACTATGGCACCGGGTTAAAGCCACGCTGCACGAGCTGGCAAAAACCCCTCCGCTAAAAGGCAGCTGCTCATTCCGATGAGTCGAGGCAAGGCCCTGGTCCAGGAATCGTGTACATCTATAACAGCTCCAGCTTCTGGTTTCAAGAGTGGAAAGGGCCCCGTCTCCTCTCTTAGGTATCTGCAGCAACGCGCTAACGCTAACGAACCGGTGCGCATCTTGAATTTCAAGGACGAACCGCAGCTCCCGAGCAGTTTTGTTGATAGAATGAGAAAGGTGGGAGGAAGTAAGCCTCAATCTAAACTTTTGTGATCCGATAATGGACCAAACTAGGAATTACGTTTCCTTTGAGCGGGTCCATATAGCAGAATGTCGTTCGCATAATTTGTAGCTTTTTTTCATTTATTTTCTTACATGTCGCGGTAGTTTTCACTCTGTACTCTTCATGCTTGATACCGTTTGTAGAAAGTAATATAGAAAGGTAAAATATTTCATTTCCCAGGTAGGGACTCATCGGAAAACACCGACTACAGCCTACTCGTCGCGTGTTTTGCCGGGGGCATAACCGCGGTCTGTATTCTGGTCGTTGGTATAACGCTGACCCTATACCGAAGGAATCACCCGACCCTTTCGGTGAAGGGTGGTGGAGATACACAGCAGGTCCTTGAATACGAGGTGAAGGAATCCCACAGCCACATTTCAAAAGATAAAGACTCCAAGGAGCAGATTGTCCTCGAGTCCATTGACGACGACCCGGACGTTATACCGAGCAAGATAGACCGAAGAGCCGATATATTCGAACCGACATACGCTACGAAACCTGAAAGGATTAAAAACTTTTCTAATATTGAAAACGGATTCGGTTACCCATCGCCGTCGTCAGTTTTACACGGTAAAGACTCATGGATTTATTCCGAGGGTTTTACGGAAAGAACAAACGGTAAAATCAGCCCAGTAAGACCCAACACTCTTCCCGTTCATCGTAACCATGATATATACACGAGGAGTTCTCGCGTCCAGGAAAGCTGTATATGATAAATAAATCTGTCGATTCATACCATAGAATAAAAGGGGCAGACATTTTTTCATTGACATAAAAACGATAAAAATAAATAAATAAATAAATAAATAAATAAATAAATAAAATAAATAAATCTGAGGTAATACAATATCAAAAATCAATTGTATATGGGAATATAACAATTATGTATATCAATGTTTGTACATATAGACAATAAATCATCTCGTTTTTAGATAAGCAGTAGGTACATAAATTCTATATATCTTTTTGATATTTCACATGTACCTATACCCAATTTTGAAAATTATTTCACTAAATCGGTAGCTATTGGATGTGCCTAATTCTGGTTATAGTTCGATCGGCTGACGATATTTTCTCCCATTATTTTCATTTCTTTTTTTTTTTTTGATAATTTTTCTTTTTTTTTTTTGTTTTTTTTTCATTTCGTTATTTCCCAAAGCGTTAAAGAGAATTCGCATTATTCGTTTTCGAACAGAGAATATACAACTGGTCTCGAACAAATCTCGGTTGAATTTATTATTCCTGGAGATGTAAAGCTGGTGAGGGTAGTGGGATGTGTGTTGCCGGTGGAAGAGAGCTGGGAGGGTGGCCAGGTAACGGGAGAGCCTTTGGAATTGGGCCATTCATATCCATCCGGCGTTAGGTGTTGTTTTGCATACCATTTAAAACCGCCGTTTTCCTCTTCAACCTGCAGAGCCACAAATATCCATTTCGTACCCCAATTCCGGGCTCTCGAATATGTGTAAGGTACGTGTATGTAGGTACGTTCAGCGATGTTTGAATATACAAAACAAACAAAAAAAAAAAAAAGAAGAAGAAGAAGAATAAAGAAGAGAAGAAAACAAAAATTTAAAGGTAAAAAATTTTGCGGCACTTTTTCATATATATGTGTGTATATATATATATTTTTTTTTCCATTTTTTATTTATTTTTTACGGTCACGATCCCATCGTTCAACTGTATATATACAGTAATACAGGTGAAATACTCTAATCACTTCGTATGACACGTTTCCGGTTTGGAAAAAGCGTATTTCGAGGTTTTCGAAAAACACAAACGATAAACTGTAATCGGTGTCAAATGACTCTGTGTTCATCCCTCTTTCCTGAATCCCCCTATGGCGTATGAGAGAACAAGAGCACAACCACCACCAGCAGCAGCAGCAGCAGCATCCTGCAACAGCCGCCATTATCTCCCTCGTGACTCTAGTTTTCCCCGACTAATTATTATGCATTGGTATGCAAATGAATGGGCATTTAATAGACTGGGACGGTTTGATGCGCGCTGGCGATAAAATGTCTGGGGAAATCGACTAAAATACAGATTCGGTATGTGCGAGCGAGCGAGATATTGCTGTACGAATGCAAAATATTTGCAAGAACGGAGTGAAAACAAAAAACAAAAAACAAAAAACAACATGAAAACAACAACGAAACAAGGACAGAGTATACGCAACGACAGATATGTTACCCGGTGAGCAGAATTATTATAAAAAAAAAAAAGAAAAATAACCGCGGTATCTCTATATACCTCTGCATAAATATTTTTGCACTCCAGCTTGCAGTATAACGATAACTCAATTTATTTCCAAACCGGGAATTTATATATACGTGTGCGTTCGTAAATTGCAGCGTTTTTATATATTTTTATTTTTCACCCCAAGGAAGCTAATTATATTATTATTATTATTATTATTATTTTTCTTTGCCCTCTTTCTCCGGTATGAGAATTACTGTGAAAGAAAGCAAGAAAGAGGGAGAGAGAAGAAAAAGGAAAAAATAACTTGTCTAGCGAGGCAACGGCTTGAGGAAACGACCTGGAAGAACGCAGGTATCGCGTCGTATACTCGTCGTTGGTGTAGGTATACCCTTTATCACCCGACACCTTTTCTCTTCTGGATAGGTGTATAATATGTGCGTGTGTGTGTGTGTGTGTATAGGTAAAGGCTGGTCCATTCCCTCTCGCCATAGCACGTACTATATACAATGACAATTCCTTGCTCCATTTATTCCGGGTCATCCTGTGCCATACTCGTCCCTATATATAATATACCATACACATATACCTACGTAGGTATATAACCATCTAGTACATTGTTCATTGTGTGACAATGAAAACAATGAATTCCCGTTTACCATAACGTTTACTTCATTTTAGAGAACCGTTTCTCAAGCCTCTATCCACCCTTATTCTAACTTGTATTGTCATTAATGGTTCGAGGAGCTTTTAAGATCATTCTACTCACTGAGCGACTGAGGGGTTGATTATTTTTCATTATATACCAGGAAACAGAAGGGAAATAATGTATGCATATATATGGATTGATTTCGTGATCAGAGTTCAAAAGGGAGTCGAAATTCACCGAACGATTCCTCCTCTCTCTGGATTAAAGAAGGGCGGTTTTTCTTTTTATTCTTTATTTTCATTTTTCTATTTCCACCCTTACCTCATTCCTTCACCCAAATACAACTGTGTAATTTAAATTCCTCGCGAGCCGTTTCGTTGTAATCTGAGATCGAGTGTTTAGGGAATTGGAGTAAAAAGCTGCGCGCTGCAGCTCTTCTAACGAACATTGAAAATTGTTTTTCTCCCTGCTCAAGTCACACCCTTTTTTTTTTTCTTTTTCTTCTCCTCTGCTCGTCGCTGGGTCCTTTTATTCCTCTAATCCTTACCGGAGAGAGAGAAAAAAAAAAAAAAAAAAGGACAGTATTAATTAATCAAGTAATTAATCCACGTGACTTACCTACAGGGTTTTGATTACATTTTTTTTCTGTATATTTCGAGAGGTAATTCTGGCCCATGGGGGCATCGAAATTCGAATATACCCGAATCGAGGACCAACCTAATATATACTATACAGAAATTAGGAACAGAGCTGAGAAACGACTATGGTAGTAATTAATTGGCTCGAGATTAGGATTAGGTATCTATACTACACATCGAGGAAGGTGAGCCATATGCACATATATACAATACCTTTTGTGTATATATAGACCGTATTTTATAAGAGATCGGCGAGTTCCCCGAAGGTACGAAGGCGCTATAGGGTCCTTCGCTTTTATTTCTCAAGAAGTTTCACACCTTTGAAGACTGCACGAGCTAGGAGGTGGAAAATAGCTGGTAGAAAGATAAGTGGTGCATGGTATAGGTAAAACAGCCCAGGCCAACTCCAGCACCAACGCAACGTGTCAGTAAAGTGCGCAAAGAGAAGAAACGTTGCGAATATGAAAACTCCTTTTCCTGTGACAAAGAATACTTTTATCAATTTTTTTTGTTTTCCCCTTCATTTTGGTTTTTTTTTTCTATTTTTCTTTTCGAAATTTTCGACGGTAAGTTGAATAGCTCTTCCGCGTTCCTTCTTTTTTTTTTCTTTCGTTTCTCTGTTTCTCAACGGAATAAGGAAATGTGATCCGGCATCGCGTATAAAGTCAAAAATCGACGTGAAATTTTTCGCTTTTTTTTTTTTTTTTTTCCCCTGTCGGTCGTCTTCACGGTCCTTGCCTCTTCTTCGAGTACTTTGAATTGCCGTTGGGCCAAGAAGTCCCTTGGGGCAGATAGAGTCAGCTTTAATACGTTCCAACCAGCAATTTTACGCTTCGAGCACTTTAAAAAAACCGCACGAATGACGGGGGAGTAAGAAAAAAAAAAAAAAAAATGTAAAAAAAAAAATAAAAATAAATAAATAAATAAAGAGGGAAACAAGCGGGTTCACATAATTTATGTTATAGGTATAGGTATATGTGGGGCATTCCGCGTCACTTCAGCCACTGAAAGAAAAAAAAAAAAGAAAGAAAAAAAAATCCTCACAAAATTACAACCAATCGGGCTTTTATATGATATACAAACGAATCGACGTATTTCAAATTTTTTGAAATTATTTTCCGACGGAATACTCAGGTTTTAAAATTTTTTTTTTTTTTTTTTTCTCTCCTTTTTTCTCTGAGCAGCGAATCCTAACGACAATCTTGAAAAACGAAAATCTGAGGTTTTTCAAGTGTTCAGTCGACAAAAAAATTTTCTTCGTATCATATGTAGCCCGATTTGTTGTTGTCATTTTTTGAGGATTTTTCCTTTTCGTTTATTTAGTGGCTGAAGTATAGGTACTCTAGTTTTTCGATATATAAACGCCGATATCGGACAATAAGAAGAAAAAAATGAGGAAAAAATTAATTTCAAACTCCAAATTATACGCAATACCTATAAACATAAAAAGCCGAGATTAATTTTACCCTCGAATAAAATTTCTGACTTTTATTTGAACGTCGCCAACGCGTTCGTTCCACACGAGTCCGCGATTCGAAATACGAGAAGTTTGACTATACCTACGCGGGTGCTAACTTGTCCATTTCAAACCACTTATTGAGTTCCCGCGTCGTTTCTGGCTAAAGCTTGCACGCGGTTTTGTCCTAATTTTATACAAAACTTGATTAAAACTTTTGTCCGCACGTTACCAACGACAAACTTTATACAGAATTACATCTATGGGTATAGTTTATACTGTTATACGTTATAATTATTGTAGTACAATCAGATTGGGAGTAATACTGTCCACCTGGATAAACGACCGGTGAAAAGCTCTGGATTGGAAGAAAGGTGCGCCCGATCAGTTTTTCGATTGTATATCGATAACCGTGAATTATATCGAGATAAAAGTGAACATCAAATTTGAAGCAAATTAAATCTTTTACAAAAAAAGTGGTATACATCTTTCCCGTATCTTCAATGGTTTCGCTGTATATTGAGACTCAATGACTCGGCGACTAATTATCGCGTTTATTTCGCTCGCTACACAATGGCTGAATATATTCAGCCTCGAAATACAGCGTAACCGATAAAGATACAGGAAAAGTGTACTGAATGTTTTTTACAGGAAATTTAATAAGCTTCATTTTTGATATTCACTTTTATCTTGATATCATCAACGGTTCTCGAGATATTATCTAAAAACTAAGCGAACGGAAGGATGGAATAAAATTTTCCGAAAAATGTTAAACCGTTGATCTTTAACTTAACGTGAGTGAAACTGCTGCTACTAGCCAGTTTCTTTACAACCGGATGGTAAAAAAATCCTTCGAGCTTAGTATCGCCCTCTGTATCGTAGGTACTCGTCCCGTTTTATAGCGTCCGCCAACATTCCCCGTCGAATCCTGGATTTCGTCAGCCCCAAAACCGAGGCTTTACGACGTGCCAGACACGCCATTGGCTTTCACGGGCCAGACCGCTCGTTTTTACGATCCCATGAGCGGGAGGCTAGCGAGCGATCCCATAGCCTCAGTTTCTACTTTTCGAAACGAATGATAGCCCAAAAACTCAAAAAAAAAAAAAATTAATTGACAAGCATGCATCAGATCGATGACACGAACTCAAATTCGAAAGTAGTAATCATCGTATTAAGCTTTCCTACGCGGCAGAGCGATTCTTAAGTAGTAAGACGCCGGGGTTGTCAGACCAGCGAACAGCGAAATTATGATGTGTCTACGAGCCTGGATCGCTAGGAGACCCCTCATCCTTTTTGGAGTTTCGCAAATTGCGTATTTTATACTATATGTAAAAATTATACCGGGAGTAGGTTAAGCATACACGAATCGTGTAATAATTGAATGTTTAATAAAGCAAGCGAACAAGCGAAACGAGAAAAATAAAAAAAAAAGAAAAAATTGGAGAAATTACGCGGAGGTGATTTGCGCTGGCTGATTTATTGCCTTTTTTTTTTTAATTATTTTATTTTAATTAAAAACAGGCGAGGTGTTCGATAATTGAATTTCCGACTACATTATTAGACACACATTGTTTTAAATCGTGCTTTAAAATTGTGAAAAATAAAATTTTAAAAAATTGTTAACTAGCATATGTACCAATATAATCGTCGGCCTGTATGTGTTCACGTATGTATACATGTTTCACATATGTGTACCGAAATGTCTATAAAGTGGCAATTAAAATCGATTTTGAATGCATCTGCGTGTGTATTTGTAAATATTTATCGGTTGGTTTAATAATAACACATATATGTATGTAGTACATCGAGATTTGATACCCGCTATGGCATACGCGCTGTAGTCAGTCGAGCAGAGGAAAAGGGAGAGTGAAAAATAAAGGTAGGAGTAGCTACACACGGTATATATGTGTGTATAAAATAATTTTATGACGAACAATATGAAATCAACTCCACCCAACCGTTCATCGTCGAACGAACATCAAAGGCTGCCTAGAGTTTCGTTTTATTACCAATAGAATTGTATTAAATGTTTTATATACGATTCGTGTATATGACGTAGTTGTATATACGACTCTACAGCCACTCGATTCTTCATCTGTACAGAAAAATCTCATACACTCCTCCATTGTGATCCGCAAATTTCATATCGCATTAGAGGCAAGAAAATTACGTATTGAATGCACGAGAATCTTCCACCTATCAATGCAAAATATTTGCAGTCGTTCTGGCCCATGGGATCAGTGAAATTCGAATATGACCGAACTGAGAACGACCCTAGTGATGGGTACACGTTGCCAGTCGGAAATGAAAAGCCCAATTTTGGTTCTCGGTGAAGCAAACGTTCGAGTTTTTCCGCGCTGATCATATCTGGATGTAAAATCGATGTATTTTGTAGTGTTTCAGGTGATTGGTCGAGTTTTTCGGGCCTTTTTGCATAAATAAATCTCGGAAGAGTATGGGATCCGTGGAAATCGTAAAAGTCTATAATCTAAAGAAGGAAACGACTTTCATTCCCGCGTGTAAAGTTCGGCAATAATCTCTGCACGTTAAGTCTTTGGGAATTTGCCTTTACAAACGCTCTGCCTTCGCTGCAGATACTCGAGAACGTTAGTTTCGAGTAATCCGCTAAGTGCTAGCCGGTACCCACACAATCCGGTTAAGATGCTTACCGGCTCGCCCATCCAGACTTACGGCTTTTGAATCAACTCGGTACCACCATGGAAATGTAGCTGTGTCTACCCCCACGAATTCGGCCTCAAGACAACACACATAAAGAAATATCTGATAAGGAAAATATCACAAATCCGTTTCTGCGTGTTTCAATTTATTTTCTTTTCTCTCTCTTCATCCCCTTTCAATCCGCGCAACAATTGTGCATCTCCATTTTTCATCATGAAATAATTGTAGATTTTCGTCACTTGAAAAAAAGGAATTGTACATTCTTCGCGGTTTTTCATTATGAAAATTGTAGATCCTAGCAGTTTTTCATAAGAAAAGTTGTAGGTTTTTCGTAGTCTTTTGTAGAAAATTATAAATTTTCGCAGTTTTCCCGTAAATAATTGTAGACTTTCGCAGTTTTCCTTGAAGAAAATTGTAGGTTTTCGTAGTTTTCATGAAAAAACGATAGATTTTCCCAGTTTTCCACGAAAAAAGCGTAGAATTTTTCTACACTAGTTCTTGTTAAGGAAAAATTGTAGCTTCCGTCGTTCATCATAAAAATAATTGTAGATTTCCCGTAGTTTTCCGTGAGAAAAATTGTAGCGTTTTCGTAGTTTTTCATAAAAAAAATTGTAGATTCTCGCAGTTTTCGATGAATAATTGTAGATTTAGTCGTTTTTCATGAAAAATTCTAGCGTTTTCGTAGTTTTTCATAAAAAAAATTGTAGATTCTCGCAGTTTTCGATGAATAATTGTAGACTTAGTCGTTTTTCATGAAAAATTGTAGCGTTTTCGTAGTTTTTCATAAAAAAAATTGTAGATTCTCGCAGTTTTCGATGATATAATTGTAGATTTAGTAGTTTTTCATGAAAAATTGTAGATTTTCCTAGTTTTCCATACAAAAGTGTAGAATTTTCTACACTGGCTTTTCTTGAGGAAAAATTGTAGCTTTCGTCGTTCATCATAAAAACAATTGTAGATTTCCCGTAGTTTTCTTAAGAAAAATTGTAGAGTTTTCGTAGTTTTTCATAAAAAAATGGCAGATTTGTCGGAGACTTTTACTTAATTTTGTTAGTTTGACGCCACGGAAATGTACCCGGCGAATTCACCCTCAAGGCAATACAAATATAGAAATATCAGAAGAGGAAAATATGAGAAATCCGTTCCCCCATGTGGGAATTTTTTTATTTATTTTTTCTCCATCCCCTCTTAATCCGCGCTTACAAAGAGGGATTTTTATCGTCTCGTCAAGTCATTTTACCTCCCCATGAGCTTCATTCCGGCCGTTGACTTTTTTCCTGGCTCTAACCCTCGGGGTCGAGTGTTATTCTTCGTCTTCGTACTACGAGATCTCTCATAGAGTTGGAGCACGCGGTCAGGCAACTACCGGCCTGCCTACCTACCCTTCTGCCCCCTTGGACAAGGGTTGGATAAATTCGTAGAGACAGCCAGACTGAAGGGAGGAAGCCACAGGGTTGAAAGTGCGCCCGATTCGTTCGATATCTGCCACTTATATAAGAGAATTGCAATTATTCATGTTGCGATACTTCAGAACCAATAATACCATTTCTATCTGGGGTCTATCATATCATTATTGTTATTCTTTGTTTCGAATTCAATAATTCAGACGAAGAGCAAGAACGGGGAGATCGCGAACTTCAACAAACTTCAATTCAAAGAGAAAACTGCGCAGGGGAACCGGCTATAGAAGAACATCGTAAACCACTCCGATTCCGTTCAAGTTGGTCTTCCTCATCTTGGCCAAGAATTTTACCGATAATTACATACCGCGGCTTGACACCCGACGCCCACAGTCTCGCCAAACTATTGGACTAATTGACGAGACAATTAGTCCCCCCGGGTAGTTCGCCGATCTGATTTCCTCGGGAAACCGACTTCTCTATTATTCGACTTTAGAGTTTTGACGATTGAGAAATTAGGGGATGAAATTCCGGGCCGAATCGCGACCTTGGGGCTCCCTCGATCAAACAATTCCATCGAGTCACGTGGTGAAGGTAATCGTCCCCATAATCGGTCCCTAATAAATAACCTTTTGTCTGCGGAATTGCTAATTTTCCAATAGCCCGGAAGCAAGTGGTTCTCGCCCGTATAGGTCCGCGTTCTTGTTCAGGAGAAAGCTGAAAGCGGTAGCAGACCTTTGTCTGCCTCGGTGGAGAGCTATTACCTCGCATTCATTACCTTGTACCTACCTATACCGGCCTCTGTGTGGCATTAGCTACTTATGACAGATTTACCCCTTTGGGTAAAATCGGACCGATCCAAAACGTATTATTTCATTATTTAGGTCGGCCTGGCTTCGCCGCGGTCTGTATGCGTTACACAAGCCCATACCCATTACCATACTCGATTTTCTTCGTCTCGCCAAATTAGTTTCCGTTCCATAATTACTACATGCACTGCACTTATGGCATTATACGTCCGGGGGTTGAGCGGTTCAATTTATCAGCCATCGGGGTATTTTTGATGACCGTGAACTGTTCGATCCAGCTGACGAGACCCGGATCGAAATGATCAACAATCCATTGATTTGTTTTTTGGTTTTTGTCATTTTGAAACTGTAAAAAAGATGACAAAAATCGATGGGTGAGGGAGCTTCGGGGGATGGAACGTCTTCTTCTTCTTCTTCTTCTTCTCGTTCACTCACTCGCTCCTTTCACCCCTGCGGTAAAATCCTGACCCAGGATATTATGCCACTCACGTATTTCCTAATGATTATTTTTCAATCACAACGAGCGTTTTTCCACCCTTTATACCCCCCTTTTTTTTCACCCCTCGCCTTCATGGCTTGTAAGAAGAAAAGGAAGACGAAGAGGAAAAAAAAAAAACATATTCTACTTCGGTGAGAGAAATAAAACTTTTCATTTTTTAGTCCCCCTCCACCCCCCGCCTCCGCCCACACGTTTTCCTCTAAGAATTTAACTTTCATATTCCGTTCAACGGTGACCTTTTGCGTTTCCGAACTCGACAACTGGGTATATATTTGCCGTACAGCGATAGACGAGAAATTGAGAGTGAAGATTTTATTCCGTTTTCTTGTTTTTTTTTTTTTCACCCAAATCGGAATTCTACGAGCTTTAAGCCGCATACCCAACTTTATTATTTTACCGATTTTTGAGAATGCACATTTTTTGTTTTGTATATTTTAAATGAATCTAAACATCTAGCAATTTTTTGGATATTTAACCTGATGAAAGACGACGCGTTAAGAAGGCCGGAGGCCAACTCAAGTCTTTGAGTCTGAGTCACTCCCTCTCTCTCTCTCTCTCTCTCTAAAAAAAAAAAAAGATAAAAAAAGGCGAAGGTAGACTTAAAAGCATTAAAACCTTAAAACCCTTACTGAAACGGGTAGAGAAAAGATCGGAGAGCTACCCCGCGGCCCCAGTTCTCTACCGTCGATACATTATCAATAAAAGTCTCGAGACCGAAGAGCCGCGAGGGCTAACTTTCGGATAGAAAATGAGAAAAAAAACAGGAGCTCACGATCAGCTCAGTTCAGTTCAGTTCAGCTCGGAGCGAGGTTTAGGGGTTAATTTTTAACGGACGCACCGTATTTTTTTTTTTTTCTATTTCTATTGCTTTAAAATATTTTTATTTTTCATTTTCTATTTGTCAGAGAGGCAATATTTTATCCATCTATCTATCTATAATAAATCTCTCAATCCCTCTCCCGGCTCGGATAGAATATTGGCTAATTTTAAATTCAAAGAGCATTTTTTATAACGAAGTAGAAATCCCGCGTGTCACGAATGAACCGTACCAGCTTGTGATCACGGTGAACATGTGTGCAAAGTTCATTAATTAACTGGACTCGCCAGCTAACTCGCTCGATGTACAAGGCGATTCAGGTTTAGCGTGCCAAATTTCGAGGGTGGATTCTCCGCGAAAATCTGGGACTAAATTTCCTTTACAGAAAATTCGAGGGACCGATAGTTTCCGAGCTACGTAAGATCTCAGTTGACCAATCGCGGAGCGTTTAAGTCGCATAGACTGGGCGCCGCTCAACTCGCGCTCATGATCAGCCCAGTCTGAGTTCTGTGATCGGTCGACTGAGATCTTACGTATCTCGGAAACTATGTGGCCCACGAATTTTTGGTAAAGGAAATTTAGTCTCAGAATTTGACGAGGAATCTACCCCGAAAATTTGGCACGTTAAATCTGAATCATCCTGTATAACTGGCCGATGTATTTTCTACATAAATATTTATGTAACACGTATACGTGTATGTACTGCTATATGTGTATTTAAGCTTGTTTCTGTGTTGCGTTTCGGGGCTGATTACGAGACTTAGACCTGGGGCCGAGATATGATCGTAATTTATACGACAGTCGTTTGTTTTAGTCCCGTCGCGTCAAGATAAGAGCTGGAATATGCTCCGCTTATTTCTCATCTGTCCCCCGCCGGATATCTTCCAGCATCATTCCTCCGTCTACTCCTCTTCCCCATCTCTACCCTAAAACGTACACGTTGGTAGGTTCTGTGTAGGTAGACGTACCAGCCCGTCACAGAAGAGTCCAAATTTATAATTGCCTCTACCCGGAATTACTCCCATCAATATATTTCCAGGATAATACTAACCCTCCGTTACTACCCCATTGTTAACAGAAATTGGATTGAATTCCTCCTCTTCCTTATCATCCTTAGCTCAGATTCTATCTCGTATTATCATTGTTATTATAACAAATATAATCAACGCAAGAATATCAGTTGGGAGTAGAAAATTTCGTCTTCTCTTCTCCCACCCGCCCCGCTTTCGACATTTTATAAACTTGGAAAATCTACCTCTCATTTTCATTTCCAATTCTACAGCTCCGAGAGCGTAGTTGAAATTTCTAATCCCGAATGATAGATTTTCATTAGAAATTGTAGATTTTCGTAGTTTTTTGAATGAATTTGTTTTTCTTTGTTTATATGAGACTGGGGTGAAAAGAGAAATTTTTCATTAAGAACTACGTGATGTGAAAGAATTTCGTTTATAGATCGTAAAAATTCGGGGCATGCGGAGATCCTCCGGAATGATAAAAAGTAATATTTTTAAATTGAAACTACAAATTTCAGTTTAGTTGAATTTGATTAATGTCGTATATTAAGTGGTGCCCAGGGTTTTTCCCAGAATAGTTGGGTGGGGTTGTTAATTTGACGAATTAACGCGCGGATCTCTCTCGAGGATCATTAGGCAAAGCGACGGCGAGGTGTTGATGTGTATGTGTGAGTAAGTAGTTTACTAATACCAGCTCGTGCCTATATGGTAGCTAGGGCGTCATAATCTACCCTGAAAATAAATAAGGGGGGTAGGAATCGCGAGTGGCTTTCTCACCTTCAATGGTGTCAAACTTCTTCCTCTCCAACCATTGAGTTGCGTTACGTTACTTTGCATTACATTTCGTTACATTAGATTGCGAAATGACGAGGAAAGTAAGGAAGATCAGAGTAAGGGAGCAGAGGAGAAAACTGCCCCTGCAGGATGGTTCTTCCTCGTCTCCTTCTCTAAGTGACGTGGGATCTTCAACGGCTGGTGAGAAACTGCTAACGCATCCATCATTCGATGTGTACTGGCGGTGGCTGAGCTGATGGTACCACCGTCGTACGTTTACGTCGAGGTGATAACCGGGTGGCAAAATCCCACCCTGCACCTCATACACCCACCTATCTACCTTTATTCCCTTCTATTCGGTGGCGAAAGACGGATGACCTTGAATAAGAAGACGGGTACTGTCGGGCGCAAACATCGTCAAAAAATTGAAAAAGGAACAGAGAAATTAAATGGAAAAAATTTTCTGGTGGAAAATAATGAAAATAAAATCTTCACTTTATTTCATACAGGAATTTTGATACACAGGTGGTATTATTTTCGGCGTTTATATAGAGTGACACCGTATCTTGGTCTCAGGTGTGGGTATTACGGGGCATCAAGTAATTACGTTGGTTAATGAGAAATGGGGCAGTTATCGTTATAATTTCAAGTACGGTTTAGACTCGAGTCACTCGAGTCGGTAAGTATGATAAATTTTCTACAATTTCAAGCCAAGGAAATGGCAATGGCAATACCATAGGGCGAGGAGGCATATACAGGGTGATTCAGGTTTGAGGGTAGATTCCTCGTAAAATTCTGAGCCTAAATTTCCTTTACCAAAATTTCGTCGGACGAATAGTTTCCGAGCTACGTAAGATCTTAGTCGACCGATCACGGAACTCATAGGCGACTCAGACTGGGATGATCATGAGCGTAAGTTGAGCGGGCGCCCAGTCTATGCGACTTAAACGCTCCGCGATTGGTCAACTGAGATCTTACGTAGCTCGGAAACTATCGGTCCCTCGAATTTTCGGTAAAGGAAATTTGGTCTTAGATTTTCGCGGAGAATCTGTCCTCAAAATTTCGCACGTTAAACCTGAATCGTCCTGTACAAGGAGTGATGTTATAGGTATGTTATACCTGCGTCTATATTCGTAGTCTGTCTCTTTTTGCCGCCTAACGTTACTACTAATACTAGGCAGGAGTATTCGCTGCTCTAGAGAATAATTTACAAGCTTAATTACAACCGGGAAGAAACTCGCGCGCCTACCCTCCTTCCCCACGCATCTATTCATCTCTTAAGGTAAACTTTACCCTCGAAGACCATATCTAACTATACTAGAGAATTATTATACGATCTTAAAACTAGTTGAACATTTTTGGAAACCGTAGTTCAGCTATTAATCACATCGATTTTGAAAATCGAAAAAATTGAACCTCGTTTCAGGGGTCAACGAGCCAAAAAGAACCCCAGATGATTAGTTTAGAGTATTATCAGTTCGGGGAAGAAATTCTCGCTCCCTAAACCGAATGACTCTCAAATTTGAGTTGGGTAAAACCGTGTAGATTGAAGAAAAGGGATTAGTCAAAATCCGTCGATCCGTTATCGATTTGTCCTATTGACGAAAAAAAAAAAAAAAAATTGACCTCATTTTCGACGCGAGTTTAATAACTTTTTCTCGCAAATAGGGTGAGTTAAAAAAGTGTAACAGTTATTCTTTCGAAAGGTTCGTTTCGTAATATATATATATATATATCATATATTATGTATCTAACTAACATTATCCTCTTTTTTTTCTTTCTTTCTTTCTTTCTTTCCCTTTCACCCCTATACACGCCGGGTTCCTTCAGCCGTCGTGGGTTCGCGTTTTGATCGAAAACCGTGTATTTACCCCCGGGCAATAACGTTAAAACGTCGGAAATTGATCTGTGTATTTTGACAGAAGGAACGGAGGATGGACGAGGCGGATAAGTATATATATATATCCATCGATTTGAGTCCTAGAGCCGCGAAACGATCGGTCAATACATCCTCGAGCACACATACATTCTTCTTCTCACTCTTAATAATTTTTTTTCTTTTTCTTTCTCTTCTTTCTGTCATTATGATTATCACTATTATTATTATATTTAGTTTTTTCCTCGTTTTCTTTTTCTACTGGAAATAATACCTACGCGTTTCTTATAATTGGAAAACCGAGTTTTTCCAGAAGCCGTAGGACGTATATATATAATATACCTATACTCCATTCGAGTCAAATTTCCCTCCAAGCTAAAATGAGTACATATATATATATATATACATATATTTACGGCATATTTTCATTAAACAATTTTTCTGCAGATACACACCGAAGAAGGGTGAAATTTCAATATTATTTTAATATAAATACACCATCTGTCGATATCAGTTGTAGAAAATTTTTGCTAAAAAATGTAAAATAATAAAATAAAAAGGAATAGAACCAAGCCGAACCGAATCTCTGGTGAGAAATAATATAAAACCGTGATAACATAGGGGATGATGATATTTTATTCCGTTCTTCGGCTATACCCCCGGCACAAACCTCGGTTACACCCCGGATCTTGAATACGGGTCAATAGTATGCAATATCTCTATCCCCGTATTTCCTACACCATAATGGAAACGAGCAATTTGTTTATTACATAAAAATCGCAGGAAAAGGAAAATGAAAAAAAAAGAATTGATAATAAAGCAAATGAAAGAAAGAAGAGGAGGCGCAAATTTATTGAGGAAATTGTTGAAAGGGGTGAATAAAGCAAAAGAAATGGGGAAAAAAAGAAAAGAAAATTGTAAGAAACGAGGTGAAAATCAATGAGCGATATTACTTCCCTTTGAGTTTATCTACCGTGTGGATTCGAGGATATTGAAATTAGCCCTCGAATACGATAAGGTGCATGACACAGAGCTAAGGGGTGATGGCGGTAGGTTTTGGTATAGAATACAGGGGTCTATATTAGATTTACATGTAGATGGTGCTCAAGCAGGTGATGTGGGGTACGAAGAGGGGGACCGAACACTCGTGGTAAGACGCCCCCAAGGCGCAAATTGAAAATCAGAGCCCAACCAACCTAAGATGGAATAAATTATACCCACACCCCCATACCACCCCGCAAACTACCTACCTATCTACGTTACGGAGGCAAGTGCTTACACGGTTCTTAACGGTACTTATATAACGGGATTGCAATGTCAAGTGAGATATCATAGCTTAAGGAAAAAAATAGGAAGAAGAAGAACGGGGTGAAAAGCAACACTTCTCACGCCACTAACGTCGCGGTAATTGTTTTTCGATCATATCTTGAGAACCGTTGATGATATCGATATAAAATCCAGTATCAAAAATAAGGGGAATTAATTCATCTATCAAAAAGGTTGAATGCATTTTTTCCTTATCTTGACTGATTTCGCTGTATTTTAACGCGGAAATTGCGACCAATTATCTGTATTAGAACGACTGGAAATGTTCAAATATTCGATCGCGAAATGGAGCGAAACCGTTAAAGGTACGGAAAATATGTATACCACATTTTTTGGAGAAAATTTAATGGCGTCTAATTTTTATACGGAACCTTATCGCGATATAATTCACGGTTTTTGAGATATCATTGAATAACTAGTTTGGAGCGTTTCAAAATTTGTCCTCCGCTTCGACTGGGCTGATAATAATTCAGACCGGGATACTTTAATCTGTGAAACGGAGGTCTCGAAGTTTTGTCTCTCTCCCGAGAGAGAGAGAGAGAGAGAGAGAGAAGAAATTAGTCTGGTGGAAAACAGGACGTCACGTGCTCAGTAGGAGGTGAAAATTCGTAAAGCGCGCAAGGGCGAGGCAGTCGCATTGTAATTTGGGGAGTTAACCCTGTGCCGAGAGTAAGAAGAGGTGAGAAGAGGCGAGATAACTGAATTGGCTCTACGCGATTGTTAATCCGGTTAGGCTAAGTTTTCGAAGACGATTCGTTCCTTCCCTCGACAGAGCGACAAGTTTGTTGGCACACCCTGGGGAACCGGAGACACCTGGGTCGGTCCAACCCCTTCTTCCTATTCCCTAGAACGAACGAAGAAGTCAAGTGGATATGGACGGTGCAGAGTCCCTGTTTGCCCTTTTATTTCTATTATAAACCATTGAAATTTCATACTTCGAAGTTTTCCATCCCTTCACTTCGTTTTCATTTCTATTTTTCCCTTTCCAAATATGCGGCTGCTAGACGAGAAGAGAAAATGGTTTCATAGAGGTAGCTAATAGGCGGGTGTTTATGCGCGGAAAAATATTAAAAAAAGAAAGAAAGAAAGAAAGAAAAAATAAAAAAAAACGGACTTGGTCCTTTTTTTTCCAGCTCTTTTTGCGGGCACTAGCTGAGCTAGGGGTCTCTATTAAAAAGTTCGAGATAGCTTTGGCCGAGTGGAGGGTCGACGTGGTCTGAAAGTCTGTGCGGTAGCGGGTTCCGCTCTATTTACTACTTCATAAAAATCTTTAAAATCTTCACCCTCCACGGGGCTGCGTATTTCCTTAGCCATACCTCCGCGGGACGTGAATTTCTGGGTTTATACGCGGGACAAAAAACACCGCTGATTTTATCCCACTTTGATGAATACCCTCCTTTCTCTTTCCCCGTTTCCGGGATTGTGAAAACATATCTCATTCTATAAGCAAGTACACACATGTGTTATGTATCTACACCTATATAATCCACGTTTGATCTCAACCCCCGGCCGCACCCCTGCCGGTGTTTTTCCGTATGAAAATAAAATAACTCGATAGCTAACTTCACTTTTGATACGGGGATTTTTCATGACCCTAATAAACAGGCCCTGAGAGAAATAATTTTCGGATTCCGTTCCGACCGAAATATTATCTGGTACACGGTGCCGTACATAAGTCAAAAAAGCTCGATATTCTCTCCGAGGTAAAGAAGAAGGAGAAAAAAAAAAGAAAAAAACGACAGAGAAAATTTGTTAAGAAAAAAAATTATTTCAAAGCAGAAAAAATACGAGCTTCGATCTACACTTCTGAAAAAAAAATCTTCTCGCTTACCCGGCGAGACTTTTGAATGAAAAAATTTCGATCGTATGTAGCTTTTTCGTCAAATTAATGAAATAGGTATTTTCAGAGCGAAAATGACGAGCTTTGTTTTTGGAAATTTGAAAATTTTGTTCACCATCTTCCATCACCGAGATATCAAACTTTTGGTATAGGTCGAAAATTCGATGAGGTCATCTTCGATACGGTGTTGATGATGATGAAGGGTGAGTGCAGAGTTTGAGGAGGGCTGCAGAGGGTAGATGTGACGATAATAAACCGACGGGGGCGGACGGGGGCGGACGGGGGAAAAGGGGCTGGAACCGATTTACGATTATGATTTATACCCCAATATAACTTATATCCGGTATAGCCGCGTTATAGTATAAGGAACTGAAAATTAATATATAAGAGGCCGCGATCGGAATAGGAGGGTAATCCGTCCCGCTGTCCTCGGCAAGACTTCGGTCTTAGGTGCAGGACAAGAAGTTCAAGATCCTTCGCCTCGTCCCCGTTTCGTTCCTCCGATTTTAAAGAAAAAGAAAATAATTCTTTGGTGTATTCGCACCCAATCGAGCGAATGATTTCTTGAAACCGATTGTTCTGTGTGAAAGTTTCCTACCTTCGACTCTCCCGATCACAAAGCACACCCGAAGGCAGAGAAAGAGAGGTAATAGGATTGGGAGGTTGGGCGCCGAGTACGAGATGGAAGACTTCATCACCGCAACTGATTGCCCGATTTGTCACCCGCTAACGGAGTTCAGGATCCCAACCTTCTAATGGCTGATAGAGCCGACGAACCTGATCTGACGAGGTGGTTTAGCGCTTTCTCAAATCATTCCCACGGCCGCTGATGATCATCCTGCGTAGAGCTGCTACGCCTTTACTTCGAGTACCATCAATCCAATTACCCATTCAGCCCCCACCCGTGCCCCCACCACGTATCCCATTTCTCACCTAGAGAAACGAAACGAATTTTTCCCCAAATTTAATGCGAGCATAATATATCCGCGGGTCAATTTATCACGAGGATATGCGACGAGGCAAAAAAGTGAAGGAAGCATCTCCTGGATTTCCTTCCAAAAAATGTTTAAGTTTATAAATTTATAGATGATAGAAATTTGGAAGTTGGTGTATGATCCTCGCCCCATTATCATCCTAGGACCTAGTCCACGTGAGTTTATTTCGGAACGTGACATCCTCGGGAAAAACGAATCCGGCATAAAGCTTTCGATGATTTTACAAAGCCTCGCGTATAGTCCTCGTTTTCGGTGTCGCGTTTGCTCCGGCTAAATAAAGAAGAAAATACTTCAAACGTGTCTCCTTTTTTCCTTTTTTCTTATTTTTCGAAAGCCTTTTATTCTCAGGGAACTCAACGGGAATAAGAGGTAAAAAATATATTACGTAAAAGAGAGGAGGGTACGTTTCGTTTCACGTATCATTTGCCCTCTTTCCTCTATCTGTACGGATTACTCGTGTCAAATTATATATTTACGCAATGCTTTTTAATATCCACGATAAAAATAGCTGGCCTCAAGTTTCGTTGCCGAAAAATTTCGCCTTTAATTATTCTATATATACATATCGTTTTCATTTCGTCCCGGAAAAATAAAATAAAAAAAAAAAAAAAACAACAACCCGTGTCTGCACTCGACTCGGACAACGGACCCGCGACGCGACGGGACTCGGACAAGGGTGCAAAGAGGATTTTCTTTTTATTCAGTTTTCCCTTTTTTAGTTCTCCTTTTTTCTCCCTATTCTCTTCTTCTCTTTTTCACCTTATTTCTACGGCGTTAAGCTCTTAATCCTTGGCTGGTCTACCTCCTATCCGTTATCGCATTAATCCTGAAATTCTACCTCGCCGCATAGGGTAGACGAGGAAGTGGTAACCAGCGTTATTATATCCCTTTTATTTTTTACCCATTTCATTTTTTCTTTCATCTCTCTCTCTCTCTCTCTCGCCAACTGGTGGTCCCTGCTGAGGCTCTGAATGCACACTTTGCGAGCGCTGGGGGTGACGATCACGATGTCTCTCCTTCCTCTTCTTCGGAGCGCTGGTTTCTAGGCGAAGTAAGCTACGATGACTCGAAGTTCTACTTTGAAAATATCTCCATTGATATCTTGGTTAAATCCTTGCTCTATACCAAATCGAGATCTGCGGGTGCGGATGGTCTCTCTTCGGAACTTATCGGACTTGCCCTACCCTCGATCTTGCCGCATATTCTTCATCTTTTTTCTTTCTCCCTTACTTCTGGTTCCTTCCCTGAGCTGTGGAAGTCTGCTCTTGTTTGCCCTCTCCCCAAAATCAAGTCACCTATAAACTTCAATGATTATCGCCCTATCTCTATCCTGTGTTCGCTATCTAAGTCTTTAGAGAGAATCGTCGCTGACCAGGCCATGGGCTTCCTTGAAAGACGGAATCTTCTGGACCCTCACCAGTCTGCATATAGGAGAGGACATAGTACCCACACGGCGCTCATCCGTGTCATCGATGATGTCAGACAGGCCATGGATACTCGCATGGTGACAATTATGGTTTTCTTTGACTTTTCTAAGGCCTTCGATCGTGTCCGTCATGGCTTGCTAGTTGATAAGCTCAGGCTCCTTGGATTTTCTAACAACGCACTACGTTGGTTCTGTGCCTATCTCGACTGTCGTAAGCAGGCCCTGAGACCTGGTGATGGTTCTATCACTTCGTGGCGACCTGTCATCAATGGTGTCCCACAAGGCTCAGTCCTCGGTCCATTACTTTTTACACTGTACATGCTTGACCTTAAAGACTGTCTTAGGTACTCTAGCAGGAATATCTACGCGGATGACTTGGTGATCTACCATCATTGCCACCCACATCAGCTCTCTCAAGGCATCGCTGAGGTCAATGAGGACGTGGTTCGTATCTCCGACTGGGCCACACGCAATGGACTGCTGCTGAATGGAGCCAAAACCAAAGCGATGGTACTGGGTACACGTCGTTACATCAAGGCCATTGATTTCTTTTCTCTACCTGCTATATTGGTTGGAGCGGATCCCGTGCCTTACTCGGATCAGGTGCGTCACCTGGGAGTCACTATCTCCAACACTCTATCCTGGGGTGCTCATGTGGCGGACGTTACCAAGAAAATCAACGGAACATTGTACCAGCTAAAACTTTGCCGTGATCTGCTTCCTCGAGCCTTGCGGGAGCGTCTGATTTCCACCTTGATCTTCCCGCACATTGACTACTGCTGCACGATATATCTGGATTTGACCGACGGACTTGACTTGCAGCTCCAGAGAGCGCTTAACTCCTGCGTACGATTTATATTCGACATCAGGAAGGATACGCATATCACGCCATATTATAGCAAACTTAAATGGCTTAAAGTTGCTGCGAGACGAAAATACTTCCTTGGGTGTCTGTTATACAATGTCATTCAGACCGGCATACCATCTCACATGTCCGTCAATCTTGATCGAAGACCGGCATCAAGTCGTACCACGAGGGCCCCGTTGGATCTTCTCTACGTGCCTTCCTGCAGGACCGAATTGCTCATGAACTCTTTCATGACTGCTGCTCCTCGTTTCTGGAATAGTCTACCGTTGGATATCCGTACTTCTTCCAGTATTGGCATCTTCAAGAAAATGCTACTCGATCATCTACTCTCTATTGATCCCCCACCTTGACTTTTCTATCTATCTATCTGCGTACCTGGCGTAGGTTTTCTGCAGTTTCCCTCATGCCATTTAACCGAATGGAGGTACATGCACTAAGTCGGCTGCAGCCGCAACGTTCTCTCTTCACGTGAAGCTTAAAATTCGAATTCAACCTTTATTTGTGAATCTCATTATTTACTCTATCTATCTTCTGTTTCACTTTTCTTTTCTGTTTGATAATTATTGTTAATCTTACATTTATAACTTCTATGCAATTACTGACTGCTACCTTTGTCCATATGTCTTTACTTCTCTTGTTATATTGTAAACTATGCTACTGCGCTTGAGGGGATACTATCCCAGAGCGCCTAATAAATGTCTCTCTCTCTCTCTCTCTCTCTCATTCTCACTCACTTTACTCTCAACTAACCAAAGATTTATGGAGTATTAGTTAGGACTTTATTATTCAAATCTCGTAAATATAATAATAACGATAACGGCTGGATAAGGGTTGGTAAGCGGTCCAACTGATCCCTATAGTGTTGAACTCCGACTGAAAAAAAGCATCAACCCCCCCGTTGGCTGTTATTATTCATTAGGATTTTAGCCACCCCCTAGAGTATTATTATTATTATTATTTTTTTTTCTTTTTTACTTTAACTATAGGGTCCAACAGGGAGAGAAGAGAGTCAAGTATGAGGGAAGAGGGGTAGCGGCGAGTTGCTAGAAGCAGTCCGATTTTTTTTTCTTTTTTTTTCCTCTACAGCAGCAGCAGCAGCAGCAGCAGAAGAAGTAGAAATTTATGGCAAACTTTTCGTCGTCAGACGTTTATATAAAATTCGAAAATTTGGTCAAGGAATAAGAAAAGAAGAGGAAAAAAAAAAAAAAAGGTAAAAAATTTCTCCCGAATTAAACCGTGTAGCTATTATAGCCAGGTGATGAAAATTGTTGTTTTTTTTTTTTTTTAATGCAAAACGCGTAGAGTTTCGAGTTCTATAGGTGATTTCGTAAATTATGGAGGGATTCTGGCCATCCAGAGCTACTTCCCTTCTCTCGCACAATATCGTACGCATTATTTACGTTTATCCTTTCATTGCTTCCGCTTCGCCACGTCTCGCTCGCTTTGGGTTTAGCGATGGTGGTAGGCACCCCTAACTGTGGTACCACTCAGCAGCAGCCCTAACTCTTCTCTTCTCTACTCTACTCTACTCTACTCTTCTCTTCTCGGGTTATTATTTACTGGTCGAACCAACACGGACGCCTACTACTTCTCGCTTAATTTACTCCAGCCATGCAAGGGCCAGGCCATACCAGACCAGCAGGATATTAAATATCCACCTCTCATCTATTGCCAATACCGTTACGTGCCTCACTGAATATATACCGTTATTACCACGGAAGGGATCGTCGAGTAGTTTTTTTTTTTTTTTTTCTTCCTTCTTTCTTTTTTTTTTCTCTCTCATCCCTTTCGTTATTATCAAGAGGGGTAGTGGGCAGTAGATGGCCCACCGACGACCAGAAAAGAAGAAAAACTGTTCACCGATTTGTCCGCCGTTGGCATTAATTGGTTGCGGATGAATCCTATATCTTCTCCCATTTGGTATCGGATCTCAATTCGAGACTCCGCGGTGATATGAAAGGTCCTTTTTTCATATGAAAGAGACTTTCGTCTAGAGAAAATTTACCGCATCTCTATATATCTCTTCGAATCGGGTAGATATATACCGGCGTGTGTACAAGTCGGATGTTGTTGAAATGATTTGACATTTCGACATTCGGTAAGCAGTTTACGTTATATCCACCAACCCACCTATCCATGGGCCGCGGCTATGGGGGTGAAAATGGGTAGAAATCGAAGAGCAGATACACCCTACCCCGCACAGAACCTACTATGCCGATGGCAAATCCGAGGGAGAAGCTCGGGCTGGGGCTGGGACTGGGCTGCTGATATACACGAGCGAACGGAAACGGCTTACCGTATTTGCAGAGTCGAACCAACACGCGAGTATGCTCACCTATCCCCTATTCCATCCTTCGTCTACCAAGCTACCTGCTTTCTTGCTTGCTACCCCTACATGGGGGGAAAATTCGCATCAGTCCAGGTACCTCATGCGATATATTAAATATACAGAGATACATATAACGGTGGACCCTGAAGGATAAGACCGAACCAAAGAGAATCTTCGCCCACCTCTGATATTTGCATTTGTATGATTTGATTTTGCACTCGGTGCAGATATCGTTACCCCTCATTCTTCGTTCCATTTGTACATGGCTTTTTTCCCATTTCTTTTCTCCGTCGTCGTAAACCATCGCCAGCCAGATAGTTCGCTCCCCTGTAGACCAGGGTCTGTTTGGGGATCCAGGAGATCTTAAATCCACGTTATTTTCGGTGGCCCATGAAAGCCCGGGCTGCCCTGGCCGGCCTCGCGCACACGGTAAAACCAGAAATAGTGGAGACCAGGGCTGGATGTTTCCCGGCAGTCTATCTGCTCTTAAAACAAAGAGCATCCCGTAAACGGGTATTTCTAATCATCGCGTAAACCTTCGGGAGAAACCCTTGGGCCAGTACGCTATTCCCTGAATGGCTTCGGGGTTTGTACAGCCGATAAAACACCCTCGGTTTAAATGACACCAGACACAATATCGCTCCTCCCCTACTTTTCCTCCTCTTACGTCGTCGTCGTCATCATCATCATCATCATCATCATCATTATGATCATAATAAAATCAGATCGCGTGCGTCTTACCTTACAATTTTACTTCCAGGTGTTTAACGTCAGTTCTTAACGGAGATTCAGGTGCGTGTTGACAGTGAATTCACACTTACATATGTTGTACACAGCGAGTGTAGGCAGTAAACCTCTGAAGCATCAGAGCCACTAATTCTGCTAACAGAAACGTTGTGCGGAGGATTTGAGGAGGTAAAACACAACCTCATTCATGCTATTTAGATAGAGTACACTTAATTGCACTAACTAGTTCTGAATGAGGACGGAAATAGGTGCGTGTACGTAACGAGTTAGAGTAATTAGCGACATGCGTGGGGTAAAATAACGCTTTTACCTTTGGTCATTCTACCTGGTAAAAATGATAAAGAAAACATTTGTTTCGCTGGAAAAAATGACAACGCATTTGTTAAAATTGTCAATTTTTATGCCATGGACTAGCGGTTTTTGGAAAGGGTATTTCCCCGAAAGTTTACACGGCTGCAGATTCGAAATATTTTCAACCGAAGAACACCGGGGGTTCAAAATTCCGAAATTTTAAGATAGATCGGAGTCGATGGAATCTGTCTCGATTATAATTCAACCATTTGCTCGACTGCAATTCCATCTTCTGGTTCTTCCCCGTTTCCGGTCATTGGATACGATCCAGTTTTTTGATTTTTTTTCTAACTTTCCAAGGATATTCTTGTATTACTTTTGTCAGGATATTCAATGCGGAAGGTAAAGCGAAAGATGGATCTCCTCTTCCGGCGATTTTGTCGATTTGACTTATTAATGTCACTTTGCTGTACAACAGCCTCTTCATCGTGGCTCCGAGACGAACCAAGAGACCCAGGGAGTTTGGATTACCGGGGTTTTTGTTCGAGGTTCGGTAAACACGATTCTCTTACAAGTCTAACGACGGGGGGTGGACGGGACCGGGACCAGGAACGGGAACGGGAATTGGGACGGGGATGAAGCGGAAAGGAAAAGGGAGAATGGTAAAGGGTATAAGGTGAGATGGGGGAAGATGACACAACGTCCCGGATGACACTCCTGAGGTTTAAGCGCTGACATCGGATACAATGTTTGAGATGCTATTAGGAAAAGGGTTATCAACCGGGAGAATACAAGATCGAATCGCCCCGTCGTGGAGAATGCTTGCGATTCCGTCTATTTGTCTGTTACAAGCAGTAGCAGCATCAACAGCAGCAGCAGCAGTAGAAGCACCAGCTCAAGTTGTGAGCTGAACCAACCTCCGACCTTTCGATCGGCCTATACTATTCCCAACACGTTCCAACCCTAGAAGAGGTCAAGCCTCGAGAGACCGAGGAGTTGCAGCAAGGGACTGGCCAGGCGACGTACCTAACGGCGGAAAAGGGTACGGTGGCCCCGACCTAACGTGGGTAAATACAATTTTCAACGAGACAGAAGAAATTTCGACCACTCACCCCGCTCGCAACGTTAAAAGACATCGAAGAGTGAATTCTACCGTAAAACTATAGCCAATAGGGTCCCTTCTTCTCGCTACCGAATACTTTCTGTTTTCGATATATTTCCACGCATTTCGAAACTGAGGAAAACATCGGACAAGAAATTTCGGATCAGACTATTAGCCGGGTCGAATAAGAGCGGATTTATTCGAATGGACAAATTAAACCGTTGGGAAATCAGTTTTTTCATTATTTATCGATAACCGTAAGTGATATCGAGATGAAGGTTCAGATCAAAAATGAAGTCAATTAAATTTTATATCAAAAACGTGGAATACATTTTTTCTGTATCTCGATTGGTTTCGCTGTAATTTAGCTAATTATCACGATTTTTCGATTCGACAATGGCTGAAAATGTTTAAATATTCAGCCTCAAGATACAGGCTAACTAACGAAGATACAAAAAAAATGTAGGGAATATTTTTTGTGGAAAATTTAATTTACTTCATTTTTGATCCCCACCTCTGTCTTGATATCTTCAACGGTTCACAAGATATCATGAAAAAACTGATTCCGAGTACCTATCCCTTCCTAATTTACAAACTACTTCGACGTCCATCATGGGATCTGGGTCTCAATTGACACAGTTTGGTTTCCGGTGTCAGCTGGTCAGTACGCTGTTAATGTCGAGGAGAATTATCTTCATCGGAATACAGTCCACCCCTATCCAGTCCATTGGTCAATTGACTTGAGGGTATCGCGTGACCATATACGTATATGCATCATTGTGTGCATGCGGTGGTGCGGGTTCATATCTCGAGAGCCACGACATTGTATAATGAAAAGAAAGGGTTCGATCGAATGTTCCAGGGCATTAAAACCGCTCCGCCATAGTCTGACCTTTGAAATCGGCTGCGACAATAATCGAAAGTCCTTTTCCCACAGACATACATCCCCGTCGGCCTAGCAGAAAGTGTTTTTTCGAGTTTATGACACAGGTGACAAACCCCAGGAAACTTGACTCTCGGTAGTAAGTAGGGTTGCGGTAGACCCGAGGGATTCCGCTGGTTTAAAATGTCCGATATTTGAGAAGGGGGTCGAAGGGTAATCCGCGTTATCATCCCCAAATATTTTCTCCTATTTATTTCACGGCCCTTTCCCTACCCCCCAATGCATCGATACCTTTGATCTTTTTCTCAATTTCTACTATTAAACGTCGGAAAGAAATCCCGCTGCGTTGCTCTACCCTCGACGATATCCAACCGCAATTCCGCGATACCCGTAATCGCGTTCAGATCGTGATCCGAATTTTAGATAATTGTTTAGCGACCGGTTTGAACTGCGAATCAATTAGTCACGTCCCTAATTCTCTACGAACCGATACACACCATCATACAATGGCTAAATGAAAACGATGAAATATATCAAGGGTAAAATTCCCCATCAGATCAACCGTACATCTCTTTGCTTCCGAGGTACAACCTTTGTCACGTTTCCATCTCGTCCTGCAGGTTTCCCAGGCTGCAGTAATGCAAGCGTCATGGGCATGGGCATGGGCATGGGCATCGATTTCGGCAACGATCAGCCCGGTAATGGTGGTAATTTCAGTGCCAATTTAGGTAGCAATTTCGGCGCCAGGTTACCCGTAAACAAAGTTTCGACGCGGAATTAATAGCTCGACATATCTCCGCCTCTCTCCATCTCTCTATGAACGGGGATCGGCGATCCGTTCTAGCGTGCGGTCAAACGTGGTGAATGACTGACTGACACACGATATCATCACAATACCGGATGTCGTTATAGAATTCGGCATAAAATTAGCGTAACTATGTGCACGACCCTCTGAACTCTGACAAGTCAATTAATCGATAAATAAATTTGTCCAAAAAATAAGGGGAGAGAAATTGAGGAACGGGGGATGGGGATGCTGAGACTCGCTCGTTGACTAACTCGGTTGGGCCAGAGTCTGGTAACGAATGCAAAGTTATGGAACAAGTAATTAGCTCGTAGCAAAGTCGAGTCAAGCCGGGCTAATCGAGGCCCTGCTTTTCCTCTGACCATACCGATCCACCTGGTCTCTATCCCGAAACCCCCGAATATATTAACCCTTCGGGGTGTATTATGCAAGTAACTTGGTTCAATTTCGTCGAGACGAGATCAGGCCGGGCCAGACGAGACGAGATGAGACAGAAACTGTCTCCTGTTAACCTTCTAGTTTTCGGGTCAGATGCTGTGTCACTCAGCTTGTGAAGGATAATTGAACAAACCCTGTGGTCATACGCGGCTGAATTTTACCGAAGTCCTTTCATCTGTCCGGCTCTGCGCAGGTAATTTAAAATTTTCAGTAAAACCTGCTGGTCTTTTTTATCCCACCTCATAGGTAAACCGTGTTTTTTTATTTTCTTTATATATATATATATTAATCTTTCGAAGTGATGAACGGATTTTTTATATTTTTTTTTTTTTTATCAAAGTTCGGTTTAATTGGGTCGACGTCGATCGTTGTAATGAGAAAAGTTGTCGAGGAAAACTCGTCCCGTCACGAGTTTAGCTGGTTACTATCACCCCTAGCTCATCCCCCGTTTCACCGTTTCCCCGTTCCACGGGGCACTTATTCCGATCGACGTCGAGTTCGCGGTTTTATGCCAGCCAATAACTCCCGGCGTTATATCGATTGCGTATAACGATAAAAAAATCGGTTTTAACAATACCGATTCCTCCTTTTAACCCGTTCGAAAATATCGCCTATATCTATATACTACCTACGTACACGTACATATTATATACCTAAGAGGCGAGTATTTCGGGCTTATAAAAGCGAAGTGTAAGGGACTAAGTAGCTAAGTAAGTAAGTAAGTAAGAAGGGCTAATTTCAGAATTGCAAATTTAAAGGAGCTTATTACCTCGTTTTCTCTATTAAACCTAAAATTGTCGCAACTCTTCGTGAGATTAAGGGGAATAATTATAATTAGATATTTAACGGGAAACGGAGATACTCGTTGGATGGGAGTTTGCTGTAACCCATTCATGAACGAACCTTCACCCCGGGTGTGAAATCTCCGGGGGGTTGTGATATTCAAGGGTGTAAGTAAAGTGGTTTTTTTTTTTTTTTTTTTTTTTCTTCTCGAAATTCAAATCTATATATACGCAGCGTGTTATATATAATAATGTACTTGGAAACAAGATTGAATGATTAAAAGTAAGGAAATCAATATCAATTTAAATAATCGTCAAAAAATCCCTCGACGTACGTTTCTCCCCATCATGTAGTTACACGGATAGGACATGACTCGAATTATCGATATACAACGCGCCCCGAATCAGGAGGGTCGTCGTTGGTAATTATTCAGCGTGTATATGGATTATGGATAATATATTATCGACGCCGTTGGCAGTCGAGGTTGAACAGTGGAATACCTGTTCATTCCGCACCGTTCAATGTTCGGTATTTTGGTCGAGCAAGGATTGGTCTAATTCACTCATACCCCTGATGACGAATTCCGCCAATTTCCGCGACAGTCTGCGGTTTTAGTCATGAAATAAAGGGGAGCATGTTGCCCCTGAAGAGACGGAGAGACTTTCCCACCGTACGTCCCAAAGCCACAACCGCAAGTTTCGATCTTATCGATACTCAGCGGGGCTAAATCCAGCCTACGTTTATAATCGGTGATCTTGAATCGCGGACGTGTCAGCAGACCCTCTACCCCGGTTGGTTCGCAAACCTGAAGAAGGAGAAGAAGAAGAAACGGACGGCTGTCGCATTTAGCCATAGAATACCTCCCCTTTCTTATTTTCTCTTCTCTTCTCTTCGGGTGAGATGATAGCGGAGCAGAAGAAGCGTTTGGTAGATGAAAAAAAAAAAAAACACCCGCCACCCCCTCGGCCCCGGTTATTCGACCGGGATATACCCACGTGTTTTTGTGATCCTGAGGCCAACCCCGAGTTTCCGGGTGAGTCGGTCCGCCCTCCTCATATCTTGGCCCCTCGACTCTGCAATCCTGACAAGAAATAGTGCCAATGCTTCTACTGGGCCGCCTCCTCCTTCTCTTCTCTTCTCTCCTCTTCGGTAGTAGGTATCTCTCGTATTGTTACTGGAGAGGATGCTCTTCATCCCTCTATAAACCGGGAGACCCGGGTAGATATTCCGGGATAGATACGTGCTGCAGTGTACATCAGGATTCGAAGGTATATCGCGTGCGGAATATACTGTGCGTTTTCAATCATGGGCTGTTAAAACGATAATTGTATTTTTTTTTTTTTTTCTTTTCTTTTCTCTCTTTAAGACGGGGAAAATCAACTCGGTTGGTTTTATGCGATCGTCACGAGGCTAGGGTACAGTGTATAGGTATATACATATTATATAGTTACGTGGATAATATCAAAGTGTACAAATCGTCCTGAGACGCATTATATTCGCATTAGTTTTACCGCAGGAAAAGATACGAGAAGATACGTGTGTATATAAGGGATACGCGATATTAAAAGTCCATTAATACACCGGGTAGAGTTTCTGGATATACACGTACTAACACGAGTTCGAAATTTTAAACGCAATGAGAAAGCACGAAATACTCGGATACAGTTTTCCGATCATATCTCGATAACCGTGAATGATATGAGCATAAAAGTAAATATCAAAAATGAAGTAAATTAAATTCTCTATGAAAAAGACACAATACACTTTTCCCGTATCTCGACTGGTTTCGCTGTATTTCGATGCTGAATATCAAAACATTTTCAGTCATTGTCGAGAAAAAAAAAAAAAAAATTAAACTTCAGGAGGTGAGGAAATAAATATTAAAATACAGCGAAACCGATCATGATACAGAAAAAAGTGTTACTACCTTTTCGATGCAAAATTCAATCAGCTCCATTTTTGATAGTGACCTTAATCTTGATATCACGAACCGTTCGCGAGATATAATCAAAAAACTAGCTTCGAGCACTCATTCTCGAAGATGCGGTGGATCCAGCACAGCACATTCTGAGTCTATGAATTCTCTATAAGCTCCGTGAAAAAGGGCAATAATTCTCTACTAAAAAAACATGTCCTTTAAATATTTCGGCGTATTTCGCTCCGTCTCACTTACGTGAATCCAGTAGGAATACGTATGGGCACGTCTACATTCAGTTCCCGTACAGAAATACCCACATAAACGTATACGTACATGTGCAGAGAGTCGAGGCTCCCTGTCTAGTAGAGAGAAAGGGGTTGGTATGGAAATACGAAACGACACTCGCCCTGGACTCTCGCAGTGATTGCCTTTTTAATTAACGCTGGTAGAGACTCTGTATTCTGTTTCCTGTTTCCTGTTTCTAGTTTCCATTTTCCTACTGTTCACTCTTCACTCTCTTCACGGCGAAAGACCACGGTCGGTATAGTTCCGGATTTATTTTTCTTTGGTATAAAAATTCGAAATTTCGAGCATGATATTTCGGATTCAAACTCGATTCTGAAAAAATGTAATAAGGAAGAGGTAAAAAATAGTCAGAGGTGTGAAAATACTTTCTCGGAATACTAAATAACCCTCTGCGCCTATATCGGAACGGCTTCTTCTTCTTCGCGGATGGAAAGGAAGGAAGTAGGTTACTCGAACCTCGTATGACTGCGGGGGTTGATACTGTTCTTCCTGAAAACCTTCAGGATATAACCTAGCGCGTGTTTAGGTTGCGAGGCACGGTCTCGAGTCACAGCCAGTTACAGCCAATAAAAAGAGATTAGGACGCGAACATCCTCCGGTTCCACTGGGAGGTGGTATAGCTGTGCAAGAGTTGCGAAGATCCTACAAGAAGAAGAAGAAGAAGAAGAAGAAGTAGAAGAAGAAGGAGATGAAAAATAAGAATAAGAATAAGAAGAAGGATACAGCGCCACCTCTCTCTTGGGAGAACGACGTCTGCCAGTCAGACTTCAAAAGTGTATCCCCTCGTTGCAACGGACGACTTTTTTTTCCCTTAGAAAAAAGGAGGACTCGCCGTATATATATATATCCCATGTTGCGGTAACGCATCAACAACACGATCATATTGATCTATCCCGACGCCATGCCATGGGCTCGTAAACAGTTCCGGGTTTTGCCAAGAGACTCTTCTTTCCCTATTTCTCTCCTTTTTCCGGACATATTCGATGAACGAAAAGCCACCCTGCTCCCGTCTCGCTCCTATTTTTTGCTCTCCAGTATCCACCCCGCCCCTATGTTTTTTTCTTTTTTTTTCCCCTAGATATTTTTCGCAGGATTTTCCGCGTCTAATCCGGAGATTTCACCGCCTCGCGTACTGGACTCGTATTAGCAAACTTTTGACTAGTTTGCAAATACGACAAACGACAAAGACAAAAATACTCGCATGTATACTATATATGCGTGAAAAATCGCATCCGATTTATTCGACAACCAAATTTTTCCTCCGTACCTCAGATACACCCCCTACGTCAGATACATCCCTTATTCCGTTTTTTCTTTCAAGTATGTGGAATCCAGTCGTTCGGAAACTCACGACCCCCCGCCGCTATGACGAAACGTTTCTCAACGCGTGCGTGCAGAGTTTTCTAACATATCGTAAGGGTGATTAATTTTCATTTACTAAAAGGGTATGTAAAAAATGATGAACTTTTGAAATTATTTTCTTCAAACATACCCTCGTACCGGTCTGTTAATTGGCCTTGCCGTTTATAGACTCTAGTTAAAATGCTGACGCTTTTACTTACTGGCGCAGTGTATAGGTTCCGGACGATTTGAGGGTGGAGAGGAGGATATGCGGCAAGAACGTTCGTGTTTTCCCTGGGCAAGCTCGTACGTTACGGGCAACTAAGCCCCTCGCCTGGTTGCAGAGTATTTACCCCATTTCGAGGGGCCATGGGGTACAGGGGTTTGGGGGCTGGGGGTTGGGGTTCTCGGGATGGAGAACGAGCGAGCAAACATTTGGAGGTCGGGCGTGAGTGACCGCTAACCCCTAGCCCAAACAAATCGAAGTCCAGATGAGCCGGTTTTTATTTTACCTCTTTCGCCTTTTTTAAGAACCAATTTTAAGACTGGGGTTCCGGGGGATGAGGCGGCGCTAAAACATTCGAATTACCTTGCCCGCGCCCCTGCCGCAACCACAATGAAATTAATTCTTGTTGGGGTTTTCGAGCGAGACTAACTAAATTAGCAAAGATAGAACGAGGGGAGAGACAGATGTTGCATATAAAAAAAAATAAATTAAAGAAAAGAAAAAGAAAAGAAAAAAAAAAAAAAAAGTAAATGGAACTTAGTCGCGGGAAACTAGCGAAATAAGAATAAATATGAGAATAAGAAGAAGAAGAAGAAGAAGAAGAGTAAGGGAAGCTAGAGATTTGCTGTTATATTCTTCGTGCGGTTTTCTCGCAACTTGAGAAACGTTTAAAGTCGGGAAACTGCAGCATAAAGAAAATAACAACTGCGTATACCGCTACCTTACCCCTAACAAAAGGAAGAAATATCTTCAAGTCTAACCAAGGTGTGATAACCTTTCTGTGGTATGCTCCTCGCCGCTTCCTCGAGGTAATCTCCTTTGGCTAAGTAATGGATACCGTTCTGATAAACTCCACCCTTCACCCTTTCATGCCCTTAAGCTTTGACGTCCTTCGTTTCGTCCTTAGTTCATACTTAGGAAGTCTCAGAGAGAGAGAGAGAGAGTGAGAGAGTGAGAGGAAGAGGGAGGGAGAGACTGGATTATACAACCGGGTTGGATGATGGATGATGTGCGAAACATGCAGCGTTGAACGTGTTTCCAAATCTTCGTTATTTATTTATTTATTTATTTATTTATTTGCTTTCTCGTTGGTTGATAGGAGCTCAGGGAATAGAAGGGTAGAAAATAGAGGGAGAGAGAGAGAGAGAGGAGAATCTTTTTCCCGCAGAGATTAACGTCTCGTAAATAAGGGAAAAAGGAGTAAATAAAGAATTGGGTTGGGTCTGAATCCCTCCTGGTAATTACCGATTAAGACGAGAGATAAGAGGCTTTAACGCCCCGAAGAAAAACAAAATGCAAAAGGGAAAGATTACGAAAAAAAGTTTTACTCCATCCCCGAACCCCGACCCCGGCAGTCCATCTAGCCTCGTCTTGGTTCGCTTCGCATCGCGTAATCCTCGGAGGTAAAATTCAACGAATAAGAGAATATTTTTGTTTCTCTTATGCCTCGGCTCTGGAGAGAACGGAAAATAGGAAGACAAAAAAGAAAATAAAAAGAATAGCGGAAACGAGAAAAAAAAGAAGCGAATTTCAGGATGCAAACAGCCGACGAGGGGGAAGCAAGAGATCTGAACTTTTGTTACACGCGTATTCTACTCTCGGTTTAGGGGTAGGTTTGAGGTATACCGGTCAGTATACCACGCGGAATAGGGCCAAGATTTCATCAGTACGTCAATTTCACTCAAAACCAAAAATCCCACCGATATACGAACCGGAAATCAACGGGGATTTGTAAATTTTCTTTTCTTTTTCTCAATCAAACTTTCGACACTTGTTGTTAAAGTAAATTTTTTGCGCGAGATCGAACTTTACGCCCAGCGTGTCGAAGCAGAATTTTTTCGAAACCTCATATTTTTCGTGGGAAATTTCTTTTCACCCGAAACCCTTTGGTACAGAATTTATTGACTAATTTCTTTTTCTCTCTTTTTCGACGTGAGATGATTCCCTCGAAACTCTGGATTCCTTCGACGTCGACTTGCGACCTATATTTAAGAGGAAATCGAAGAAAGTCGAGCCAAGCTCACTGCACAATCACCGGCAATAGACTGGCCCCTGTTTTCCTCGGAGCGAAAACAACCTCCTCCTTGGTAGCTGCCTAGTAGAACAAGGTGGGTATGTTGTTCATGCATAGATACATGTGCTAGCCGAATAACAAAACCGACCTTTGTTTCAGACTCGAGAACCCAGTGCAGCTTACGTTAGCTTATAAACCCTAGCATCTCTCTTTAGCCGGTCGTTCCTGCTGCTGTTGCTGCTGCTGCTGCAGTTTCTACTATACTGAGAATACCGTTTGGTTACTTAAAGTAGATTTTCTCATCCAGTTTGCAGTTCGTATATAACAGCACCTACTGCTCTGTCTCTCCGTTTATTTGAGTATAAAAAAAATGTCGATAAATATTGGCGAAAACAAAAAAGAAAAGAATTGGGCTTTTGATTTTTTACCTAGAACCTTAGAATTTGGATGATTTTTAATTGACATGTAAAATTTGGTAGTCGATTGCTTGCCGATCTCTTAAACGAACGTGAATCAGTAGAATATATATTCTATAATTTACGAGGGTTAAAAGGGCGCGATATATTATTCGTGGCACCTACGCTACGTCATCGTCTCACTTCCTGAGGTGGGTAGGTAGATAAATCACCCCTACACGAGCCCTGATTTTCACTGGTTGAATTTTCAAAGAAACCCCCTTCCTCCAGATTTTGGAATAGTGAACATTCCTTCCCTCCGTCTTCCCTCGTTCCTTCCTTCCTTCCCTCAAGTATCGATTATTCCATGTGACCCCGCGGTGCTTTTGGAAATTTTGAGATTGTAAAAAAATGGATTAAAAAAAAAAGAAAAGAAAAGAAAAGAAAAGAGACGAACGGAGAAACGCACACTTTATTTTTTCACTTTATTTTCCGACGCGCCATTATATGAACCGGGTAGTTTAAACCTGCAGCGGAAAGCTTGCCTTCCCGCATAGCCGCCGCCTCTGCAAAGGGATGAAACTCTGCGGCGGGACAAAGCAGCCATTTAAAACCGGCAAATCGATTTACCGACACGTTTTAATCACCTACGCTAAAACCTCCTGCAAATGTCTGTTCTAATATGTTGAGGGATAAAAAAGTGTCGAAAAGAAAAAAAGGAAAAAAAAAAAAACAACGAGGAAAGTAAAAATCGAAAAGAGGAAAGTTTTCACCGATTCGACGAACCGCTGAAATGTTGGCAAAAATTATGACAAAAAAAAAAAAAAAAAAAAAAAACGTGCAGGTCAAAACAGAATCGCTCTTTCACCGGGTTAAGGAATATGGAGTAGGTGGAGAACAGTAGCCCTTTATAAGTCAAGGTTACGTCGATTCAATACTTTAGTCATTAATCAACCACCTTTCACGGTATAAATTCGTGTGCAGGGTTGTCAGACGAGAGAATAAAGGCGCGGGTAAAAATGTGTCCACAAAAATTTTCTTTCGCGGTTGTAGAAAGAAATAGAGGTGAAAAAAGAAGGGAAAAAACGATAGAAAAAAAAAAAAAGAAAAAAAATAAGGTAAGAAGGAGTCAAGGAAAGAAAAGACGAGGAAAAATGGGTTGAAAAAGAAATTTTATAAGCGTTTATCTTCACCTCCGCTCTCTCTCTCTCTCTCTCTCTCTCTCTCTCCTTCTCTCTCTCTGAAAGGGGCTAAAGCCCTTCTATTATTGATGGAAGCTCCTTTCTATATAACCATCTTCGAGCTCCCTTAACGATACCACGGTCTTACGGCGATTTAGTATAGTACAACGAGCCAATCGGGCGGAAAAGTGAATTTTGATCGGTTTTTATATAACTGTACGCCGGCTCCTTGTACGGAAGTCCGATATTTATTCCCGCGGCTATTCCTTAAGGATTTTCCATCCCATACGCGTATAATCGAGCCCCGTTCCACGCCGGCGAACCACAGCCATCACCATCCTTTGTATCTGATAGGAAGCGGTCACGGTCCGGTCGAAGGTATCGGCTGTGTTTCCTACCAAACTCTATAAAGTCCATAAGTCCATCGGCTGCCCATAAAGGCTCTTTGATCTTTTGCTAGCAAACAGTATAGGTACGGGGATCCGAGTCAACGCTGGATAATTACCGGCCACTCTTCTCCAAAGTCTATCAATTATTTTACCTAAATAACTCGATTACACATAAAAGCGGGTTACACGCATAAATTAGCTCTTAAATTAATCACCGACCACCCAAATCGAGGAATTCTCTTAATTCCGATCCGTCGAAGCTGATTACCCGCGCTGTGGATGATCGGAATCGCAATTTTTATCCCATTTTTGTATACGAGTGTAACTTTTTTTTTTTTTGTTTTTTCGATTTCTCGAAATACCGGCGCATCCCTTACGCTCTAATTCGCAGAACGTTCCAACCTCGCAATTTACGAACCCATTTTAAAACGCGAGGGAATATCTGCACCGAGGTAGGGGGCGTATATATCTGCATGGAATTGCACATTGGTACCTGATCCGCACATGCGGTGCATGAAACAATGTTTTCATTAGTTTCAGCGCACCGTTTTACGCCGATACCATTATAATGGAGTCAGTTGAACCGCGGGTCTGTGCAGTCAATGCATACCTAGTTCCCTTCAAATTATGGTGTTTAAAAAAGTTCCGATCTTTAAGAGTTTATTTTTTTTTTTCAATTCTGGTTCTACCGGTGTCTGACGATTAATTATTTAATTAAATACAATATCCATGTACCCATAATGTATGTATATGTACGCATGCGGAACTCCGGAAACCCCTGAAACCCCTGAACCCCCGAAACCACCCCATCACACGATCCGATCTAATTTCATCATGGAATTTCGGCTCAATTAACATTCAGGTGACTCGCGGTAAGATAACGTTGTGATGCTGCAGGAATCGGAGGTGAGGTGAGGCGGGTGAAATCCACCCTCTACATGTGTGTGGATATATAACATCCACCATCAGTATCTACAATGCTAATCCAATTTCCGCACAGCCTTTACGGTTTACGAGATCATCACACTGCGAGTCTATGTCCTCGGTATCTGCATGTATATATATCTATGTATGCGTAGGTGGGTATGAGGGCGGGTATAAGTATGCAAATAAAACTATCATCCTCGAGTAATTCCCTCAGGAATAGGACCAGGTATAACGTGATTTAAGTACGAGGACCGATACTTCTAAACAGTTTTTTGATGATATCTCGAGAACGAATGAAAATATCGAGAAAAACATGTGAATAAAAAATAAAGCCATTTAAATTTTATGTAATAAAGGTTGAATAAACTTTTTCTGTATCTCCATTGGTTTCGCTGTAATATTCAAACGCTTTCAGTGATCGCAGAGACAAATAAACGCGATAATTGGTCACACGTTTGACGTCGAATTACACCGAAGGCAATGAAGATACAGGAAAAGTGTACGGAATCTTTCTGGTAGGAAATTTAATTGACTTTATTTTTGATTCCGAACTCCGTCTTGATATCATTGACGGTTCGCGAGATATAATCGAAAACCTGTTTCGGAGCACAAGGCAATGTTTGCGTGGACCCTGGAAAGCCAATTCTAGGCAATGTATTTTTGGCGGGTAATCGCGTAGAGTTTTTGGGGATAAAATGGGTTCGGCGAAATGACGTGGGACGGGATACCCCGGGCACTACTATACCTTGTGTAGAAATTGAAAAGAAAGTATATATAACGAGGAGAGAACGACGCAGGGGAGAAGACGGAGAAAAAGAAAAAGGGACGTGGTGCGCGGGTAAGGCGCGGTGCAGGCGTGCGGATGGCTACGTTTCCCGGAATGCCCCTTTAAGCCATATCTTAACCTTAATGTTTTTCTTTTGCGCATTAATTCAATTTAGCCCTCGCTACGTCGGTCCAATTCTCTCAGAGGCTGGGAGAGTCTCATTCCCATTCTCTCGATCTCTTTCCACATTTACTCCGCTTTTCACTACGACGATCTCGACGAGGACGAGGACGAGAACGCAGACCCGGTTCTCCTTCTCCTCTAATGCTACCCACCACACCGACTACTACTACCACGAGTTTCTTTGTCTTTTTCTCATTGAATTACTACGCCGCGGAAAGAATTAACATTTTTCCGTGATTATTTAAATTTAAAGCAACCAGTACGCCCGCCACACCGCCCCGTCCTCCCTTGTTTTAAATACCAAAAACTGAAGCGGAAATAAAAGATCCGACATTTTTACCCGACCCCGAGACTGCCTCAAAGAAATTATCATTTCTTTCGACCTTTCTCTCTCTCTCTCTCTCTCTATATGTCCCCCCTATCTGCATTAACTTTGAATAAATTTTTGGCAAACTGGTACTGTTCGTTTCCCCCCAGGAAATCGGGCGTACCCGAAAACCGCACGATTTCCACGTGACTTTATAACAACGATCGTTATTTTACTCGGAGCTTTAGACTCGAATGACAGAGCATTTGTTATAGCAATTATATCGGCGTCACGTAATCATCATCACCATAATAATCATCATCATCGTCGTCGTCGCGTCGCAGCACTGTTTGTAATTACCTCGTTAATGTTAATAGCTGAGGGTTTTACACAAGTGCGTATGCCCAACACCTTGCGGGAATCTTGCCTCACCTCGTTTCGCCAAGGAGCTAAATGGATTAGGGGTTGTAAAAATTTGACCAAAAGTTAAACCGGGTGAATAGTTGGATAAATATTTATAAATTCTATGAAGATTTTCACACCCTCAAGTGATAAGTGCACTTCGCAGGGTATAGCGTTACCATTTTATCAAGCAGGAAATTGTTTCCTAGTTTTGTCACATTAATTTTAACTCGGCTCCTGTCCTGTTTTCCTCCGCCGTTTATATAATTGGAATAATAAAGCAATTTCGGTCGCCCGTTTCCCACCCTCCATATGGCCCGCCCCTTTCTCGCTCACCTAGGCATTCAGTATGAGATGCACTCCGCAGCATGGAGTCATGTACCTACGTAGAGGTATGAATAAAGAAAAATAGAAAACATGATCTGGGAGATGTGTGTGTATGTAGAAATGGCCTGGTATACAACAGCGTGCATAAGTCACACCCTGCGCCTACCCCCGGAGTTGGATTCTGAATTCTGAAAGGTTTTCCACTGGGGTAAAATTAAGTTACCGTGAGATGACTGAGAAGCGAAATGTGAAAAGCTTGAATGCCTCATAGGTTTAAAAGGGCGACATTCAGAGGCAATGCAGTGCCTAATTGCAGCAGCGATTTTCCAGGGGATGAACTGCGTGAATTTTGGCAAAATTAATCCCGCGTATTTCGTATGAAAATCTTAAATGGAGCCGAAAGCGCGAGGCGCGGAACTTTTTTTCTCACCCTTGTTCACCGGTGGGCATTTTTCAACGTCTTGGGGGCTACTACTACAATTAGCCAATTGCTTCTGGATTTCATAAATTATAAGGAATTAAAACTTGGCCAAGAAGAAAAAGACGAAGACTATAAGAACGGGAAGAAAAAGACACGTGGAGTTTCGGCGATAATTAAAGGGGGTTGAAAGCTCTCTCTCTCTCTCCCTCCCCCTTTCTCTTTCCAATTATTTATCAACTAAGTACGTAGAAAAGGGTGGAGATGGGTATTTCTCCCGGTTTATTTCCGTCGCTGTAACCTTTCCGGATTATTCTTATTCCGAACCTCGTTGTAGACAGGTATAGGTAGCAGCCGAGCCCTTTCCCTCATCCGACTACTTTTATTCCCTCCCTCTCTGGGCCCGTCTACCTCACCATCCAGTTTTCTCCACCTCGTTCTTTTTATTCCTGGACTGAGTTACAGCCTGCTATTGTGTAGTTTATTTTATTACCCACATTCGTCTTGGTGTAATATTCAGCCGAAAAGTCTTAACCCACCCCCGTGAACGTACCCCTGTTTTAAAACTTCTCGCCACTTATCTCGAGCCCCTGGTAATGGCTTCCAATTTTATAATACAAAAACGTCCATACCATTTCGTATCATTATTTCACATGCGTACTTTTCATTAGAATAAAAAATAAAAAGATAAAAAAAAAACCAAAGAAGAAGGAGACATTTTCGCTCCTGCTGCTGCTGCAGCAGCAACCACATCGTTCTGGGTGTAAAATTCGATTCTAGATAACCCGGGTCGAGAGCTAGGAGCTAGAGGTAGAGGTCGAGGTCGAGATATCGGATTCACTCGCGGAATTCTATTTAACAGAAATTCAATCTACCTTTTTTTCTCTCTTTTATCCTTCCGCGATTCCCTCTTATTCTCTATACGATATAGAAAAACTGCTCTTTTCTTATAATACGTCAGACCGTCTGGCTATAAGATCTAGGAGCAGGCAATAAGCGTCTTTCGTATAATGGCGCAGGGTTCACGTTCCGACATTCAAGTTTAGAATATGAAAACTCCGAAGGCCCCAAAAGTCGAAAAAACTTCAGTCTAATTCTCAAAAAATAATTCATTCTAATCGAGAATGCATTTTATCCACTTCAATTCACGACGTCACGATGTCGACTATTATTTTCCCCAAAAAGTGCATATCGAGACCATTAATTTGACCCCTTATCGGTTTCGATGGCAAAAACCGAATAAATCCATGCGCGAATTTCAAGTTTCCGAATTTTCAACCCTCGGTGTTCTCAGTTAGTTTTCTAATTAAAAGTTTTTCAAATCTGCTACGTAGACCTCCGGGGTAATGAGCTTTCCAAAAACTGCTATTCGGAATTTGCACTCGGCCATAATTTTTTCGCCTTTTTTTCCTACGATCTACCTACACCTACGTGTAAGATATTTCCATAGAAACCGCGGGAACCCATATCGCGTATCTTTTACAGACTGACTTGGGTTAAGGTAAAGAAAAATGTCGGCTAGTTTTTCACCCTTGTTTCCTCGTTCCACTACGAAACCGATACGATATTGTATCGTCGCTGACAGGATCGTGTATATATGTACTATATACAGATACTATATGCTGTATGAAAACTACACCGCGTATAGGTAAAAGAAGAGACACGTCAGAAAGTGGGATGCATATGTCGTTCCGAGTGCACATGGAAACAAGAAAAAGGTTTTACTTTTACACACGTGTATAATAATACGTGAACACGTTCTGAAGGATTCTCGCGAAAACAAAATGGGGAAAGTAGTTGCATTCAAACTGTATATAACGTATACGTGCGGGTATAGCATAATTGTGAAACAGGAAGGGTTGTTGCGGGTTGCAGAGAGTACACCTAATTAGTGCCATTACGCGATTCTACTGTTTTGCCAAATCTACATCGAAATAATGTTGACCGCGTTAGGTACTGAATTTGGGGACGGAAACGAGATACGGGGCAATAATTTCCCCGGTTAATTGCTGCAGTAGGTAGCGTATTCTAGGTGTAGGGTAGTACGTGTATCCGTGGAGGGAGGGTGCATTCAATTAGTTTCGTCGGTGAGAGAGCGAAGGAAAGAAAAATGGAAGGAAATAAAAACCAGAAACGGAAACAGCAGCGACGAATCGAGACTGAAAGACCCCGGAATAATACTTTTCGACACTAGTGCGAAAGCGTTGATTACCAGACGAGTGCGAAGTTTGTCACGCAGTCACACGGGTATCGGACTTTATCTTTAAACACAAAGCGCGTTGAGTTGAATTTCATGCGAAAAATCGAACTTTACGCACAGCGTGTTGAAAATACTAATTTCCTATTTTCCTCTTCGCTGTGACATGAGGTGATAAAATGCCGAGAGAATGGAATCCGAAGAGTTAAATTATGCTGAGTGAATGTACACGCTCGATTAAACCGGCCATGTCTCAACTGTACTTTACACACTTGGAGAATCTTTGGTATAACTACTTTGCGGTGGGAATAGTCCCGTGGAGGAAACGGTAATAAGATAAGAACGAGTGAAGGGAGGATACGGGAGAACTAAGAACTAAAAGGAAAAGGCAAAGGAAGTAGAGGCCGCGGAATCAGAAGTGGAAGTTGAGGGAACGATGTGCGGTGAAGAGTGGGAAGTATGATCAAGGAGGTAAAAGTTTTTGAGATATCAGTTGACACCGTACAACTACCCCGGGTCGCCAAGGGAGAGCGAGTTTCCCTTTGGTTTTGAGAAGTCTCTCGACCGTAAGTCACTTTTGAACTTGATGGGCGAGTTATTTTAGAAAATCTTATACGCTACCCTTAGTTCAATTTTCTTCGTTCGAGGGACGCCCGTGCGCTAACCCATTGGAGAATCGAGGATAGGCGGTGGGGAAGAGAAAATTCTAATGAAATTAGCCCTAGCTGAATACAGCCATCCACCCTGCGACCCCTCCTCCTCCCGCGTGTGCCATTTCCCTCTTCTTCCTTCTTTCTTCGTCTAATGTTCCTTACATTTTGTCCCCAAAGCCCTTTCCCAGTTGCTCGTAATTGCCAAATTAGCTTCGGTTCATCGCATCTCTCTACCCCGATCCACCCAACCCTCGTCTAACGATACACTGAACAAAGTAACAAACCCTGCGCCTCTCCCGTCATCTTATTCACGGTTCAAAGTGGAAATTGAAAACGTGAACAATTAACATTACGTCCCCAGATGCCAATTATCATTGCTGTTCGATTCCTTATCTCGCAGAATCTTCTCCCATATGACGATTCGGAAAATTTCAAACCTCGAACACCGGGGGTTGAAAAAATTACGAAACTTTATTCAATAACTCGGGCTGTAGTTATCCTATCGAAACCGACAAGGGGTCAAACTGATCGTCTTTGGATGCGCTTTTTGGAAAATAAAAAACCTCCCGGGGGTCCTCAATCTTTCGGAATAATATTTCTCCGATTAAACCGCCGCGAGATTTATCAGTAATAAACTAGCTGTTTGGTGGCCGGAGCCATGGGTAACACGTGTTGAATTTTTTACTCCTCCCGTATCCCGCTCAGCTCGTTGCTCCGCAGTATGAGGATAAATATTTACGTGTGCTTTGCAGCGAGCCGTCGCTCACCCCGCGTCAGTTCTGGCTGGCTAAGTGACACTCTGGTTTACATGAAAAAACGGTTTACATCTCTCTTTCGGTGAAACGCCGAAATAACATATTAACCTGGTCTCCGGGGACGGGGCGCATGCGGCCACCCTCGACGCGGCGCCTTATCCAAACCCTCCCCACCTACCTTGTATGTACCTATATCCTACTGCAGCTTCCACGAAATCAGACTCCTTGATCTCGTCTTCGTATGCATACCGTACTGTTTGTTGATCCGCGCAGCGTCTGCAATGTTTTTCTTTTTTATACTCTGCCTTTACTTTTTACTTGTTTTTACAATTTTTCTGTTTTTTTTTTCTTCCCTTTCTTTTTTAACTTCCCGTATTCCTGTTCCCAGAGAAAGAAGGGAGCTACTGTGTTCCCCCGAAAATTAAGAGTTCAGTTTTCACCAAATCTCCACGTTTTTAGGTCTAGCGAATCACCTCTAATCATTTTCTGACGTATGTGTACGTATGTGATCAATTTTTTTTTACCGGAAATATCTGGAGAACGAGTTACCGGATTTTAATGATTCTGGTGCCAACCGACGCGGCTTTTCTAAACTTAGAACTGATAGGATTTTGGCTTTGATCGGTTCAGTACTTTTCGAACTATTTGAATACCCAAATTCGAGATGATAAAACAAACTCGATGGTATCTTGGGATTAAATGAACGGATTGGAACGAAAATTTGTACCATGAGGTTTTTTCGGTCGCAGATCAAGAAGTTGACATTCTGCTTCCAGAATTTTAATGCGATCATCACATCGTTGTTATTATTATTATTTAAACTCGAAACGAGTTCGAAAACGGGAAGTTCGAAGGCTGACTCGTAGCTTCTTCTGGTTTTCTCTGTTTTCTATCACGAACCCGGGGCCGTTGCCCTTGCGGGAAAAATAGATTTTAAAATACAACTTCTCTTCTCCATACGCGCGGCGGACATTTGCATATAGTACAGTTATATGTATAGTTGACTTTTCACCCGCGGGCATATCGCAGAAAAAGATACTCTCCGTTCGACTTTTGCAGACTCCGTCGGTTTGCAACAAAACCGACGGTGCTTTTCTGTCCATCCATGTGCGACAACGGGGGTGAAATACGCGAAAGTCTTTTCAGCGTTGTGTATCATGCCCAGTGGCCAGAATCCCCTTTCTTCCTTTCCTCTCTTCAATTCCGCCCCAGATTTTCGCTTCAGTTTCTGGTTCAGGCTTGTCTTCCTTACTTCCATTCTTTCCTCATTTATTTATCTCTTCCTTTTCTTATTCGTCTTCTTCATTATACGGTGAAAGAAGTCCCCGCTCCGTTTCCCAATCTCTGGTCAGTTATCTCGTCTCAGATTTTTTTTGGTGACGTGAAAAAAAAGAAAAAAAAAATCCCTCACGATCAATTAAGTGAAGGGGATGCGAGGGAATCGTCCCATGGCCATGGCGTTGAAAACCAACGGCTCTTAGATCCTGCAGCAGCGCGATTTCCTGCGCGTTTCTTCGGCCGGGTTAGTTCCGTGCAGTACCTGCTGCATCCAACCAACCCGCACACACTAGATCTTGGGAAAAGTTTAGTGCTAAAACCTTTTATGCGACGTAGCGCGGGCTCCGTGAGCTTACGAGTACTTTTACGCCCCTCTACTAGGTTCGCGATGCATAATGCACGTAGAGACGACGACGACGTGCCGGTTCCGTAGGGGCTGTGAGTGCTACGTGGTAATTTCCGCGTCCAGTATATGTCCGTGTGTATAGAAGTAGAAAAAGCGAGAAGGTACAGGCGCGGGATAAGCGCGAGTAGGATAAGACGCGACTATAAGCCGCAGCGAAGGTCACAAGTCACAGTTTACCTTTTCGCGTCTATAATAATGATAAGGGGAGAACGAAACGTGGGTGAATTAATTTTTTATTTTCCCAGTAAGAAAATTCGAGATTTTCAAATACGTCGGAGATCAGATCACATGGATTTTCGTATTATAGAGAACACGCCGCGCATATCCTTCAATTTTTATTCATTCATTTAATCCAAAGGTGGAAAGAGAGTGCTTAATCTCGTCTAGAGGTATAACTTGTTACAGGTAAGGTCGGCGGTAGTATCAGTCGGACTTTAATCAGGGGTTATGAGTCTCAAGCGTAAAAGTTAGCTGGGTCGAGGCACACGCACCACCATGGGACTATGCCGTTGTCTGTGTAAAGTCAAAATTTCTGTATCCCGGTTCTCGTCCGTGTGCCAGAAATTCTCACTGGTATTATATGTATACACGCGAATGCGGATGGGAAGAACCGCGGCTCGGCGTGAAATAAGGGAACGTAGGTAATTAGCGAGCGACAAAAAGAAAAAAAGAAATTTTTACCGTAGAAATAACAATTTAGTGCTACTTCGTTTTTTTCTTCTTCTTCTTCTTCTTCTTCTTATTCTTCTTCTGTGTTTTTTCGTTAGTTAGTCCCTCGGCTGTAACTTCGTCGCGGTAGGTTTGCTGCAGCCAAGGATACTGCGAACTACAACAATAGTTCTTAGCCTCGGTCTCAGAAAAGGACAATAAAGACCAACCTTATTCTCTTCTCTTCTCTTCTCTTCTCCTCTCTTATTTTATTTTTGGTTCATTTCGAGTAGATTCGGATCTATTTTGTTCCCCGTTCGCCACCGCTGCAGTTCTTTCATCTTTCAGCTACTCCCCCGCCGACGCCTTTACATGTATGCGCCGCACCTAGTTCAGAGTCCATAAGAATTATGGGTTTATGGAGTTATCGGTTAAACTGTTTACTCTGCCTCTATACATGCATATCACGATTCTATAATAAGAGTTGAGAGTTTTCGGAAACTTTATCCAGTCAAGAACGTTAGGATAAAAAAATGTCGGTCTATTTTTCAAAAACTAGTTCATTCCGATCGAGAATCCATTTTACATATTTCAATCGACGACTTGACCATGACGTAATCAATTGGTCAAATTTTGAAAACTTTTTTTCTCGTTGGAAAGTATTTTCAATCGGCAATATAGAGTTTCGGTGAAATACCGATTTATTTAGCCCTTGTTTTCTTCTCGTATTTTTGAATTTGCATCGAACCGGGGATTCCCTGAACCATGGGATACATATCTTGGCTACTTGTGTCTGCGAGGGGAAAGGCAGGGAGCCACTCGAGCCGTGGGAATCCGAGATTAGAGAGATCGGCGTAAGTACGCTGGGAGTATGATTTATGTAAGGTCGTGCGGGGGCGGTCTTCTTCCTTCTTCGGAGTTCCGATTTGGAAAAAAGTTTCCTTGCCCTCCGTCTCTCTTTCGAAGATGGATCGTCCCCGGTCTTCGTGAAAATATTTTACTCTTGTGGCTCTCGTTTTTCGCCTTCCTCTGATACCTCCAGTCTCCAGACTCCCGGCTATACGAGTCCACCGTCTCTAAGACGAGAGGAACGTTAAATCGCCCGACAACCGACAAGCGTCAAGCGACAGGCGACAACCTTGCGCTCCATTCTTCCTTGCCTTTCCTTTCCTTTCCTTTCCTTTCCTTTCCTTTCCTCCTTGCAGGGATAAAAAATTTCCAACGTCCAACGCGGAGCGAATTTCATCCGGTCCCGGGTCCTGGGTCGCAGGGCAAGATCCACAAAGGACAGGACCTCTTCCTCTACTCCTTTGCTCCTTTAGTCCTTCACTTCTTACCTCGCTCTCTGTTATTACGGTACGCGGCTCTGTCTGCTGCCGCTCATTTAACGCGAGTTACAGTTTCTCTATGCCCGCCTATTCGCTCTCAAGAACTGAGTCCACGAAATTGGAACAACAAACGTCTGACAGGCCTATTACAGTTTCGAACAAATTATATTTCGTTACGAGTTTCACCGTGCCAGCCGACGCCGACGCCGACGCCAAACCCGAATAAACTTTGTGACTTTGGTAGACGTGTGGATACGCAAAGAATAGAGACGGCCTCTTTGACCACGTGTGGCCCCGCAGGCCTGTTCTCTGCGGGCATCAAGATGTAGAAATAATGGCTCAACTTTTACTTATTTTCCACTAACACCTTTGTCATTCTTATGCTTCTTATTATTACCGCAAATGTCTATTTTCTTCTCTTTTTTTCTCACGTTCTCTTTCACCCACGAAAACTGCGCCTAGACACAGGCCGAGTGGACTGTGTTGTTCTGATCGTATTCTTTGTTAAAAACCGAGACGAAAGTCTCGAAACGAAAATCTGATTGGTCCAACAGTTTTTAAATGAGAGGGATTTCAAGCTGCGACCAATGACGGCCCGCCCGGTGACCGTTACGCTAGACGGTGATTGGCCAGCTTGAAATCGTTCTAGTTCGAAGGCTATTCATCCCTCGATATTTTGGCTGATGAAAATTCGTCTCAGTTTTTAACGAAGCATGCGAAGAAAGGCTTCGCGACTCAACACTGCGCGAAGTATTCTTTAGTTTATGAATAACTTTGTGAAAACTCATTCCCTAGCCATCATTTCGGAGAAACTTTGTCTTTTCTCCCCGAGTCGAGTAGAGTTTGGGAATTTTGATCTGCGTACATTGTAGCGGATCATATTGTCTCCGGAAAGTCGGAATATTAATTAAACAAGAATTTTGCACGCCAACGATACGACTTCGGGGTCTTTTCGAATAATCAATATCACCGACTCCCAATTTTTGAAAAATTTTCAAACGAAGAACACCTAGGGTTAAAAATTCCGAAATTTTAAATCCGCGCATGTGTTCATTCAGTCTTTGATAACTCGGGCTGTATTGATCGTACCGAAACCAATGAGTGGTCAAATTGATCGTTTTGAGATGCACTTTTTTCAAACAAAAAAAAACAAAAAAATATACAAAATCCTACGGATTATTTACGACATCGATCGAAGTAGAGAGTTTTTCCCCTCACGAATATCGGCGTAATGTCAGTTGGTCATTATTCGTCGAATCTATTTAATGAAGAGAGAATAAAATTCAAGTTTTTGGTAATCTTCTTTTAACACGCTGGTAGGTAGGTACGCCAGACTGACTGAGGTATGATTAATCACCGTTTTTATATGCGAGGTTAATTATCGTCTATAAAAAAGGCTCGAGAGAAAATATTTGGCCAGGGTGAATTTTTTAGCCCGTTTGCCTCTGCCCAGGGCAACAAGACTCACGTTTGAAGTTTGAATTGACGCGGGGACCGAGCTACCCCATACCGTCGACGATCGCGGGGTGATGGAATAATTTATAAGTCGTTAGCAATTAACTCGCGAGGATCCGTGCAGCTATAAACCGATTATCATTTTCTACGGTTGGAGAGGAGGAAGAATTTTTTAGAAACCCCCCTCCCCTCAAAACGCCGTATGAAACGTTGCAGAAAAATCGCCGCCAATTGAACCGACACAAAATTGGTTTAGCTCATTACTCTGCAGTTGCAGTATCTCACCCCTGGTAACAAGAAATTAACGAATTAAACCCTTAACTTCATTACGGTCTGGGTGGCCCGGGACGGGGGCGAACGAGCGAAAAATTCTGATTAAAACTTAATCTAATACACCAACGCAACGCGGCGGGTTTCGTGCGGTTCAGAGTTTAACGCCTTAAGGCTTTGCAGCTATATAGGAAGTTCTCACCTCATAGCGACCTGGCAATTAACATGTAAATCATTCATTCGCCAAACATTGTGTTTCTGCAAGAAAACATCCCTCTAATTGCCCCGCTCTTAGTACTGCCGGGGGAAACACCGGTGCGAAATACATTACGCAGTAGGCATTCGCGGATGAGAAGAATTTCCTCCAATTAAATTATGACGCCAATTTTGTCGAATGGACGATATATGACCGACACGAGGCCATGGCATGACGCGGGAGAGATGTATGCCATAGCTTGGCTGTTGCGATTAAACCATGGGATAAAAACCCTGAAATGTATAATATTGGAAAAAAAATTACTCGAACATAGGTTTTCGACGATATCTCGAGTACCGTTGATGCTATCGAGATAAAAGTGGTTATCAAAAATAAAGCCAATTAAATTGTCTACGAAAAAGGTGGAACACATTTTTCCCGTATTTTCATTGATTCCGCTGCATTTCGACGCGGAATGTGCAGCTGTGAAATACCTCGAGATTAATAGGGGTAGAGGAAAAGTGTACTTCGTACGTCTTTCTGGTTGGAAATTTGACGGACTTTATTTTCGATACCAACTTTTATCCGGATATAATTGACGGTCCGTGAGATATCTGGAAAAAGAACTGTTCACTTTTTCTGTTCGTTCTCGATTTGACCTGGCCAAATAAGATGAAGAGCGATCCGAATTCTCCGGGCATTCTTTTTCTCAAAAAATTCTGCGTCTTTTGGGGGTGTGAAAGCTCCGGCGTTTGAACGATCGGCCCGATCAGTCTGAAACTTTTTTCGACTTTTTTCGCTGGGTGGTGTTGTCTCGCTACTTAAAACCCCCAGAATTTAATCGCGTTTTGGTTTTGAAATTTTTTTTATAACACCATAGGTATAACCCATTCGTTTAATGACCTCCACGCTCAACGACCCGACCCTTATTTCGTCGCATTCTCCCCTAAGGAAGAACCGAGTGTCCATTTGAAAAAAGGGTTTCGTTGTCGGATGAATATACATCTACCCCGCCTCAAAGTCCCAGTAAAAAGTTCTCGGAGCCCGGAAAAGGGACTTTCAATACGAAATAAGCCCATTTCTAGTCCTGCAGACTTTCCAAAGACACCCTTTCGCTCACTATTATTCCCTCGAACCGCACTCATCGCTTCGAATTCTTTCCAATTTCTTACTTATATTTTGAAAAAAGGTCTGAGTCCCGGAGGGAAGAAGCTGTATCCTTAATTCCTTGACTCGATAATTTATTCGACTTTTATTTTTCTTCTCTTTTCTCTCCCTGTGGTCACCCTTGTAGAGCGAAAAATTCCCCGTGTCCTTATTCACGTGGAAAAAAAAAAAAAAAAAAAAAAAAAAAAATAGAAGAAAAAGAAATTCTTTTTTTCTCTCTGTTTCCTTTTTTCCTTGGAAATTTAGGGGTTGTTTCTTATATTTTCGTTTTTTTTTTTACCTTTTTTTTTTTTGTTTTTTTTTTCCATACTCGACAACCATCGCTCCGTGTCGGCGACGGGTGGTCCAGATTTCTGAATACCTAAACTAAGAGGAAAGTTTGCCTCAAGAAAATTGTGCTACTCTTCGCGTTGCCTTGTCGTTGGATTTCTTTCGCCTACTCCCACGTTCTGAGAGGGGGATGGGGGATGGGGGGGGGGGGGGGGGGGGGGGGGTAGGCGAAAAGAGGAGAGAAGCCTAAGCCCCATTTTTGCCAATTCCAAGTTGTTTACTCTTATATATATTTTCGAAAGTTTCATGGGCGAGAAACTTACGTCGTTGTCGTCAGAAATGTAGAAAATAAAGAAATGGAAAGGATGCGAGGAAACGATGAGAAGAAGAAAAAGGAAAAAAAAAAAAAAAAAACTCTGAATGTAAGATATTTGTAATTAATTCTGTTCTCTTCTGACTTTTTCCCTTTTCTTTTATTCTCCCTTTATTATTCAGAGGCACGAATTGATTTCGTATTTAATCAATCTATAAAATCGTTGATCGTCGAACACCAGGGGGGCAGGGGGGTAAAGTTTATAATTGAAACCGTTTTTTCGTCGCACTATACTATAAGCGCGGGGTGAGAGGGGTTCGGCGTTGAAGGGGGAGTGCGAAGTTTTTAATTATTGGAAATTTAAACAGACTGGAACGATTCAATTTCCCTCCTTCTCTTCGTCCCTTACATATCCTTGCCCTTCTCTTCCTTTTCACGAATTTAAAGCTGCTTCATCTTCCGATAAGACGCCCGCATAAATTTTTCGGTTGCTACAGTGCAGAGGAAGGAAGGAAGGAAGGAAGGAAGGAAGGACGGAAGGAAGGAGGGAGGGAGGGTCGTTTAATTTGCAACAAAAATTCGCCGTCATATTTTACCGTGCGGCTTCACCTATAGCCAAGAAACGTTGAAAATACCGTAGCAGCAATAGCCGCGAGGAAAAAGGGAGAATAAGTGAAAAAAGGCAAACAGTTAGAGAGAGAGAGAGAGAGAGGGGTGCAGAATTTTCTCATGGAACGGAATGGGTTTTAAAAAAAAATCTCGACCACGGTTCGAGTTAACAAGGCTTAAGCAAGATTTAGTGGTATACTTTTATCAAATAAATGTACATTTTTCACCAATTCTCAAGGGGAGAACTGAGCGGAACAAACCTCGAACTGAAGCTCTGCCTCCCGCAGAACCAAAGCCAACATGATATGGCTTGCGGTTTTGTTTGAGATTTAAACTTCCCGCTCTCTTCGCTCCCCATTGGACCATTCTTAAAAATCATCCCCTACGTGTTTGCGAATTTTAACCGGCTACACGTAGAGTCAGTACATTACACTCTCGGTAAGAGAGACGGAGAGGCAGGACCTTTCTTTCTTCTACGCTCATTTTGGTATTCGGTAAGAAAAATTCTACTCGCCTTTATTTACGCGATATAACGCTGTATATATATGCCACTGGTATACATAGTACATACGAAACTGCACAGCAAGAGACAATAACCGACTGTCTCAGAGCTTTAATACCCAGCTACGTCCGTACTTTAATACACCGGGAAACTCAAACAGAATAGAATAGTTCGCCAATACCCCCAGGGCAGCTTGCAGCGATTGCCAAAGCAATTTTAGATAGCTTTCAGAGATCGTTGTTGCGCCCACCATTTTTACAATATTTAGCAAATCGCTTGGTTTCAGAATTTTGCTTTTTTGCCGGTTCGGGGTTTTTCGCTCTTCCGCTTTACGCGGTGGAAAATGCCGGTCCAAAAAAAAAACTCCGAAAATACGAACGAGATGCGTGAAGCTTACGGGATCTAATCGCATGGGGTTTCTGTAAAATCACGTCGATGACCCGAGACTGAAGAAAATAGAGAAAAATCGAAGAAGAGAGAGTCGATTCGAGCGGTTGATAATTATTCCTAAATACACATTTAAAGGTCGTCCGTTACGTAATGAGCGGTTTATAATATAATCCTGCAGGATTACACAATCGCGTTTCTCATTATCTCGTAAGAAATCACTGGCAGCGTCTTATACGATCAGAAGAAAAAGTAATCTCGAGTCGCGGCCGTTCCCATGACGAATCATCGCGGTCCATAGAGACAGAGATGTGTGCGTTTACCCATACCCGCGTGCGAGGACATGCGGTTAGATACCGACCAGCTAAAAGTACGTTATTATACTTTGGGAGAGACTTTTTGTAATTGCAAATGTCCAACCTTACGCCGGGCCGTTGGCTGGCGATCCTGGACAAAAGACTCTTGATAGCCATTCAGAGGTTGAACGAGACCGGAATACGCGGTTTAGTGTCACGACACAGAAGTTATCTGATGACAAAGGTACGACAGAGTATAACCGAGCACGTAAAACGCGAAAACGTGGGACCCCCCGATCTCGCCTTATATACCAACCGATATAATGTGCGATAAATCCAGAACCATTTTTCGTCCAAGCCGTGCACTGGGTGTAGGGGTAGCTGGTATATGGCTCTCTATATAAACCGGGGAGAAAAATGAGCAAAAATTTTCGTGCCAAACTAAAGAGTGCCTCCGCAGGGGTGCTCCGAAGGGTAAATCGGGTAAACAAGCAAACATCTTTATATCTATAATCGATAAGGTGGTGTTTTCCCCACATGAAGCATTCTCCGTTAAACCATGAAATTTTTTTCGCGAACCCACGCCAAATTTTTGATACTTTCCTGGCCTGTTGAAAACTAGTCGAAGACACTTCCGGTGAATTGGATTCAGATTTTTAAATCCAACCGTTTTCAAAATGCGTGAATTCATTCGCCCTTCTGATTCTTTTTTCTTTTCTATTTTTATATTAGGACGAAACCGCACAGGGGTTGATTTAGAAAATCTTTTCCCACACTCGCCTGTGGCCGTATTTATTTAGTTTTTTTCTTCTTTTCTCCCCCTCCCTCCTCTGTACGAACCTACGTAGACGATTTTTGGTCACGCAATGTTCTTAAGCTTGGAGCAACGCTGCCGAAATACGAAACCCGCCCTAGTTTAACGATTCCTGTTTTCAGCCCTGAATCTGCTTATTCATTTACGTTTATACATTTTTTTTCCTTCACCCAAGGCTATCGATTTTCATAATGTCATTGATGAAGTAACGTTATTAAAGTAAATTGATACAAAGCGCATAGAAAACTATTCGTCGGTGGATAATTGCGGATTTTTTTAATGATACGCGGAATAAGTAACCTGAGCGGAGTTAATATTATGTCGTAATATGAGCGGAGGGTGGTTTTCATTCTTTGAATAGTTTTTCCCCGACCCGTTGCAGCCACTTACCTATACCGAGGACAATCAATGCCTCATTACCATATTTACGATGAAATAACGGTAGGAAAAAAATGATTGTTAATCACCGCCTTCCATGTCGCTTAAAGTTTATGGAAATATCAGAAACTGGTACGATAAGTAGGTACAGGGGATGAAATAAATTGGGAAAAAAAGAAATGTGATTGTATTGTAGCGAGGGTTGAATATCATACACACGAGGACCGCGGCTCCGGTTTCATAGATCATTTTCACCTCCCTCTATCTATAGACGCTTTTTGACTGTGTAATGAGAGGTAAGCGCGTAATACGTAAGACGCTTACCGAGACTCGAGAAGCGGAGGAATAGGGGCGGATAGCATCGTGACTAGAAACTACCCCTTGACACGCAGGTACAACGAAACCGGCCATTATACTTGCTCGAAAGTGCCAGAGGGTCGGGTCCGGGGTCCGGGGTCCGGGGTCGGTCTTGCCTCCTTATACCATATACTACGTGCCCCCCTGGCTATTACCCTGCTAAAATCACCCCTAGAGCAGTTACAACGGACAAAGAATAGTTAATTGTTTGTAATTAATATATTACATGCCAAGTCTCGGGTCGCTAGATCCTCGTCGAGGGTGGGGGGTAGTTATGTACATTACGCGATAATCATCTATTATTTACGACTTCGGAATACCACCCCAGGACGTAATTCCTTCAACACCGAAGATTTATACCCCGGGTTAGGATTTTTCTTTCAACCCTTGGAAGAAATTTACTTAGCGCTTGTTTCAATCGCCAAGAACGTCGATCTCTCGATTATTATTATTATTATTATCATCGTTTCCATTCCATACAGACTTAATTCGAATCTATCTATACTATAGTATCACATGTATCCCCGTAATAGCACGTCCAAGGAATAACGGTGATCGTTATATGCTCGTTAAAGCCCCTAAGTTATTATGCGTTATGGGGAAGGAGATGGAGGTATCTATCATTTGCATGAAATTATTATATCCCCAGGTATTTGATGACCATGAATGTACCTCGGACTTGACAGGTACGTCTTAAGGACTATGGGGTAAATTAGCGAGTATTTATTATCGTGTAATTTCGCATTCGCGAATGGCATGACATGTGGCTTGTACTTATCGGGTGGTGAAATAAACGGCGAAAACATACCGACCACGAAACTGTTTCAAAGTCAGTCCAACACACACGCGTATTTATATAGACGAGGAACAAGAGTCCCCAAGAGATTCGACCGTAGATCCTTTTCTCGAAAATTCATCCCTGACTGGCGAGAGGTTTGGATTATTTTACGAAAATATTCAAATTTAGGGGATGAAATTATCGCTCTCGTTACCGCTTCCTATTCCACTTGCTTTGAAATCGAGATCCTTCAGCGTATCACAAGTTCAAATATTAGAATTTTAATTGACTTTCTGACCAACGAAGAGAGAACGGCAAGGGGGTGGGGGGTGGGGGTGGGGGGTGGATAGATATTACTTCTCTGATTGAAGTAGTCCTATTTACCGAAGGTAAAATGATCGGATACTCCCAACGGTGCGGGGCTTGTATCTATTCTGGAACCTTTGAAGCGCGTCGAGTAACTACAAAGTGGCGATGCTTGGTAAGGGGCGAGGTCCAGGTCGAGGCATGAGAAGGAGTATCGAGAGAGAGAGAGAGAGAGAGAGAGAGAGTGTCTGGATGAGTAAATAATTATCGTGTTGGGAGAATAATTATTTGCCCGTCGTTCGAAATGCCCATTTCAATCGTTCGTTCGGTATTAAATATATACATCGATATTCCTCGATGGGGTGCGCGCCATCCCTCCAAACTTCTTATACATATCCCGACGGCTCTTTGATTAAGTTTCAGTTCAGTTCGAGGAAAGTATATGTATAATCGCAGAAATAATTATCCCGATTCCTGTGGGTTAGGTGGGAATGGCTGTTTGTATGGATCAGCTCCGGGGGTGTGCAAGCCGAAAACTCATTGTCAATCCTGGAGAGAACCAGGGCGCTAAATCGGCTCAACATTTTTCACCGTCATTCCAGATTTACGATCCTATACCAACCGGAGATATTAATGAAATAACGAACACCCGAAACTCTCCTCGTCCCACTACGCACCCTCAGCTGTCAAGAGTTATACGCGTATATTCCAGCCCTGGAACGTGGACAACGTTTGTCTGCACCCTTTTGCATACACAATATATCTGTCCTAGGTATGTGCGGTACAGCTATGCACCGGCTGTATGTGATTGCGAATAATTATTTAATCCCTCTGGTACACTACTCCCCCTGCAGTTTTCGACTTTTTTTATTTTTTTATTTTTTATTTTTTTATTATTACACCGCTGCGCCACCAGGGAGAAAAATTCACGAGTGATACATGCATCATTCGATCCTCAAAATCAGAAGCAGACACCCTGCTGCACACATAGGTGCAGTAGAATAGCGAAAACAAAAAAACAAAAAAACAAAAAAAAAAAAAAATGAAACTGAAAAAGATTCGAAAGGCTCGTGGGGTTTTTTTTTTTTTTTTTTTTTTCTTTTTTCTATTTTTTATTTTTGTTTTGCTTGGACTGAATCGTTGAACAGGTTGTGCCTCGGAGTTACTCGAAGAGATGGAAAGTCTTAAGAGATTTGTTTGACGCGAAACGTGCCGACGAGACGAGACGCGGTTTCTGAAGACCAAGAAAATAAGGAAAGATGGGAGGAGAACGAAAACCGAGACGAAAATAGCTGACAGTTCCGAGGGGAAGAAAGAACGAAGAACGAAAAACGAAAAGGAAGAAGATCTCGCGTCAGGATAAGAGAAAATGAAGACGCAGTGCCAGCTCCTTCGTGTCTGCCAACCCCCTCGTAAGGATGCTTAAGGACCCTTAATCCCTCTCGGTTACTTGTATTAGCTTAAAATTGGCCCGTGTCTTCAGGGATCATCACACGAGCTTTATGTGTTTGTAAAACATGCTCGAGCTTACTGTTTGTTTTTTTTTTTTTTTCATCGAAATTCGCAGCCAGGGTTAATTTTACGAACACCTTATCACCGACTCCGTTTTAGGGGAAAATTAACACCTATATAAGCCATGTTATAGCATCGACGTATAGCCATTGGGGTCGGGACGTCTTCCCGCTTTTCCTCCAAGTATCAGACCCATAAATTTGGCCAAATTGTATTACCCCATGAAACCGTTTCGGTGTCGTTCGTATAGAGTTCCTAGTCGAATTGGTGAACCGAACCTATTCTGGTATGGCTGCAGCACGGAGACATTCGCCGTTTTCCACATCCACGTCCTCCACCTCTTCCTACGGTATTTCTATCGCTTTTTACCTATTCTTTTTCTATAACAGTTTACTCTTGTTATTGCAGCGCCTGCCTTTTACTGCTCCAAATGTGTTCGAGACGCTGCTGCAAGGTATTCGAAATTTTCAAATCGGATGATAATCCCGCATTTTGCGAACTGAATTATTATACAGTTTTTGAAATGCAATTTTCATCCCCTCGGTCCAGTCGAATAGGGGAAATATAAAAAAGATCGCATTTCGAAAGGTGATTTCGAACATGCTCAAAATTGTGGATATAGAATTCCGATGATATCTCTAGAACCATCGATGATATCGAGATGAAAGTAGACACCAAAAATGAAGACAATGAAATTTCCAACAAAAAGATGTCGTACATTTTTTCTGTATCTTCATTAGTTCCGGTGAATTTCGAAGCCGAATATTGAAACATTTTTAGTCACTGTAAATCCAAAGAGACTTGTCAAAATCAGTGGCACGTTTCTCGTTGAAATACAGCGAGACGGGTAAAGATACAGAAAAAATGTATTCTACCTTTTCGATGAGAAATTCAATCAACTTCATTTTTGGTATCCACTTTTATTTCGCTATTATCAACGGTTCCGGAGATATCATCGAAAGACTTGTTCACTGAAGTTCGCGATGAATCTTCTAATTCAATCGAAGTATCTGGATCGAAGAGCTCAGCGGGTTTACACTCGAGAGTGCCAAGAGAGTGGAAATTCTTTTTTACAAAAACTGGAGTTAAATTTTCCACCATAAGAAACGAAGACAGTGACGAGTCAGACTAGCGACAAGTTGAGAGGAGCTGCATGCCTCATCCATCATTGGTCGGAAACTGAGGGTGAGTCACATTGCCGGAAGTGATGTCACATGCCTGAAATATCGACTAATAATTTATACCGGTTTTCGGGGTTTGGGGTTGGGGTCGGGGTTGGGGTTGGGGGATATTATTGGTGCAGTACTGTGCCCGGCACAGCTGCAGGGTCCGTTGCTGTTCAAATCGTAGAATAACTCGTGCATATATGCATGTATATAGACATATACCTGTACGTATATGTATATAGAATGGAATACATATAACAGATATATGCTATACGTACATACATGGATTTTGAACACCGTTGAGCATTTAGCCAAATAATTAAACATCATTAAGGTAGACGCGTTTGTCAACTGTCAGGTGATTAAAGCGAATGGACGTTCGTAGCTGGCAGCCAGTACTGTACCTACCTCTGGTACGTTGGTATTGTTTCTAGAATATAATAGTAATGCTTCTTTTTCTAACAAGTATAATATACGATATAGAAAAACAAAAGAAGAAAAAAAAAAAAAAAAAACCCCTCCACAGGCTGACACGAAAAGTGCTAATTTATCAACGATTAATTAATCTTATACGCACGAGACCGTAGCCCCGGGTCCTTTCCACTTTTAGCATAATAATATTTATTGTATAATCTGTCTTTTACATTTTATACATTTTTTTATTTATTTATTTTTTTGTTCGGTGGAAAGTGTGGAGTATAAAAAACCAAAAGAAAAGAATAAAAAAAAATCTTACTAATTAGATGTAGAAGATCATTCATACACGTCTATTATGACAGTATATGGAAAGATCCCCCTTTTTTTATGCAATTTTCTCATTCTTATAAGATTTTTTTTTATAATATAAAATGCACTTGGCCGATATGGTGAAAACGTCGCTCTATGCCCGTTTACGCTTTCCACATTCTACATACATTCTGTATACCTACGTATTTCACATTCTACGTTTTGCTACGTTCAACGCGTTACGTGTATACTACACCTATGTTATATAGGTACCTTATACGTTTCCATCTTCCACTTTTACCCCACTATAACGGATTGCCGGTGGAAGCTTTTCATTCGCGTTCGCGAACCTTTCTTCCTTACAACCATCGCATCGCCGGTTTGCCCCGGTATCACCACCCCAAGAGAGCGACGTAGTAAAGGGAAGTCTATAAATTTACCGAGAGAAATTGTCGCAAGAAATATGGAATATTGAGTGCGAGCAATGGTGGTACTTCCGATATTCATCTACACTCACCGGCAACCGCCTTTACCAATTCTCCTATAATGCTGCCGAGCCTTGGAGGTGCATATTATTATATTTTTTCTTCACAAATGGAATAGACTATGATATTACTCGTAAAAAATTACGACGATTTTATATCAGGTTGAAAGACGAGAGTTGGCTGGTTTTCAAACTAGAGCGAGTTTGGTAGCTGACCAATCAGGGCTCGCCGCGCGACCGTTATTCTCAACCGCATCGAGCGGCGATTGGATGAGATTGAAAGCGGTCTAATTTGAAAACGGTTCGACCCTCGGCGTTCCGCCATATACAATTTCGCGTCAGTTTTTCGCGTAGAATCTAACCACCGACGAAGAAATCTGGGTGAAAAATATTGTTTCTTTTGACACAGGGTAAAATTCTCTCACACCCCGTCCCAGAAACGCGGTCTCGCCTCGTAGTCGTTACTTCCGACGCCACGGACTAGTGACAGTGACGAAGCGAGGTATAAAAACATCGAGAGGGTCCAATAAAAAGTTTTTCTCTCTATTTTCGGGGGTGGGTTCTAGAGGGCGAACGAAGCGGAGGTCAAGAAGGTCACGTAGGTCGAGGGGGGTCAACCGATCGCGTACAACCATCGCTATAATTCAGTTGATTTCTTGTTCCTTCTCCGTTCGCAAATTCGGTTTTAGTAAGGGATGAAAATTCCGCCCATCGGAAACGACCTCGCACTTTTATGGAACGCGAATAATTAACGCTACCTAGGAGTATCCGGAGCCAGTTGAGGTCATTAAATCCTTTGTCATTTCTCGACCTCCGAGTTTCGAGCCCTTGGCCCTGGTTCCATTAGGCTTCGAATCCCCTATCCCTTTGATGAATTTCGACGACATCGCCGCATGCTCTCTCGCGACACGTGGGTATAATTCAATTATAACGTTCGTTTCTCGCCATAGGCGATGGGCAATTTCTCTGACGTTGTCACTAGCGCAAAAGAAACCCGCGAATCGCAAAATCGTTTGCCAATAACAGCGCGTGAACCGCTACGTGGGCGTCGCGTCGCATAGCGTCATGCGTGAAATTATATGACAGAAAATCGATCGATATAGGAAGGAGAAAATAAAAAAAAAAAAAAATTGTAAGTTATTATAATCAGATCGACAGATGAAAATTCAATCTCCGCGTTTTTGGAATTCACTAAATTTTTTGACTCCGCAAAGATATCTCGACAATGAATCAACGGATTTCAACTCAAAACTGATTAGATTCTTAGTTTCATCGTCGCTGTGGTTTTCAATTTATTTAACAAAAATCAAATTTTTGAGAACAGTTCGTTTTTTTTTTTTTTTTTCAATCAACGATATCTCGAGAACGGATCGACGGATTTTGACAATTCTTCTACCCGATCGATGGGGCTTGACCCAACTTGGATCTGATCAAATTTTGGAATCAATCGATTCAGTGGTTTCTGAATTATTCAACATAGATCAAATTTTTGAGAACAGTTCGTTTTTTTTCCATCAACGATATCTCAAGAACGGATCGACGGATTTTGACAATTCTTCTACCCGATCGATGGGGCTTGATCCAACTTGAATCTGATCCAGTTTTGGAATCAATCGATTCAGTGGTTTCTGATTTATTCAACATAAATCAAATTTTTGAGAACAGTTCGTTTGTTTTCAATTAACGATATTTCGGGAACGGATCGACGGATTTTGACAATTCTTCTACCCGATCGATGGGGCTTGATCCAACTTGAATCCGACCGAATTTTGGAATCAATCGATTCAGTGGTTTGTCTCGTTCCCGATCTTTTCCAATTTTCGAATATTTACCGATAATTTTTATCCCTTGATACGTATAGCTGAGGATTTCCCTTCGTTATTTAATAAGAAACCCCGAATGTCCCATGGTACAAATTGTCGCACGCGATAGCCGGCTTACACGAAGTAGACCTGAATCACCTTTTTTGATCGGACTTATTTCATTAGTTATATACAGTTAGCCGTGATTGGATTACGCCGAGTTACACCCATGAAAAACTGAACTAAACCGAAGTGAATGTCATCAATTTTTATTACAAAAGAAAAAAAAAAAATAAATAAATAAAATCTATCGAATAACTGAATAATTCTCGATAATAATTTATGCGCATATATAATGTACACACGAGTTTACCTCCCATCAGAAATGAATAGACGTCGATCATACCTGGTTACGAAAAGTGGGCTCGGAGTTTATTGTATAAATTCACCTTGGGGCGACGCGTGGGATGTACTAAGTCTGACATTACCTAAACTAAACTCTAAACTCTAAACTCTAAATTAAACATGAACGCTGTCATTTGGCAAGATCGAATTCTGATACAGCCGCGGGAGTACCTGACTTCGTAGATTATATCTTCCGGAATACCGCAATGACGGTATAGGTTTACGCAATATAATAAACAATCACCGATAGTGAAAGGTAAGAATTATTATTCGGTATATCTATACGCATAGTCGATTACTTTTCAATGTCCCGATATTTATAAAACCGTTTAGAAGATCGTTCATGTAGATATTCCGGCGGGTATATATATATATATATTATATACGGACCACTGCGATTATTCATTCTCGGAAAACTCATTTGCTCCGGAGGAGACGATTCCTTTACCTCATCATGAATTTTATTATCATCATTTTATTTTTCTTACATCGCCTCGCGTAGCTAAGGAATGGGGAATAAAAATACGAGCTAGATGCGTGGGCGACGCGTGTATATTAATTATGAAAATATTGGGAGATTTTTTTTTTTTTTTTTTTTTTTTTTCTACTTTTTTTCTGGTTCATCACAGATATTTCTTTTTTTTTTTACGAGGCTATGTATATCGCCAAATTAAGTACGGGGTATAAATACAACTCCCACACATATGTGTGCATGTGTGTATGATAAGTATACCTATATGATATACTATATACATATATAAGACAAAGTAGGGCCCAGCCCGGGTTTGCGAATTTTTTAAACTACGAACAGTCGAAATTTCGAATTCGAAGAAACGTTCGAGCTTAGAAGATTGAAAAATCCGAAAATCCATATCCCCGGAAGCTCAGAGATACGAAAATTTTTGTCTGTTTTCTCAGGATGTGTGAATTCAAAAGATAGTTTATCACAATCGAGAAACACGTTTCGTCTACTTTTCAATCGATGCAATAAATAATCGGCAGGATTTCGAAACTCTGTTTTTTCAAAAAATTCTATTTGGCTCCGATACGATCCACGCGCGAATGTCAAGTTCCCGAATTTTGAGCCCCCGGTGTTCTTCGTTTGATAGTTTTTCAAAAAACCTTTAGAAAAACCGGTACTCCGTCGTTTCTTCGTCGAAATAAGAAACTATCTTTATCCATAGAACAGGGGCTAAGCAAGCTCGATTTCTATCAGACAATTACTTTCGAATTTCTTCGAGCACTATGTATACATGCACTAAGTGCGTGTATAAAATGATTGTTAATTTTCCCTGATTTTTCATTTCTTTTCTTCCCTTTTTTTTTTCTTTTTTTTTTCTTTCTTTCTACCAATAAATATGTATGCTTGTCAGTCGCAGTTCCTCGCCGTGTTGCAGGGGTGCCGTTGGTTCTGTAGGGTAGCACTTAGCCCGCTCCTGCAGGCTTCTCGTTTCGGGTTTTTTGCTTTTATTGAATTATTATGCAAAGTAGCAATTAACCTCTCTATTCGGTAATGGGTCTATTCAAGCTACGGCATAAAACATCGATGACGAATATTTCGCGTTATATGGTGATGAGCGTGAATTATGATTATCAAAGAACGAAGGGCGGAGGGTGACCTCAGAAACGGGGAGGATTTTTACCGATATTATTTCACTCCACCTAGAGTCCACCTAGTGTACGAATTCCCAAATTTTAGTTCAGAAAAAATGATCGAAAATTTATATCCACCGATCCGTGGGAAATGAAAAAAAAAAGAAATATGAGGGCAAATTATCCATGTAATCAAAATTTCTATCAACTGACGAGGTCGCAGTGTATATAGGAGTGAAAAATGTTCATCCTCGTCTGTATACTTTTTCATATGGTAATGTGAGAAAAGGAATAGATTTTTTATTTCTTCTCTACGACTTATATACGGGGGAATCATCTGATGTCTGACATTATACCAGGCATTAAGTATCCCTATGGTATAATAACGTACATCGACACCGATAGAGCGGGAAAGATAGGATCTCTCGATGCCTCATAACGTTTTCCGTGCGATCGATTCGAAATCGGTTATTTTCACCGACAAGGTATAATATCACATATCCGACCAATTCGCCTCGTAATTCTTAGCCTATGAGCCAGCATCTTATAGTCGAAGCAAGTTTTCATTTAAATTATTCTTCCAAGGTATTTTGTAAATAATTTAAAGGTCAATTCAGCCGCCTGAAGGCCTCGGACCATCCCTACACTCCCACTCCCATTCCCACATCTTATTAATTTTATTCTCAAACTCGTGAGATTCGTCAAAAATTGATACGGTCTAGTCTCGGGAATTAAGTGGTACATGGAGAAGCGAGGACACAATGTCTCGTTAAGATTCAAAGTGTCTCGATAAATCAGACTAATCGAATCAACTCTGAGGTGTACGAGGTGCTGCTGGGGAACTGCAGGCCAGGAGTGGCTCCAGGTTGACGGGTTCGTCCCCGAGCATAGAGAACGCGGAATTACACGCAGTAAATCCTCTCCCTCGTGGTGCAGCTCTCTTCTCATTACCAGGAGCGAGTGAGGCCACGTTTTCCCTCGTACTAATCATTCTGTTTTCCCTTCGGCTCTGACCTCTCTTCGGGTTCATGAAATTCATCAGTTATTCAAGAAACTCGAATGTCCGAGTGGCAGATCGGAGATTAAGCCACGAGCTGGATCTTAACGCGGTTTGTAAACACAATGAGGCGAGGTATGGTCAAGGGGTAATAAGAATAACATAAGACAAAGATCCAGGCGTTTGATACGACACCGTATGTGAGAATCGCACTTACGTATGGAGAGCAATGAATTGAATCTAACGAGCCTTTATTGAACGAATGACGTGACTTCAATCAGGGCGAACGCATTCTCAGCTCCTTTATCTTTCAGGCTAGGTCCTTGAACCTGGCTTCTCAAGCTCGTTGTATGATCGAATTTAAATTTGATAAAACCCATAAATTTACTCCATGTGTTATCCCAGGTGCAGAATTCCGTCGAGCGGACCGCTAGCGTGGTTAGAAAAATATACGAGCTTGTGATATTCCCTCTGTCCAACATTACGGATTCTAGTTCGATCGGTGGATATCAAATTCGAGATGGAGGTAAAGGCTGCTCAAGTATACCGACCATAACAGCCTCTGAGGCAGCGATCTCTTCGTTTTATGGTATCCTGGTACTCCTAAGAAACTTCGAACTTTAAGTTTAGAAACTTTGGTTTAGAAATTCTGCCGGTAAACTTACGGTGTTTCTGATGCTCTGATACAACCATACGCGTCTTGTTCTTCGCGATGCGATGTGTTATTTCCGTCTAACGACAAGACCGCGACTCCTCTAATTTTCGGTCTTTGATATTTCCACAGCATCACGACAGCGGCATGCATATTATCCCGGTTTCAGACGAGGGCGATCAAAATCTTTTCGAAGAAACATAGATAATCGAATAGAAAAAAAAGCCTATATAAGGAACGGAGAGTTTTCACCAGGAAAACAGAAACGGTGAGAACTCGTTGAGCGATTCCCCTGCATGAATAGCGGCACGATTTCCCGATGGAGTTATACCCTGCACCTATAGGCACCCTCTATGAAGTACCCTGGATAGAAATGGCGCGGGTAAAACTTGTGCCCAGAGTCAAGTGCACTTTAAAGTTAATTTAAACCACCGAAAGCTCGAGGGCGAAGTACACCTCGATTTCTACCACCACGAGCTTGTTGTAATTCCAACGTACCTCTCGGTATATCCCTACAGCGAATTATCGGTTCACTGAACCTTTTCCTCTCTATAGGAGGTTATATTCTGTAGAAATGTACCATGTACCTCTTGCAGGGTTGATTTATGCACCGGAAATTCATCATTCGGTTTATAGAATAATTCCAGATTCTTCTTCCTCTTCTTCGTCTTCTCAATACGCCAAATCACGATCGGGTTTTCTCCTCGTCCGATCGAATCCCGGGCTTTTATTTTCATCGGGAATTAGTCGCTGCCTCTCTTCTTCCGTTATTAAAACCGGGGGAGAGGGGGGATACGACTTCGACTAGGTGTACCTATTTGTCGGTTATTTCAGCCGCTCTAAGCCCCCTTCTCGATGTCGAGAACCCATAATGAAAGAAATCTGTCCCTTGTCTGAGATGAGAAGTTATGGGCAAAACGAAAGCCCAGACTGGAGGAGGAGAGAGGAAATAAAAGAGAGGGGGGACGGGGGACGGCAAGAGTAATATTATTGTTAAGAGGTAAAGATAACAGTAACAGAACGCATATGTTACCGCAGACCAGGACGTACTCTCTGACTCCACGCCATAAGTGCCGACGCAAAACCGCTGCATGGGCTATGGGGATATGGGATATGGGATATGGGATATGGGATATGGGATATGGCAACGGGCGGACGGTAACTTTGTCTCAGTGTTTAAACTGGCTCGTGAGCTCGTGGAGATATAGGAATGAGTTATACCATCCAAAGGTTGAAAAGTATGGATAAAGAAAGGGCTGCACGTATAGCGGTATACGGAACGAGGCGATGAAAACTGCGGCTGCGTTTTAGTGTCCATTAAATGAACCATTAGATATTTTTCCGAGGCTTGAAAAAACAGCCGGTTTTTCTCCCTTATATACTACTTTACTCCTTATTATTATTTTTCCTACTTTCCATCCGCGGTTTGATGCTTACGCTTTGAGCCCACGGCGTGGTGTCGCGTGGGAAAACGCGATCAAGAATAACATAAACTTTACGTTCTGTCACTCGTATCCTGGCCTCCTCTATGCATGCATATGATCGTGTATGTAAGTGGATTCGTCCACGGAATTATTACGGTCGTACGTATGAATGACCGTTTCTTGGTGTTTTTTTTCCTCCTTTTCTTTCTCTTCTTCTTTTTATACCGCGGTCTTCATTTTACGACTGGATATTTCGTCGTTTATTTTGCAATGCGATGAACGAAAGTGGGGAATTTGGAAAATTTTTATTGTCAAGATATTATTATTGCGCGTTTATACGACCCGCAGTAAATTCAGTTGAGTTAAAATGAAAACTACGATATATCAAACCCCTCGCGCGACGCGAGATCCGACGCCGACGATAATTCAAGGGTATAAAAAACGGATAATTAACCGTCCAATAACTCACTGTCTCACCGACGTTTCGACAAAGTCAAGCTGCTGCGAAGACCCCACTTCTCAACCTCTCCGTACGACCGTGCTGTCGTATTTGTTATCGCTACGAGATACCGATCTTGTAATACGACGGTAACCCCCTGCATGTGCGAGAGCACATGTTCCCAGGTGTTGAAGAATCGAGGTCAAAAATTACAGCAGGGAAGTCGAAACATTCGGAAAATAAAAATATCGAGCTAAATACTTGGCGGGCTATTCCTCTCTCTCCTAATTCATTGTCCTTGATTTCTAGGTGTCGATAATACGCCGTGAAATAACTAGAATATGTGAAATCAGGGAGTAATACGAAGCTGCATACTTGGCGTGCACGCTCCTCCTCAACGCTCCGCTTCCTCTGGTTCATAGGTGTCGATAATCCGTGATGAAATGAGTAGCTTAAGCAACTCACCTTCGGTCTTTGACAAAGTGAATTGAGTGGATCGAGTTGCACATTTTTTCACCCTAGTGCTCCGCTCTTTGCGATAAGAGTGTAAACATGGGCGTCGGATCGGTATTAGAATCGTTTAGAATCATTTCTTATCCAAAGTCCGAAGGTTCGATATGCGTGCATGTATATATATTTTTTTTTTTCTTTTCTCTTCGTTTTTGCATAAGGGGCGTTTGTGCGAATATAACTTATCCGAGGATATAATCTGACAGTATTAGCGTCCTTGACGTTCACGAACGAATGAAACGACTCGAGTTTCTCCCCGAGTGAGTCTCTCTCTCGACCAGACCTGCATAATTTAACCCTAATTAAGTAACAGGATCACATGAGCGCTCTCTGCACCACCCTCGATAACTAATCGTTTAAGCCAACCTTTAGCGACAAAAACTAAAGGGCATTTCTCACGTGACAAACCCCGTTTCACGTAGTTTCTTTGATACGATTGGAATACAGTCCTACATACTAATTCCGTTATAAATCCTCCATATACCGATTGTATTACCGATTCACGTCGTTTATCTAATCGGAGCTGCGGGTTGAAGTTCCGAAATTGTTTTTTTTTTTTTTTTTTTTTTTTTCAAACGATTTTTGAATTTTCAAAACAAGATTGAAATTCCGTAAGTCCATGAATAAAAAAATTGTTAATTCTAATCGAGGCCCATTTTATCTAGTTCAATCCATGACTTCATGAAGTCGTAAATGATTGGTAGAATTCTGGAATTTTTTCTTTCCAAAAAGTGCATCTCGAGGTAATTAATTCGACTCCTTGTTCGTTTCGATACGATCAATACAGCCCTAGTTACCAAACACGGAATGAATAGACTTAGAATATTGAAATCCGGAATTTCGACCGTTTGGGGTTTTGAAAATTCGGAACTATCACGTTCTCATTTGCAAAGAGAGAGGGAGAGAGGGAAAGGTAATGTTTGCGCGAGTAAATATAAGAATGAATTGTTTGTGTCTATATTTTCATTTCTCTCTTACTCCCTCTCTCTCTCTCTCTCTCTCTCTATTTTTTGAATAAATATTTAAACAATGAAGAGTAACACAACAGCCACCTGAATAATAATATTATTGCGTCGTTTAATAGCGAGTAGATTGAGTTTCATACAAGTACAAACAATTCCTATGGGCGATGATATTACACCCAAACGAACCAAACCTTTGTTTTCATTCCAATTAAAAGTTAGCTACCCCTACCCACCCGCGACGTAAAGCCGCATTTATAATCCTGCCTGCGCCCTTCAACGACTATCGGAGTTACATGGTACAAAAGTATTAATTTACGAGGAGCTATTCGTGCAGCTAAAACTACAACAAAGTAGGCACGAATGTTCACAAATCTGTACGTATCGAGAAAAAAAAAAAAAAAGAGAGGAAAAATTTCACGCACGGATTATCCCAACTAAAATATTCCTTTTCGATACTTGTGCGGAAAACTCGTTCATTCTCAAACGAAGTGAGTGAAGTGAGGGTGACAATTACACGAGTCGAGAATATCGTCTTTCGACTTTCTTTTTCAACACGACGCGCGTTGAGTTGAAAGTTATGCACGCAAAATCGAATTTTACGCACAGCGTTAAGATTCGAGGTGATATACGTCGCGGATCTAAAAACGTGAAGACTGGACTCTTCATCATTCGCACAGTTGATTATGACTAAATCGTTGAATAAACAGAATCAACCTAATCCAAGGAAAATATATGTAAGAAACGATTTTCAGAATCGAAGAAACATAACACGAAGTAGTGGGTGTATGGGTGGTCAGGATTGAGGCCAGCATTGCCGATACATTATTCATCAGCAATGGTCCTGGAGAGCCTGCAGCGGGTCTCTAGCAGCTGGCAAATGTACCTTACCTATACTGCTTCTTCGACTGTGCCAAATATCTCGCGTCGGTTTCCCAGTTGGATGTCCGAGGGATGGATTGAAGATGACGGAAGAGGTGAAAAAAAAAAAAAAAAAAAAAATGCATAAGAAAATCCAAGGGGTTGAAAACAATTTCTTTCTCGATATCGACGATCATTTTTTGTTTCTCCTCTGTACACCTATAATCAAGTTTCCTTAAATCTGTCTTTTTTTTTCATATGTGAGGTAAACTCTACGATATGACTGCGAGTGAGATAGAGAAATGAGCGGACATCGCGAGGGTTGATAAAATGAAATGAAATGTCTCCGTGATGTAATCGTTGAGAAAGTTTCGGCCGATAGTGCAGCCTGCGTACATTCGCTCGTTTCCATCTCAGTGCGGTAAGGAATAGGGATGAGTTTCTCCCGAGTCGTATAGGATACCACGTGGGTCTGTAAGGGTGTATAACCTACGTTAGGGTACTAAAACCGTCTTGAGTTGAAAACTATTTGAAATTCACTGCCTCCTCTGAGTAGGTACTTTTCACATGTAACTTTACCTCCTTCCTTATACCTATCTGGCACACCAGGTTGCCACGGTGTCTTCGCAGTGAGGAGAGCGTGAAACAATTTCACCTATGCAGATCCCCGTATCTCTCAGCCTCGGAAATTCGCCTGGGATTTTAACCCGAATTTTTCAATGGTATAATAAAAACGTCGGTTCAGATCGGTTATGAACGAATAACCAGAAGGTATTATCTCCCGCTGGTTGGATAGGGCGAAAATAACGATTAACTATAATTGGTACCCGGCCTAGAGGCATTACGGGGTGAAATTCTAATAAAGTGTATTTTCCTTGCCTAATGACTCGGTTGACATAGTTCGAGTTTATGACATACATGATCAGTCATTCCCGAGTGGATAAGCCGAAATTACACTAGATACACGGGGCTGGTTATTATATCCGATCATCTAATCTGAGATGTGTTATTCGTTGGAACGATGGAAGGGGATATTTTAACAACAAGGGTGATGAATGATAGGAAAAAGACACGAGAAGCCGGGTTAGAACTTCGAATTTAAATATCACCGATTGACAGTTTTTGGAATGGTATTTTTCCGGTCGGGAAAAATTTCTTGAATTTGAATGTATCTTAAAATTGGAAATCGTCTGCTGGTATACCACCTAGCCTGGGCACATTCCCAGTCGACAAAACGCGTTTGATAGAGATAGAGAGACCCACCCACCCTAGAACCTGGATCCTGTTACCGAGAGGTGTAACAAGGCGCAGCTAACAAACCATGTACTACTATTTCAGGGCAGTAAATTTTTACGATTTATTTATTTCGTCTCAGTGCACTTCGCCGCCATACGGATTCCACCTATTTCGTTTCTAACGACCGGACCTGACGGCTGGATCTTCTCTTTCAACGACGATCGTAAGTCAGTCTCCGAGAAAGAAACTGAAGAATGAGTTTTCGGAAAATAACAAAAAAAAAAAAAATTCCCCCAGTTCAAACGCCTGAAAATTCTTCTTCACACAAGATTTCGAACGGTCACACACACGGACATTTCAAAGACACGTCTGCACACAGAATTTCAGGAATTCACCACTGAAATTTCATCGGTTCTGATTTTCGTTGAATTCGGATGCCGGAGACTGGTCAGCCCTTCTGTTTAGCTTGGAGTTTTGGACATTGAACAGAACTCGAATGTTTATAAGACCAGAAGCATTGACTGCAGTCTTGGCGCCTCTGGGATGAAGCGATATTTCGACCTGATGCATCGAGTAGGATAAACTAAAAACTAACGAGACTTTTGAGACAGTGATAATCGAGTGTTTAATTTATAATCCATTTATAGTTGATATAAATTCAAGTCCTCCAATCTAAAGGATAGAGTAGATTTTAGTCTCTCGAAGGATGCGGCTTTGTCGCTATAACAAAGCGTTTGAATGGAACAATATTCAGCCACCGAAACCCCGTCCGCGCCTCCTTCCGCGGTTCTGGAAACTCGAAGGATTCAGAAATTTTACGAGGGCGAAAGTTCAATCGGCGACAACGAGGACGATGAGAATGAAGTAAGGAAGTAACTAAGGGGGTCCCCCGCCGCGCTGCGCCGTGCCGATCTTGACTGCAGCTATTAATTTGCATATTATTATCCTCGTAGGCGGCGAGAGAGTCACGGCCAGTTATACGGCTATAACGATCAGTCGAGGAGAGCTGGAAGGCTAAAGAGTCGCGAGAATATATCTGGTTAAAGTTTTGAGCAAACCTGAGAGTTTCGCCAACTTCACCTCATCCTCTATTCAAAACCTACCCCCCAACTGAAGTGCATTGTTCCCTGAACGTTCGTGGCTGATAAATCCCTGGTAAAGTCGATCTAGCCATAAGGTGTTCGAGAGGGATGAGAAGCAGCGGAATACGTCGCTGAGTATTTCGGGTAATAGCAGCTTTTTGAATTTCCTTAACATTGCCATTTTTCCTGGCAGTCTAAGCCCAAGTTTTACCCAATCACGGGACTCAGTAGAGGAAGAGGCCGAAGGCAGAAAGCGGGACGAACCGGTCCGGGATCTGAATTACTTATCAGAACCCTGACGCCTCAGCTGGGTCGTTGGCTGAGCCAAGGGACGCCACATTTTTACAACATCTTTGCACCGAGAGGCGTGCCCGTCAATTATTACCAAGCAGGCTGCTGCTATCGCTCTCACTTTTTCCTCTTTCCTCTTCCCTCTCTTCTCTCTCCTCTCTCCTCTCCCCGTGTCCAGAGTGCTCGACTTCTTGCAGAGAGCCAAGATAAAAGACCCACCGTCGAATAACTGATCGCGACTACCGAGTACCCTTCGTTCGTTGGTCGATACCTGAAAAAACAGCGTTCGCACGACTCCAGAATTTTATCCCAGGATCCGGGGAGATAAAGAGAGACATAGGGGTGAATTATTAATTAGAAGAGATATCGAAGGCCGTAGGATAAGCGCGTGTAACATCGAGTGCGTTCCGTATCCCACCGCTGTCACCATTCGATGTTTTCGCCTAGAGACATATATTTCGTACGAGAACAATCGTGTATAAATATTATTACCATACGCCGAAGAGGCGGAAGTTTAAGGGTTAAACTCCGAAGTCAAAACGCGTGTGTAAGCGCCTTCGTCTCGGTGGCAAAGATCAAGAAGGCGGTGATGCTGCGGGCGGTAGTAGAATGGCAAAGGACCACCTTACGAGTTACAGACGAGGTGAACACATCTCGAGAAGCGTTACTTGCAAAGTGGTGGCGGTTTCACGCGTGAAGAGGTTCGAGCCCTCGTTAACCAGGAGTTACCGGAGAAGAGACACAGACGTTGAGACAGGGAGAGATAATACTGGATCTGATGTCTACATAGGGGTTTAGTTCCCGCTGCGTGACGAGTGGGGGGAAAAAAAATTTTTTCGGCGACAAAAATGGAGGGAACAGAACGGTGAATAAATAAAAAAGGAAAAAGAGTGAAGAAATAAAAACAGAAAATGAAAAAAATAAACAGAAAGAGGAATCGATCCTCGCGTCGTATATTACATAATGGGTACCAGAACGTTATTAATCGTTGGCGTGGCGATATCTATATTTACAAGCAGGAGAATTTACGACCTGGCAAGTGCCACCGGCGGCAACGACTCCCCTACGCTAAAAGAATTATGGGAACTGATCTGAAAGAGAGAGAGAGAGAGAGGGATGGGATTTTGGGAACGGGACAAGGGACACAGAACAACGGGTATTGTCCGATATAGGGTAGAACGCACGCCTACGCAACGCCCAGGGTCTATGGGACACGACATTGACCCGATAAAACGAACCACCATATCGGTATATGTATGTAGTATATATATACGCGGGTGGGGGAATAAGAAGTGAAGAAATTCGTCAAACTGAATGACGGAGAGACTCGCGACTCTCTTCATCGTACTGGTAGGTAAGAAAAATACATAAAGGAAAGAAAAGGCAAGGGAAAGGGAAAGGGAAAGAAAAAACATCAGCTAAGGACTAGGAAGATAAATAAAATTGCTTCCGATAAAGATACTCTGCAAGGGATCCCTCGGCTCTTCGGCCCTTGCCTTGGTTGCGTGTGTGCCAGACACTACCCCTAAGGCATGATATCGCGGTATCAATTCCGAGGAAAAGGTTAGGCTAACCATAAGTCAAATTACCTCCCTGTTTCGAACCCAAGATACATCGAGGGTTGATAGTTTCATCGTGAGGCAGTATGCTAGTTAAAATTCTGACGGATTTATAGATCTTTCCCATTTCTTCTCGACTCCTTACATACTCTTTCATTTCCTTACTTTGATCAGTTTCGATTTTCAATGTTCGAAGGCTTTGGGGCAGGGCTTGGGATCGAGATAGGAATCTGGGGGTTTCGGTACATGTTTTTGTATATATTTCGAGACGTTCTGGTCCATGGGAGCGTTGGAATTGACCGAATATGACCGAATTAAGGACCACCCTAATATATATGTATATGTGCTTCAGCTACTAAACTGGACAGTAGGTATATACTTACTTAGTTTTATAAGCCTGTCCTTCGGATCCTGATTAACGCACCAAGAATTAACATGTAAGTATATTCGTCCGGTGATAAAAGTAAAAAACCTGCCTAGACAGCAACGACATCATGGTCAAAAGAAATAAGAGAATAAAATAAGAAAAAGGTTTTGGATTTATTGCCCGTGCCCATGAAGAGGAACCAGTTTCCTTTCCATTCCACTCGGCATCGCAGGTGTATATCTCTGTACACACACATGGTCTAATACAAGTCAGACACGTAATCAGCTTTCCAGAGAGTCGAAGGTCCGAGCTATCGTTAAGGGAGGCTTAAGGGCTTTCGTAATTATCATCATTATCAAACTTCTTCAACGGTATATTTCCAGATGTCTAAAATCGGTCCTACTCCTTATTTTAGTCAAGTGGTCGGTACTCTTCGAGCATTGCGCCTGCGAGTTGCTTGCGAATACCTACATAAACGATCGTTCAACGACGAAGGGTAGGTATTGAAGTTTTTCCTCTTTTCCTTTTGTTACTAAATTATTTCACCTGGGGTTGTACGTAGACCGGAATTTGTTCAAACCCGGCGAAAGCAAGGATCCGGAAAACCTATCTCATTAGGGATTCGCCCGGCGAAACTTTCCTACCTCTTCAGTCATATCGGAGACGAGACGGAGAGTTCGGGTTACTGGAAGATCCGGAATAAATTACCTACTTCAAGGTCACCCGCGCTAATTAAGGCTTCAGAGTTTAGCTTCGTAGGCTTATACCTTAGTTCGTACCGGGGAGAAACCCCAGGTGTTTGGATAACAGTTTCGTATCATCCACCCCAGCCTCTGCCTCTGCTTCTACCTTGGCCTACCTCCAGGCGATACCTTTCTACAAACAAGGCCACGTTACGATACAATACCCACATTTTTACACAGTCCAATGAAGGAAGAGAAGCGAGAAGAATTCCGCCAGGTTCTTCCCGCTATTTCGACCTTTACTTTTTTTTTGGGGGAATGAAGATCTCCCAAAGGTTCGGAAATGCAGGAGGACAAGTTCCTGATCATGAAGAGTTGACCGCACGGTCATGATCGGATGTAGAGACCGTCAAATCTCTCCAAACTCCGTGAAAATGAAAATGCACGAAATGCACTGAAGAGAAAATCAGTCCCGAAGAGAGGTGAGGCGAAATGGAAACAGACAATAAATGGCAACCGTTTCCTTGTCCTTCCTTGAATCGTGGGATCGATTATTCCCCGGCTTCGACTCCTGTTTAGTTGCTCAAACCAACGGTGAGCAAACTCCAATGTGTATTCAGGATTAGGGAACGATTAAGACGCCGGTTTTCCGACCCGGTGATATTCCGTCGTACTGTTGCAGACTTCAGCATATCTGTGTGTACAGTATATGTAGTATATTGGGTTCGTATGCCACAGTGGAAACTTAAGAAGAGGTCAAATTCACGGAGGGATTGTTTGCGAAGAGAGGAGAAACCATAGTGTGTTATATGCTGGATTCAGATATTCTTATTTTACTCGAAAAATAACGTCATTCGAACCATAGAACTGGGTTTCTTCTTTCTTCTTCATCCTCTTCATCTTCTTCTCTTTCACTTTGAATGAGAATGTATCTCGCCCGGGGCGTTTGCGCTTCTTTGCCTCTTCGCACCTGCCGACAGTACGGTTATTCCATAGTAGTTTATTTTTCACCCTCTCTTCCCTCTGCCCTCTACTCTCTTCTCTCTTCTCTCTTCTCTATTTTTTTATTTTTCCTTCACTTCTTTACTCGCACAAACACCGCTTCAGTCCGTGAACAAAGAAAGGCCATTTTATATAACCGGGCTTTTGCGCACCCCTCAAGCGACCAGCGGCACCTTTTATTTACGATATTTTAACTGCATTTTGAAATGACCCCCGAGGCTGCCAGCTTCTTCCTACTCTTCTATTCCTTATTTAATTCTTAAACTCCTCCTCGGCTCATCCCCTTCAAGGCACAGTCAACAATTACCATTTTCCAACCCGCTGCAGATTCGCCTCTGCTCCTCTTCTCTCCGCTCGTATCATTCGATCGATTGAGATTTAATGCCTGAACTGATCCCAGCTCAACCAAACATCCCAGATATCGAAGAGGAAGAAGAAGAAGAAGAAGCCCGCTCTTTTTCGGCTGAATGCCTTCGGATGGCGTCTCTTCCTTCCTTCGGCTATCCCGCACCCAACTATCACGTTTATAACCAAATCCGAAATCCCAAGGATGGTAATCGGCGTGCATACCCACACCTGTCTCAGGTATTCTCAAACTGGTCCAGTAAACCCGAGGCCATGTAGTTATCATGGTAGTTTAACCAGGCGACAAGGGAACCGATTATGGCCGGGGCCCATATTATATGTTTAAGGCATAAGGCAGAAGGGAATATCTCTTCTTCGTAAGAACGTGTGATAATCGAGGGTAATGATGATCCTCGTTCCTTATTATGCGGTATTCAAGTGTGAATACGTGTTTCCCCATATGGCCGGAGTCTATTATAAACTCGAGTTTCACGTGTATCTTTACTCTCCACTTATTGTTAGACATTTTACCAAGCCTGAAGGCATAAAGGAGTCGAGGATTCAGGAATTGTTGGGTATCCAACGAGCGTGGAAACTTCATTCGCGTTAAGCACGGGATATATATGACGATATCTCGAGAACCGTCAATGATATCGAGATGAAGGTGAAGAACAAAAGTGAAGATCGTTAAATTTCCCGTAAAAAACATCCTATAAATTTTGACCCTATCTCCATTGGTTTTGCCGTATTTTCAGACCGAACATTTTCGGTCGTTACACGACCAGGAATTTGGATTTCTTCAGATAAACGTGATGATTAGCAAAACCAATAAAGATAGAGAAAAAATGAATTCTACCTTTTTTATAGAAAATTTTATCGAATTCATTTTTGATATCCACTTTTATCTCGATATTGTTAACGTTTCCCGAGATATAATCGAAAAACTGATTTCGAGTAGTTACCTATTTTCAAAAGTGAGTCATAAAGCAACTATTCCACCAAAATCACAGGTTGTTACAGTTTATTTTTTCCATTCGATAAAATCTATCCTGACTTAACCAGGCTACGCGTATAATGTGTGCCGGATAGCTCAAATGGGCCAATAAAATTCGATTGTTTATTCGTTCTTTCGTTGTTCGTTCAATTTGGTTTAGTTTTAGCAGCTGGATATCGAATAATCGACATCTGAAGTGTGAGAATTTAGGATTAGCCATTCGTATACCTATGGCTGTTTATTTAAACCCGGAATCGTCGATCTCCAACTCATATCTTCAGTTTTGTTTATTTCTAAAACGCGTCGATTTCACGATCCGAAATAATGCGATAGGCGATTAATAATAATCGGCAAATACACAAAAAAAAATAATTAGAAGAATATACGACGGTGTTCAGCGACCGGTATGGGTCAATTGATTTCAATGCATCAGTCCAATGAAATCTGTGCTAATTAGGTTTCAATCAATTTCTGCACATCAGATGCAAATCAGTTCGTTAGCAGCTTTCTGGTACCTTTTTTCTACTTCTATTTCCATTCAATTCTCTATTGGTATACGAGCCCATTTAGCTATTGGTGAGAATATATTACACGCTATGCATATTGGCAGAAGTCTGAAATAATATCACTCCAGAAGATAATCAATAAAACTGATGAAGCGGCGAGGAAATATGAAATAAAATCAATCAGATACCGCCGAACGTTGTAAACTTGTTCAAATCCACCCTCGAGGGTGGAAATGTTCAGTTATTTTTCAAATACATGAAAAGAAAAATGCAGCCGAGTCCCAGGCTCCTATCTCGATCCCAAGTACTCCCTCGAAGCCTTTGTAATTTTCCATTTTAATAAGACACGATTTTTGGTACTTCGGTGTTACTCTCGACTAATTTTGACGATGAAATCAAAGATGAGAATAATTATACCGAACTAAATGTAGGTAAGTTCATTCGTTGGATGAATGAAGAAATAAATGAAGAGAAAAGTGCAGAGGCTATTGAGACAGTATCATTTATTAGTAGCCTCGAGAATTCCTCAGTTTCTCTTTTAGGAATGATTATTACTCGATCTATACGAACCACGGGTCTATCTATACACACCGTATGGTATCTCTCACCTTTTGCTTTTATTAATCGCACATATCGTCTGTCAGCCGGTTTACAAACTTATGGGATATCGATTGCCTCACAGTAATTCATCGATACCCTCTTGACCAAGTACTGGAATCCGATTTATGTCACACGAATATAATCATTACATTGAACGGCGTGAAATTTTTGTCGAAGAAAATAAAAAAAAAAAAAAAAGAAAAAAAAAAAAAAAAAATGAACAGATTCAGAAATATCCTCAACGAATATATGCGTGTGTTTAATTAGGTAAGAAAACCAGTTTTCTATATATTTCGTGTAGAAATTCTTGTGCTAATTAAGGCAGTTAAATTAACCTGCGGCTTATTGGCTATATAATACCGCGTGCATATTTTATAATCGTATCTTCTCCGGTCTTCGTTATTTCCGAATAAAATATAAAATATCAATTTTATAGCGAGTGGATTAGGAGCAGAGATTAGTCGGTTTAAAACCGATTGCTTATGGTTGACCTGGTACAATTAGTCAGTGAATAATATCCCGCTATATATCATAGTGTATTCTTAAATATATATTAATGAATTATAAGACCTAATGTGATTAATTAACATATTTATGATCCGTGCAGCGGTTATGGGTCGAACCAAACATGTTAATAACAGATTACTGTACGGGTTATCACAAGCCAACTTGGCCTATACATCTGGCTCTGGGCGTCTCGTAAGAATTCCGAAAGTCAAGAAAAAAAAAAAAAAAAAAAGAAATTTCCATATTTCGGTGTTCTTCGTTTGGAAGTTTTTCCGAATGGCTATGTAGACTTTCGGGAAAATACCATTTCGAAAAATGTTCATCCGGTAATACTCGAATTATGGAAGGTTGAACTTGCCTCTGAGAGACGCACGGTTTTTGCAGCTTGATTCTGTACCGAACTTACAGGTTGAAATAATTTTGTCGAAATAATTTTCCCGAGGATTTCGCGTTTCTATTTCTAATTAACTAATTAGCTAATTAATTTTCTTCCGTTATTATTATATATTACCGGCGTAATACAACCCTCGAGAAAATCTCTCTTCGCTTATTATGTGTGTAGGTGTGGGTGTAGCTGTTTACATAGGGTGTTGAATGAATTTTGACAAGTGACATGACGCGTCCAAAAAAATACACGAACAAAAAAAACGAGAAGAAAAGGAAAGAAAAATATAAATAAATACTAGACGAGAAATATGAAGGAAAGAGTAAGGCACACATCGTTCTGATGGGTCAGAAGAGAGGAATGAAAGGATGGAGATGGGTATGGGCAGTTCTCTAAGTTGGTCATAATAACAATCAGATAAAGGCGCTTATATAGGAAAGGCAATAAGATTAGGAGGCATTAGGGGATTTGAGCTTGTATAAACTTAACCCGTAGTATAACGAAACGAAACCGCTGAGAAACGAGATACGACTTTAGTATATCTAAACATCAATTAATCCGAGTTTCATTCAGCTACGTACGTCTCGTATAGACGAGAGAGTCGAGATGAGAAGGAGATGTTTGAACTGAAATTTCAAACATTTCTAAAGATAATTTATTTAAATTAAAGGAAAACTAGTTTATATTTTATTTTTTCAATTTCATTTTACCCCATTTTTATCATTTTATTATTTTCGTAAAAGTAGATGAAATAATGATAAACAAGGCGGAATAACGCTGCCTGGTTATTCTGTAGCCATGTTTGATATTATAGATGATATAAGGAGGAAGGTTTGCCTACCCTACATGGGAAATGAAAAAACCAAAGGAAACTGTACCCAGATGTATTTCAAAGTGCAGATAGGGCAGGTGGAACGTTTTCTCTTCACTTTGTAGCTCTATAATGATGTCTGAATCGCTATCCTTTCCGTGTACGGATATGAGATTATATATCCTACGAAGCGGAAAATTAAAGCACACAAGATGCATAATGGGGAAAAAATAAAAAGTAAAATAAAACAAAATTTCAATTATCTATTTGACGTGGAAATTATCGACTATTCTGGGTCTAGTCGATGTTCCGAATTTGTATATTAGCGAGTCACAGTTTTTCGAGAGGGCATTTCCCCGGAAAACTTTCGACCGAAGAGGACCGAATATTCGAAATTCGGAAATGTCATTCATTCAGTGCTTAGTAATTTTCTTGTAAAAAATAAGGTTTCAAAAATTATACCAATTACTTACGACGTCCTTGAGTCTTCGATTGAAGTATGCAGAATGGGTTTTCGATTAGAACGGAGTATTTTTGTCCCTGAAATAGATCGACATTTTTTGACCTTTGGAACCTTCGGGGAGAATTTCTGAAAATTCTGAGCCTCATCCCGGTCCGATTTATCCCCCAACGTACAGTATATTTAATTTTCATCTATTTTCTACTCTGAGCTCGATGATCCAAAGTTAGAATCCCAAAGTACTTTACCGCGTGGTAACAGCTGCCGAATTCAAATGACACATAAACATCCGATTCGCGTTAAGAGGTGATAAAAAATCAAATTTCGATTCATTCGTCGACTCGATTGTCTGTTTAATTTTTTTCTCCATTTTTCTTCCACTATTCTAAGTCATACATATTATTACATTGAATCACGCATCGATTGGACTTTTCCAAACAAAAAAAAAATGAATAAAAAAACGATCAAAAATTTTTTAACCATACGTTAACATACATATCGTTATTATTCCAATTTTTCAAGTGATTTCAAATCGGTATCCACTCACTGTACCTGTATATGATCACCTATATTACACACATACGTATATATATATATATATACGTATAGCCAATTATTATTTATGAGGAATAATATTTGGACTGCCAAAATCGATTGAGTCAGGCTATTGATAAGCATTAGTTATTAATTTTGTTTGACCAACAGCATCGAATACAGAAGTTTCAATTATCAGATATATCTGTATATAGTTTTATTTATAGTCTAATTAATTTGGGAAAAAAAAAAAAGAAAAAAATTAATTACAGTATAACTATACACACATTATATACATATATAGCTGTAAGTCGAAGTGCCTCGCCACTCAAAGGTTCGTTAAGCTTTCTAATTACCCGGGATCATATAGGGCGCCAGGTTTTTTTATTTTTATTTTTTTTTTCATTTCATTCATTCGTTCACTTTTTCATCTAATCATTTTATTATGATCACCCAATCGGCCGATAGACGAGAATACGTATAAAAAATTCCGAGAGGAAAGAAAAAAACATGTCCTTAAATTTTGTTTTTTTTTTGTTTTTTATTATTATTATTATCTGGAAATTGGCAGAGTTCAGATCGCCAGACTTGGTATAGCCTGGATTGTTTTGTTCGCTGCGGTTATTGTGGTCCAGGTCACAGACCCTGCGGGTATATGCTGATCATTGAGGAATAAGGTGGGATTACGTCACTCGATATCTACCTACGTACCCTGTACCTTGCTTTTACTTTGCGTTTGCGTTGTATACAATCTAATCATCTGGGTACGACGATGATGTAGAAATCATATTGGTAGAAGAATCGATGTGGGTATCTATATCTCTCGACGCTCTCTATATGTCCGTCCATATATTTATAAATCTGCTGTAGAAGGAGAAGAAATTGGATTTCGAATATGAGAAAGAAGCGGTATCAAAAAGACTGTTTATTTATATATAGAGAAACTTTCTGTATATATATATATACTGTAGAAGATATTAAACTGAAACTAACTTAACGTGCATCTGATCATATCGAGAAAATCCTTCTTTTCAAACTCAAGTTTCACTTAGTCTTTGGATATTTTATACATTAATCTACTACGACCCTTCGTGCATCTATAATTCTCTGTGAAAATGTGAAAAATTGTATAATACTTGACTAGCAAATTCGAAAATTCGATCGGATTAGAATTGGACGAATTCTCATCGATTGAAAAGAAAAAAACTGTTCCCGGATCAATGCTATTTTTCAATAACTCAAAAACTACGGCGCCGGTGAAATCGAGGATCTGATCGGCCCTCAGACTACGAAACGAGAGTTGAAATCCGGTGATTCGTTGTCGAGACAGTCGGGGATTTAGTGAAAAATTGTTCATTATCGAGGATATAATGATGCGACGTAATTTTCGTTATTTATAACATCGAGTGTTTTCGATCTGGTATACACCGGGATTCAGATTTAGTGGACCAAAATTTTGGGGCTGGATTTACCGCGAAAATCTCATACTAAATTTCCTTTACCGAAAATTCGAGGGACCGATAGTTTCCGAGATACGGAAGATCTTAGTTGACGAATCGCGGAGCGTATAAGTCGCACAGACTGGGCGCCCGCTCAACTCGCGCTCATGGTTAGCCCAGTCTGAGTCGCCTATGAGTCATGTGATCGGTCGACTAAGATCTTACGTAGTTCGGAAACTATTGGTCCTACGAATTTTTGGCAAAGGAAATTTAGTTCGAGAATTCGGCTAGGGATCTACCCTCAAAATATGGACTGGCCAACCTGAATCGCTCTGTATATAAAGCGCTTGTTGTTAAAGAGCTTAAGCGCCAGGACCAGAGAGAGAGATATAGCGAGTCGGGTGGCTGAAAATTGTGAAACGTGACAGAGATCACGTGAAATAGCGCGTGCAGTGGAATAATAATAAATTATAATCGACAGGACGAGGTTAAACATTGAAAGCCAGAAACTGGCCGGCAGTCCAACGGGTAAACTTGTGCGTTCGCATAAAACAAACACATGGAATCGCATAGGATATAGTAGAACAGCGCGATGGCGTTTTAGTAGAACGCGCGGCGCATACGTCACGAAATTATGTATGCGCTATAAATTTACCATATTTCTGCGCAAAACACGGTCAGATTATAAAATCGACGGCATCGGCCCATTTCGAGATTGAATTGTAGATATTAACTAAAAATTCATTAAGCTCGTTCGATTCGGCTTCCGCTCCGGTTCTACGCTACTATATCTGATTTATACCTTCACTAGGTTATAACTTTTTCAACGTTCTCGCTCTATACACACTTCGCACTCCCCTGTCAAATTATTTCATATTTTTACCTCTTTTACCCAATTTTTCATTCATTACAAATCGGCAGTACGGTTTTATCTCAGTTAAATATCATTCGGGTTACTCCACAGCCTCCAGCGATCTTTGACCGTTGATAATTCGATACGGAATCTTGTTCGCCGATCTTTGAGACTGACGAAATTTTTTCAAAAATTCATTCGGATCTGAAATGCCGAGAACCAAAAGATTCGCTGATATCATCGATGAAACGATATCAAAAAATTTATAATAACGTTGGATCGCCTCGTCGTGGCGCCATTTCGTTGTATTCGTCTGATTGATTAAAAGGGAATTATCTCTCCCGAGAAATATATTGCAATCGGTTCTTTTCACCGAGTGGTTTATACATTTCTTTTTTCTAAAGACGGATTTCATCGAAATCCGTAGATAGGTAGGTATATAGTATATTCACGATTCTTTACTATTAAAGACGCAATTAGACGTTCACTGTGATATCGTGTGCGGAATTGGTTCGTCACAAAGAAAGAGCTTAGCCAGCTAGCCAGTTATTTATCAGCAAAATCCCCGAGACGGAGATATACAGGGTAATTCAAATCGAGCAGGCCATATTTCGAGGGTAGATTCCTCGCGAAAATTCACGACTAAATTAACTTTACCGTAAATTCGAGGGACCCATAGTTTACGAGCTACGAACGATCTTAGTTGACCAATCGCGGAGCGTATAAGTCGCATAGACTGGGCGCCGCTCAACTCGCGCTCATGATCAGCCCAGTCTGAGTTGTGTGATCGGTCGACTTTGATTTTCCGTAGCTCGGAAACTATTGGTCCCACGAATTTTTGGCAAAAGAATTTTAGTGTGAAAATTCGGCAAGGAATCTACTCCCAGAATATGGCTGGCTCAACCTGAATCACCCTGTATAAATATAAGGAGAGAAATAAGCTGTTGTAATTTGATTGGAATGTCGTAATCTCCTGGGCTCGGGGTAGGTACCTACATCGAACGACGTCTTATTGAAAATGAAGAACCGAGGTAGCTGGTTCGGTTGGAAACTCTAACGAAACCGGGAGCCGGAAGACGGGAACCGGGAAAGTTAAGAGGCTTAAAAGGAAGATGCGACGGTCCGTCTGCTCCGGAGAATACCTAAGAGTAACGGGTGAAGACGTAGCGAAACGTACTTGCCGAGTAACAAACGTCGCCGACAAAGTTCTGATAGTAATAAAACCGGCGAAGTTATACTCTTAAATGATAATGTCCTCGATAGAAAGTTGCCATTAGTGATCCTTAAAGACTTGGTTTAGAATCTCGCGCGGGTCAAACCGGTGATTACTTTCCACCCCAATCTGCCTATACTATTAGATACGTATACCTCTGCCGTGTCGAAACCGAAAGCTTTTCGGTGTTCTTCTTCTGGTGCCTCCGATCGGATTGAGCGACGATCTTTATTCGTTTTAGTTTTTTAATTCATTTTCGGATCCAGGTACCATCGTCGTTCCACTTTGAAGACGACGGCCTTACGGAGCGAAAATAATTGTCGAAATAGGAATTCGGCCTCGAAGCACCGGGCGACAGTGGCAGCAATTTCGAGTGGCAATTTCGGAAATCTTTGTTTCTCCTGTATCTATACTAATTGGAAAATCCCCCGGGCGTGGGTAGGTACGGTTTATTGAAATCCTACTCTCAAAGAGAAAATAACAGCACCGAGTGACACTGTCCTCTCTATTTTCACAAACTCGCGGCCGTTTCCCCACAGTAGCGTAGTAGCAACCAGTGGCGTTCGTTCTTAATTAGAAAGCCGAAGAAAGGTGAAGAAGAAGAAGGAGAAGAAGAAGAAGAAGAAGAAGAAGAAGAAATTAATAAAATAAAATAAACCAAAGCGAAGAAAATTTCCGCCTCTATAATTCGTGCGAATGAAGATATAGTTTCGAATTAAAAGGGACGAGAGTTCGCGGTTACCCGCACATAGTACGTTTAGGATTTCGATCGGTCGGAATGATTTGCACCCTGATGTTTGATAAAACCGAGAGTCTAGAGCGAGGGTTTTGGTCACGGGTGGGAATAGGTTTCAGGTGAGAAAAAATTCATCCGAAACTAAATCCGAGGTTCGTCGGAGTCATGAACCCGGCGTTATCGCCCCTCAGGATCCGTGCAGGAATCGATACAGTGTTTTTTTTTTTTTCTCGTCGTAAGGGGATGAGGAAAAAAAATTTTCGCTCTCATTGGCAGGGAATAGACCATAGAAAAATGTGAAAAATGTATAGGTGATTCGGCGCCAAATCGAGCATCGAAATTTTTTTTTCTCCTTTTTTCGTCCTCAACTGTTTCTACCATCTGAAACGACCGTTTCTGAATAACGAACGACTAATCAACGGCTATCTAATAGATCATAGAGAAGTTTTTACCGGGTCTACGATCCTTCCCGAACTTGTCCGAGGGTCGTCGAGTCGCACGCTACCATCGCCGCGGATTTCAATGGCTTCAGTACCGAGCCGCGCCGGGTCAGGACTCGACGTGAAAATATATTCCTGCATCTCGCGTACGGATTGAAAGCGATTATACACGTATAGGAGGAGCACGAGATACTGTATCGTATTTTCTCATTTGATACGGGGATATATATAACGTTAATGAGCCTGCTGATTTTTTTTTTTTTTTCCTCCATTCATTAATTCACGATTATAAAAGAAAATCAAAATTTCAAATTTTCAAATAGGAAAGAGAGAGAAGAAAAAACGAACAATTAAAAAATTAATTTAATCAACATTTTGTTCGAATATTGATAATTAAATATTGATTATTATTATTATTCTTTAATCATTTAATACAACAACTGAATTCGAAGAAAATAAGAAAAAAAAAAACTTTGTTTTTCATAAAAATATCGTCTAATATGAAAAATTAAAAAATTCAAATTAATTTTCGTCTACTAGTTATTGATAAATTATATAATCAATAAGTTCATGTATCGTTGATCGATTCGAAAAAGGCATAAGGGCAAAAAACCGAATAAAAAAAAAAAATGTAAATAATTTTTGAAAAATTTATCAAATCGATGTGACGAAAGTGGTGAAAACTCTGAGGTTGATATGTGAATCTGGTATCAGATGTGCGTAAGATGTTATTCCGATTCTGAAATAAAAAATAAATGTAAAATCAAAAAATTAACAAAATTGTGATAATGGATAAATATAATTTTGATAAGTTTTGTTAATTGGCTATCGCAGGGCGGGGGTCGATGTAAACGTCCGTCTTTATTAAGGGGGTGGATATAACAACAGGTGCGCAAAGTACAATTAGACAAATCGTGATTATGACTAATTAGCACCAGGCTGGGGGGTGGGTTGGGGGTGGGTTCGGTGTGGATGTGGGATTGTGTGTTCTTGTACTTGTACTTGTGCTCGTACTCGTGCTTGTGCTTGTGCTTGTGCTTGTGCGGTGGTTATCGTTATACACAAATTACAGATACGTAGGCGAAAACGAAATGATGTGGTCGTCTAATATCACTGTTACGACAATAATTCTGTTACTAAGATACATAGACGAGGCTTACTCACAGGATGATTTATCCGATCTTGATAAACCGAGTAAGTATAGTATATAACCCGATACATTCCTAGCAACGAAAAATTTGAAATAAAAATGAAAAAATATCTATATCGCATATTTCACAATATTTTACATCATTTTTCTCAAAACCTTGAAAGTTTGAAAAAATTTACCAAAATTTCGTTCCTTTTTTCTCAGGATTCGATGAGACGGAAAATTAGTTCACAACAATCTCATAGAACCACACATTTTATCCACTTCAATCAATTACTTCGCGATATCGTAAATTATTGATAGGATTTTGAATTTTTTTTTCACAAATCGAAACTCAAGATAATTAATTTGATCACTTATTGGTTCCGATACGATCGATACAGCCCGAGCTATTAAATACTGAATGAATATACATGCGCGCGAATTTCAATATTCGAAGTTTTTTGGATCTATTTCGGGGAAATGCCCCTTAAAAAAAAAAAAAAAACAGAAAGAAAGGAAAGAAAAAAACTACCAGAATATAAATTTTTTTTCTACGAAAAGCTGTACGAAACGTCAAAATTTTCGGAAAGATTTACCTGTCTGAGAAAAAACGGCAAGAGGAAGAAAAAAAAATCTTTTTTTTTTCTTCATCATTTTTGTGCATTTTCATCACGTAGCATAATTCCTGATTTCTTACGTTGTCCCGCCTCGCTTAGCTCGGCTACTTTTCATTCGTCATTGCGGGAGGGATGCGGGGGTGAAATCGTGACGGAGATTTCGTCGTTTTACCATATTTTACCCTTTTTTTTTTCTTTTGTTTTACCCTCTTAATTTTCCTCGTATTCGACTACCGGTGAAATGGAGAAAATGATGAAACGCACGGGTAATAGGTTTTCGTAAAAAATCCGCAATTGAGAATTAATACTCTTACGAAATCAGCGGATATCAGCCCGCCGACACTTTAACGAGCAATTAATAGTCAACTTCCGCTCATCCACCTGCACCTATACCTACTCCAGGGGTAAACTTGATAGATGAGGGTTGGGATCGGAGGAAAGGTTCAAGAGTAATCGTAAATTTCTTCAGTAGTGACGCGTCTACAGCACCATGGCTACGCCGAGTGTCGACGTTCGGACCTATACCTACTAACCATCCCTTAAGTAGTAGCAACTACAGGCACCAAACTCACCCTCAACATAACGAATTCGGACCTTTTTCCATCGAGTTTAAAATTTCTTTTTTTTTTTTATTTTCTGCCCTTTTCCTTCCTTTCTTTCGAAAATTTCAAAATGTGTAAAAGGGCAGAAGAGAGAGGAGACAAAAAAGTGATATTCAGGGGCGTAAAAAATTCATCATTTCATCAGAAAGTAACTAAAACAGTTCCGTTATTCTTTCACGATCGAGAAGGTTGATGCGGATTCCTTTTCACAAATTGATCAATCCATCAGTATATACGTCAGAGACTTTCGATTGGAATCGATATCTTGACTGATTTCATTCACGAAATCGAATAAATTCGAGACAGTCAAATTATTTCCCAGATTGAATAGCCCGTATCGTTAATACGCTTTGACGATGTCTCGGTCATAGAAGAAGGAAGAGGGTGGCCCGAGGAGAGAGGTTTTTTTTTTTTTTTTTTTTTTACCCCAAATATGATTACGGATCAGAATTTGAGATTTTTTGATTAAATTTCCGTCTAATTAGCGTAAACACAAAAAATCCATTCAGTGACAAATAAACGTATAAAAAATCCTAAACTATATTATGTATGTAATATCGAACGATTGCGTGGCGGAAGTAGGGCCGTTTGGCTTTTGTCGATATCAGAGAAAAAATAAGAAAAAAGAAAAAAAAAGATCGCCTTTTCAACAGCCCGGAGTAGGTATAATAAAGAGGAACGCACATAAGAAAAAAAAAAAAAAAAAAAAGGTAAATTGAAGAAAAAAGAAAAAAAAAAGCATTCTTTTTTTTACGAAAACGAAACACGTTTCTAATAACGGGCCGCGAAAGTCGGTGTCTTCTTTTTCCCGGTCGTACAGCACGGTGTGTCGTATCTGAGCGGATTCCTTTCGAGCATAATAAATGACGGGGCATTAGGCACGCGGTGATCCCGCGCAGGTTATTTTCCTTTTTTTTCTCTATATATTTTATTTTATTCTAGTCTACCGCATTTCTTCTTCATTTTTTATCTCATCTCGATTCCGACGTCTTATGGCCACGAGCAGTTTATGTATCTATATACACACGAGAGTCTCACGCAAAAAAGTAATTAGCCTGCCACGTCATCTCTCTCTCTCTCTCTCTCTCTCTCTGCTGTATACGGATATACCCGCCATAGAGTCAGAATTCACCTGCAGGATCTCCCGCTGTCATCCTTTGTCAAGATGAAGAGTCAAGGCCGTGCAGGTTGTAGGTACAGCTGAATCGCGATTTACTATACAGAGGGATACATACAAGGTGATTCAGCCCGAATGGCCCATATTTCGAGGGTGGATTCCCCGCGAAAATCTGAGAATAAATTTCCTTTACGAAAAATTCGAGGGACCGATAGTTTACGAGATACGGAAGATCTTAGTTGACTAATCGCGGAGCGTATGAGTCGCATAGACTGGGCGCTCGCTCAACTCGCGCTCATGATCAGCCCAGTCTGAGTCGCCTGCGAGTTCTGTGATCGGTTGACTGAGATGTTACGTAGCTCGGAAGCTATTCGTCCCACGAATTTTTTGTAAAGGAAATTTAGTCGCAGAATTTGACAAGGAATCTACCCTCGAAATATACTGAACGAATATAAATCGAAAATCGCTACACCCCTCGCGTCTCTAATTCTCAAGTTTCGCTATAGCCTAAAAGACTTCCGGAGAAGAATCTCTCGCGATAATTTGACCTTAGTTTACACACTGGTTATTTCTTCTCTTCTTATATCCCTAAATGATGATTATTTATTTGTATTCGAAGATTGTATTCGATGAATTATATATACGTATCTCGGACTATTTTCATCGTTGACTTGTATAAAAAAATATACGAAAGAGTCGACGACTTACCTGTCCTCCATCTACAGCCTCCGTATCCAGCAGCTTATAATTTTAAGTACTTACCTATACCTAGCTAGGAGGGAAAGGAAACGAAGGACGTTAACGAATCACGTCGTTCAACATTTCTCTTGAATATTTCAATTTTCTGAATTCGTTACCGACCCTCACTTCCAGGGGTAGAATAAGGAGAAGAAGAAGAAGAAGAAGCCTTCACTAACCAATTACCTAATTCGCGTTGTCGTTGCCTTTTTCAATTAGCCTGGGATCATTAATTGGCTTGAAAAGAAACATCCACTCTCTCTCTCTCTCTCTCTCTCTCTCTCTCTCTCTCTCTCTCTCTCTCTCTCTCTCTCTGTCTCTCTTCTCGGTCCCTAAAATTCATCTTTCGATTCCCTCTTCCTCTCTCTCTTTCTCTCTTTTTCTCATCTTACTGAGAAATCTATCGAAAAAAGACAAAGAAAAAAAAAAAGAAAAATGTAAAAAAGCTACTAGATAAAGAAAAGCGCGCGAGAGCGCGTCAATCTTGCGGAACCAAAGATAACATTTTCCTTTTTCTCAACAGCTGTACATAAGTAATGATCATTTCTTTGAAAGAAAATACCTACCTATATACATCCCAAAATTACTGTTATTTCCTACATTACATAAGTTATATATTTATATATATATAAATGGTTTTGGGCTGGTTTTGGTCCACCGCGTGCGGCTGTTCGACAAACAAACTTTCAGTACACAATATCTATATATATATATATTCATGTATGTGCCTCTAGGACCTATGTAAACGTGGTTTGTTATCATTATTAGTGTCACTACGCTCTTCGTATTCATTTTTTATTTTTTCTACTTCTAAATAGATGGAAAATACGCTGCGGGACATTTTTCTCTCGTAGAGATACTCAGGTCTAGTGACGTTGTACTTATATTACCGAGGTGGTAAATGGGCAGGTAAACTATACGTACTGTACATATGTATATACGTATGTAACCTACTACCTACTTGGCATACGAATCAAAAGCGATAATAAAATTGCGCCATTCAATCCCGCATAAACATTAGGTCGTAAATTTAATGTCCCAAACTCTCGTCGTGTTCAATGAAGACGAAACGAAAAAAAAAATCGAAAAAAAAAACGTGTATAGGTACCTGTTTAGATGTTTTTTCTTTTTTTTTTTCGAATTTCCGGTTGCCCTAATCAAGGATACTTCACGGTTATTACATGGATCGATAAATGGGGAATAATAAAACTGGAAAACAAATAGTTTTATAGGAATAATTTTTAATTCATTTATAACGCCGTGTAACGATACCGATCGTTAGTTTAATGCCTAAAGTCGAAGACGTAAATCGCCTTGACACAAAATGAGAATAATAACTAAGCCAGTATACGCGTTCATGCGATTCTATGATCTATAATCTCGATCTAACGTGATAAAATCGGTAGGATATTCATGCCAGAGAATTTATTTTTGAAAAGCAAAAGAAAAAAAAAAATCGATCTCAACGAGCTAATTTTTCTTCTTTATCCCCGCTTCCTCGTGAGGAAATATAAGACAATTACGTTACAGTCGATACAGTATAACGTATATTGAGGATCGGTAAGAAAATCGTGAAAAAAATCGCCCATGTCTTGAAATTCGTATGTGGGATAAAAAATGGTTGGAAAAAAATTCAATAAAAATTACCACTGGGTATATGAATCGAAATTTTAAGTGACAGTCGACCAGTCAACGATATGGAGTGTTTCGTACATACCTGTTATAACCTTGCATCGGCGATATTACTCGTAACGTATTATAAGTATATAGTACCTTGCCTACATGGTATGAAGTGCCAGTCACTTTGGAGTTAGTGGCAATAAGAAGAGTGATTGTTCTCCTTGTTGTAACGGTATGTCTTATATACAATGAGCCGCTCGCGTCGTCGTAGTAGTCGCTTTATACCCATACCGATCTTTTTTCTTTTTTTCTTTTTTCTTTTTCTCCGGTTTATTTCGCACTACGGTTTTTACGCGAGATACAAAGTTACTTTTAATGACAATTGGAAAATTACCAAATATTATGGTCATTGGTTTATACCGATAAACGAGAAGACCTGCGCCGGCGTCCAATGTCGTTAATTATTACTCCGCGATCGTATGACAAGATGAATTTATATCGTGAGATCTCAGTATCGCTTTCTCGTATGGAATTCCAAAAGGCCTATATACCAATGTCAGAATGGGTATATAAGGTACCAGTAAATGTCCAAAGGTTGAAAATCTACGGCGGGTTATTAAATCGGCAATAACAAGTATATACGATCGTTAATTGCGGTGGTTTTATATATTTATCTGTGGTGAAAAAAAAAAAATTATTTTCTCATTTTCATTAGATTAATTTACAACCATATACCCATTTACAATCTCGTACATATATATGAGTATACACATCTTACGTCAGAAAGATCGGCGATCTCTTTTCAAAATTCTAGACTCGCGTCAATAATTGAACTGATGCTGGGCGATGGACCAAAGAATGAAGAATCGAAGCAGTCGTACAGCGATAGTTCCTTAGACTTGGAGTTAAGGTTCGACATTATTTTCTATAGGATAGAAATAAACGAGAAAATCTTCTTTTTTTATTTCCTTCGTTCTTTCTTTCTTTTTTTTTTTTTTACGTCCGACCGATCGTTGGTCCGATATCTTGCCGGATTTTGCTGCTATTACTGCCGAAGAGAACCAGCTATCAAGAGTAGAAAGTTCGTTTCATTTCATTTCATTTCGATTAGATTCGATTCGATCCGATCCGATCCGATCCATCTGCCTGACGAAAAAAAAAGTTGATAAACCGCTGCGGTATAGAGCTGCAGGGAGGTAGTTCAATGCTCACAATCTCTCTGCAGGGACACGTATAGAAGTACCATTCGATTTCTTTCATTTCCGAAAATCGATTGGTTTAATTGTACGCTTTTCACCGTTTGGAGTAAAAACCAAAGGAAATAGAAACAAAAAAAAAAGAAAAAAATCTAAAAAAAAAAAAAATAAAATAACCCCTCGATAAAAGGGTAAAAATGGATAGCTGCGACACTTATTTTCAACCGGTTGAAAAACGATTGCAAAACAATATAAAAGAGAGAAACTGGCGAGCGGACGAACTGGTATGTATTGTGTATGTGGGTATGTCATACGGTGGTATGAGGGGGATAGGGCGCGATGGTAGGGTGCGAAATAGAAAGAAAAAAAAAAAAATAGAATAAAAAAGAGAAAAATTCAATTTATTTAACCCTCGAAAGAGAAAATGGTCCGTGTACAACGCCTATATAGGTATAGGTATAGGTAGAAATGACGTTGAACGGCGTGAACTGAACCGAACCGAACCGAACCGAACTGAACTGAACTGAGCTTTGCGGTATAGGCGAAGAAGAGATGAAAAAAAAAGAAAATTGAAATTTTTTTTTCATTGAATAGAAAAAACATGAAAAAGAAAAAAAGAAAAAAAAGGGATGAAAATAACTGCACGATGACAGGAAATAATTTTTGTTCCACTTTTTTCTACCCCCAATTTTTTTCTTTTTTTCTTTTCTGTCAAATATTGTTTTAATCTTTTTCGAAACCCCGGTAGTTACGAGTCTCATTACCAGGGGTAAACCCTTATGCTATTATTTTAAGAATCAAAATCCCAAAAGCTATAGATTCGAAGCTCGAAATTCGGGCATATATACATATATTCAATCGGTGCTTAATAACTCGCACTGTATTAATCGTATCGGTACCGATAAGGGGGTGAAATTAATTGTCTTGAAGTGAACTTTTTTGTAGAAAAAAAAAAAAAAAAAAAAAAACAGTTTCAAAATCGTAGCAATTATTTATTACATCGTGAAGTCTGCATCGATTCAAGTTGACCAAAATTTTTCCAATTTTTTGTCTTTCGGGATTTTCATCTTGTAAATTTGAAGCTTTCCGAAAAATCTGAATCCTTTTAAACGAATTGGTAATTTCAACCGTTCTGAACACTGAAAATTTCGAACTTTGACCCAACCCCTATGATACCAAACCCCATATAGCTTAATGAAACGAAAATTGTAGTTCGATTTTTATCTGATTGATGTATCACGGCCATTAGCGCAAATCACGGGATCGCGGAGGACCACGTTTGAGTGAGTTCAACTCTTTTTTCCCTTCCTCTTTTTCACCCCTATTCTCTGTTCGATTCGGTTGTATTGCTCGCGTGGGTGGGTATGGGTGGGTATCAATCACCCCTATATACCCGTTATTGGATTAGTATTTTTAGTGTTCATTTCCTCGACTAACGTTTATATACCTATGTACCTATATACATATGCTATATACGCAAGTTTCCAACGCGGGATTGAATCACTTTGATCAATTATTGAATTAACGTTAATTTCCTTTAATTTTCTTTTTTTTTCTTCTTCTATTCCTTTATTCTTCCTTCTTGCAATTCCTCCCTTACTCGCATCTCCCAGGCATACTTACATCGGCCTATTGTCGCTGCAGTACATCACGTCTTTGTATTGCAATTATTTACCCGCCTGATTCGCACCCTACGAGACAAGAATACGAATAAAGAAAATAATCCCGTCATGGTCTCGGCGCGCGGGTGGTTCTATCTGCGCCAAAACCCACCCAACCACCACCTAGCACGAGCAAGGGTAGGATTTAGGGTATATAGAAACGTCGTTCGATACTCGAGAAAAACCAACGGCAAACTGCCAAGGCGGAAGAAAATAAAATATAAATAAATGAAAAACGAAGAAAAAAAAAATTTTACATAGTACATAGTATATACGGCCATTTATACATCAGGGAGATCCTTAATTATATCATATTACAATTTCGATGCTTCTATGGCCCAGGACGTCTCGAATTTTTTTTTTTTTTTCAAAAATAAAAACGTATCCAAAATTCGAAAATGCTTCAATCGAGAATCGCCCTATGAAAAAGTTGGGGAAAAAGTTTGTGTACTTCAATTCCTATAGACAGCGTGTTGAAAATCGATAGCCGCGAAATATCGGAGGTTTTTTCTTGGTATAATCAGGCTCAGAATCACGTTGTTAAAATTATGAAAAACGGACAGTTTCCCTAGTCCATTACCTAGTTGGACACTCGGAATTCCGACTTATACGAATATAAATTATGATTTTTTTTCGAGATTGGAATTAGCGCACAGCTGTGGGTGTACGCATACACGCAATGCGTATAGCACCATGGATTTCACTCGGGGATGAGATATAATGAAAAGAAAATAAAGAGGGTGAAAAAAAAAAAAAAAAAAAACACAATGCGGTCGGATCTATGCAGAGGAGCCAATTAATGATCGTAATGAGTATAAATTATAATTAAAGTTTGTAATCTCGTTACATGCGCCGTGACTGCCACGGTTAAAACTCTCCTCCCTCTACTACCCCATCCCTTTGCTAATTACGCGGGTTATATATTTCGCTTATAATATATCCCCAGCCCGTATATATAATAGCGATTTTTTTAATCCTTCGGACTCCGGATTATTTTACGGAACGATTTCGGTCCCGATATATCAGGAATCGTTTGAAATATGTTCTCCGGTTTATATAAGACTTCGAAGAAAGCATGCGGGTTCGTACCGTAAAAAATCATATGGAATCGAAATTTCGCATGGTTTTCTTCGCCTCAAAGTTCCCGGTGCGATTACATCGAATTTCTTTAATTAAAAGCGAGAAATCGATTTCCAACAAGAACGATATCGTAGGTATAATTATTAGCCACGAATCACGTTCGGAAGTTAACGAATTATTATGCAGCTTCGATTACGCGGATAATTTTGCTTGACCATTCAAAGCACCGGGGCATATTCTGTACCCTGGCTTTTCCGCGCTGTATAGTTACTCGATAACCTTACGTGAGCAGGTATAATATACATGAGGGGTTGCATTCGGCTCTATAACTGTAACCGAGCTAAAGTTTTCCCTCTGCAATTCCAGTAGTTGGATTTTCTCTGCTTCATACTAGGTGAAACCTTATCATTTCAGAGTTAGCTGGACGCTTGTAATTGACCATTATCCTTTATAATACGCGTCGAAACGTTAAACCCCCTTTACCCAGAGCCATGGGTGCAATTTCGGCGTAATGATTATCATTACTTTCGTATTGAGCCCCGAAATGAGGGAAAATAAAATCCGAAATACGGAGGGCAGAATGAGAAACGGGGCTTTTGTTTCTTGATCGAACTCAGCCCGGTAAGAAGCTCAATGGTTTAACCACCGCCTGAGCCTTTTTCGCCGTTTTCATTGTTGTCCCGGTTAAGGACCGGGCCAAAAAGCTCGAAACATCGTCCGCCTGCAGGAGAAAAGGAGAGCCTTGTTTGTTTAATATAAACAAAAGGATACGCGCTCCGTTTTTTTTCTTTTTTTTTTCTTTCATTTTTTACGTTCCAAGCGAGGAGTTCGAGAACGCGATCCCTGAAATATGAAGAAACGACGTAGCGTCGTCGCGTTCTCGTAACGAACAAAAGCCTTCGGGAAGCTGCTGCGGGATGGCCACTTCTTTTCTCATTTTACCTTTTACCTTTTACCTTTTACCTCTTACCTCTTACCTTCATCCTGTTCTACGTGGGTATCCACGCAATGACGAAAAGATAAGAGAAAGGGAGGGAAAAGTCACAGAGAAATAGAGAGGGATAAGGGATGGTAATAATTGCGCGCTGAGGGATCGATATCGAGTATACTTTTTTCATCGTGACTCGCATCGACTTACCCGACCATTTAGAATTCTAAGATTCGACGATATCCACGTGGCTGTAAAGTATTCGGGGGTTTACAGAGCCTCGAAAGTCGTTCGAAACTCCACCCGACACCCGACACCCAACACCCCCTTGCATTATCGAACGTTATAAGGAAATAACGATAACCCCTCCGACCGGAATGAAGATATCGTCGTAGGAATAAAACGGACGTGTTTCAACGATAACGATTCGATCGCTTCTCGAATCTGAAACTCACAAGATTTTACGATTTAATAGAATGATGTTTACCCACCCTTGAGAAAATCACGATCTCGTCATCTAATCGCATATTCCGATATTCTTTCGCCCAACCCCCCCACCGCGTTTATCCTTAAGGTCTGCTCACGCGGTTCACGATTCGAATTACTTTATCCGAAAAAAAAAAAAAAATTCTTCTCTTCTCTTCGATAAACGCTGTTTCCTATTTTTTTTTTTTTTTTTACTCATTTTCTTAAGAAGGAGAAAAATAAAAATATATACGACGCATGCAACAATATTCCTATTTACGATCCTCCCACACCGACATTCTGTACTTTATCTACTCCATTTCCGGACACTAATTGTACAGGCAATTAAATTTACGATTTATAGTAATTGCCGTCCGGCTTTACTACCGCCCACCTCCGTTGGACGTTTTTATTTATTTATTTTTATTTTTATTTTTTTTTTATATTTTTTTATATTTCCCTTCTCTCTCTCTCTCTCGCTCTCTCTCTCTCTCTCTCTAGGTATGCAGGCACGTTTTATAGACGATCCTGTTTTATTACCACTGCACAACGCGACACCAGCTCCGAGCTGGCGAAGCTCACAGACAAAAATTTGGTAATTTTGGAGAATCGTATCATAGCTGGAAAGAAAAAAAAAAAAAAAAAAAAAATGTACATATATTTATTTTTACAATATTTTATGATTATACTTGGATCTTTGAGGGATCCTCTCCATGGGAAAAATAAATCGTCGATATCCGATCATCCCTTCACGCTAGATATGATCGATTTTGGAGAAAAGCTTAATGACCGAAAAACTAGCACGCCGATGAGATTGGACATTGCGTAAACTAATAGAAGACTAATGGATCGAGTGATTTGAAAAATTTGATCAAATTTTAGTTGAGAAAGATCTTTGCAGGGAAAAAATCTAAATTCGAATTGGGGAGGTTGAGAATAGTTTAAAAAATAAAAAAAAAAACGGAAAACCGCGTGAATACGATTTCTCGTAAAAATGAATTCTACAGATCTTCGGGGCACATAACCCACGGCTTTTGGTAAAGTAGGTGGAAGTATGGTCGGAGAGGTACGTGATGGTATCGAGTAGGTGGTATTCGTTTGGGGCGACAGCTGGTCCCATTTGGTGTCTCCTTTGGTGGTTTTAACGGGCAGTCTTGTATGCCGGACGCGTGCCAACCCCTTTACTTCGCGTCGCTCAACTCGGTGCAGGCGTCCCATGTCGTCGACGCGACACGGTCTCCTCTCCTTCTCTATGTCCATGGTTTCCCGGGCGACACGCCACCCGTCGTGAGAACTACGTTTTTCCTTTTTTTTTTTTTTTTTTTTTTTCTCCCCTTTTTTATCTCCCTTTTCTGTCCTGTCCTCCTTCTTTACCCCCGTGGCGTCGCGTCGCCCGACTGACGTAAGAGGCGTCGAAAACTCGTGTAGTATACGAAGTTAACACCACTTTGACACATGTTTTGATAATACGTAACGTAACGTGCGAGAGACTTTATTCCGTTATTCGGATAATCTCGGGTGGGAGTATCAACCCCGCGGCAATTTTCTTTCCACTCATTTTCCTCCTTTTCTCTTTATTCTTCTCCTCGATTTTTATTAACCTAAGATTCTCTTTGTAGTCGGTCTTGTAACCGGTCATAAAACAGAGGCTAAAAAATCTCTGTCGTGATGATATTTATGCCAAGGCCTTTGGCAGAAAAATGGGAAAATTAGAATACCACCGAGGTGAATTTTGGCAAATCCCCTAAATAAAGCGTACTGCCTTATACCCATCTACTCACTTACTCCGTTTCAATTCCATGAAGAGAAATCTCACGAATTAAGAGGCTTGTACCAATGAATTTAAGGGCGGAAAAATAAAAAAACATAAAAACTGACTCTACTCCTCAGGGGTTTCAAAGAAATTAACAGAGTCCAGATATTTCACGGTATAAATGATTCAGAGTCATTAAAATTTTGGTATTTTACTATTTCTCCAAAAGTCTGCAACGCATTATCGAAAAAGTTGAAAATTTCTTGAAAATTGAAATTCGCGGATGTGTTTATTCACTGTTCGATAACTCGGGCTGTATAGATCGTATCGAGACGACTAAGGGGTCAAATTGATCGTCTCGAGATCCACTTTTTGAAAAATGAAGTATCAAAATTCTACCAATAATTGACGACATCGTGAAGTCATTGATTAAAGTAGATAAAATGGGTTTCGATTGTAATGAACTTATTTTTTCTTTTTTTCTTGTAAATAGACCGAAATTTTCGGGTCTTTGGGTTTTTGGAACATCACTTGTCTCGAGTATAGAGATGGAAACAAGATCTTTGTTAAATGTAAGAGGAGAAGGAACGGCCTCGGTCTTGGCGAATACAATAGTCTGTTTAGAGAAATAGAGGTAATCTTCGGTTCGTTTCTCATTCATTCATCCCATTCGTTCATCCATTCATCCATTCATTCAGATGTTCGGCTTTGGATTGTTAGTCTTTCGATAGAGAATTCTCGAACGGGGCTTGCGACTTTGGTCCTTCACGTCGGGATTCGGCCTCGCAATGTCGACGAAGAACAAGAAGAAGAAGAAGAAGAAGAAGATGATGATGAGGAGATGGAGGAGCGGCTGAATAGACACGGGAGGCAAAGTTCCCGGTAGCTAATGATATTTGCTTTTAGTCGCGGCTTTCATATCTCCACAGACTCTGGGCGACTTATTCAAGCCCGTTAATTGGTAGCTGACATTAAGTACGGAAGAAGAAAAAGGGAGACACCGAACACATACAGATAGAGAAAAAGAAAAAGAAAAAGGAAAAATTCTCTCTCTAAAAGAAAGAAAAAAGAAAAAAAAAAAAAAAACTGTAACCGTGTGGTATACAAGGATTCGGTCATTAAACGGCAAACTGTAATTGGACGAGCTGTATAGCTGAGCTCACGCAGTATTACACCTGAAAGAATAATCCACTCATTATACTATACGAGGGCGAGGTGAAGTTTTCTTGAATTTCATTAAAAAAAAAAGAGGGGATTTCGCTGTTCGTTCAATTTATTCGTCTAATTACCTCGAAGAAATCTCGCCTTTTTAATCTACGCACGAATTAGTCTCTCGGTCGTTAAAAATTCTCACGCATATGACACATGAAATGTACTTATACATAATCCTTACGCGACGTCAACGCGACTGATGCCGGACGTTACGCAACGACAGACTCTCAGCGATTTTCCATTTACAGATAAGAGGGTAAAAAATTGATCAGCCTTAGCCTCGCATGCTTCCAACAAAATTGGATAATCAAAGTTGGAAGCGAGGCGAGCCCAGGTGGTAGTCTCAAATAGCTCCGCGTCTCCGTTCCGTGGCTTTTCTTTTCTTGCGTTTCCTTTCCTTCCGTTTCGTCCCACGCCGGGATAAGACTTGAATCGAAATTTCCCCGTTCCTAAACCAGACGAGCCAAAATCTCGAGTCGAAGGAAAAGAGCCTCGTGTCATCGTTTCGGAGCGTTCTTCTTACCTCGGAGAATTAATCACTGACATTTAAAGGGACGGAGATTGTCAGTCAAAAATATCGTCACACGTCAATGACCGATTTCCATAAATAGGGCTTTCCCATAAATTCTTATCCGCATCCAAGTTATGACGAATTTTGTCCTTTCGGGTTTCGAAAAAGGCGAAGATTCTCGATTTTTTAACTTTGTAAAAGAATAAAAAAAACCAAAATGTTCCGTCCGGAGTAAAGAGTTAGGATTACTTTTTTTTTGTTTTTTTTGTTTTTTTGTTTTTTATCCCAGTGGTTGAAGTGACGCGGAATTTCCCGTACATATGTATGGGTGTAGTGTTATAAGACAGAGAATTGCATCGAGTACGTGCACCAATCTTTTACCAATCTTTCTTCCGCGGCACGTGGTTATCTAAGAGTAATGCTGCAATATGTGTGGGCTGGGCGGTAACGTCGTCTATTTCACCCAACTGAAGTAAAACTTTCCCCATTCTTTAGAGGGACGCGTGTCGCGCATACGCTTTCGCGATTCGACTTACTCCTTCGCTCCTTACTCCTTATTCCTTATTCCTTACTCCTTATTCCGTTATCCTAGGTTATATATGTTCAGAAAAATATATATTTTTCATCGTGTCCGTTTGCCTCGTAGCTTATACTCCGTATCCACCTACCTACCTACCTGGCTACTTATCAAAATCCGTAATTTCATTCACAGGATATAATCACTGACGCGTTAATAAATCCCATCATAATTCTATACCATGTTATGCGATCAAACGAATGACAAATTCAATCCGTCTGAGCGAACGCCGCGCCGGGTACCCTTAGCCCCCGAATTATAATAATCATATCTTTAATTTCAATTAGTATCATGCTTTGAATAAAATTGATGTCCTTAAAGTACCGAAGAAATAATGACTCTGTAACTTATTACGTGAAACTGGCCCAAATCCGTTGAATTCTTTTTTGTTCTTTTTCTTTATACTATAACGCACCCTCTCTCTATTTCTCTCCCAAATTTTTTTTTTTTTTCTTTATCTCTTGTCTGTTTCCTTTTAACAGTTTATTCTCCACACTGGGGAAAATAATTTACCGAGCCAATTCGTCAGCTTGTAGATACGAAGGTAGGTAGGTAGGTAGATATAGCGACGACATTCGCCTACTCAGGTTTTAGAGGGTGGAATATAAAAAAAAAGAAAACGAAAAAGAAAAAGGGAAGAAAAGTAGTACAGTTTATTTCCTACGATGTACATGCATATATATACTATAGATATATATATAGTATATATATATATATATATATAGTATAGATGGTATGGGGTGGAAACATACATTTATGCACATATACATATGTGCTAGGAAACGTGCGAGGCGATGCCTGACGCCTCGGGGTATCGTGTGAATAATAGATTATATATATATACGTGTATATAATATATGTAATACATAGATGGGTCTGTTTTATATATTATATATGATAAACAAATATATATATATATAGCGAGAGAACCATCGGTCGTCAAAAATTTTTCAACGATATCAAACCTTTTTTGGTCGATAAATTTGAACCCCGTTTAAGGGGTGGATGGGCATATATTGAATGAATGACACCGCAGTGGCGTGAAAACAATTGTTTACTTTAGCTCGTCGAATGTGTGTAATAAAGTTTGATTACCTACCCCCGAACACCCGAATCGAAAAGCCCCCAACCCCCAACCCTATATTCAGTTTCATCTCCCTTTTTCCAATTATACCGAACACGAGAGAAATGCTCTGACAATTATTTGGCACCGCGTCCATCACACACGGTTTTTTTTTTTTTTCTTTTTTTGACGACGACGACGACGACATTGAAAAAAAAAGAACGCGTTTTTTTTTTTACTTTTTTTCACTTTTTTTCTACTTATGAACCACAAAATTATTGTACACGAGTAGTTCCCGCAGTACCAATCTTCCAGTGAAAGTCGCGTGTCTTTGGGGCGTCGTTTTTTGGAAATTTTTAAATGTAAAAAAGAAAAAAAAAAAAAGAAAAATGGGTTTTTTCCCGATTCCTTTGTTTTATTTAGTTCGTAATTTTTCGAAACGTTCGCTAGAGAAGTAGCGACGGAGGGAAATATTTCTAAGGGAATTTCAGAGATGAGAGAGGACCGCCTTAACGAGCTACCAACCACATAGATCTCTGTTGTATATATATGTATATATATATGTATATAATATAGGTATATAGATGTATATAGCTATATATGCGGGGGATGGAGGAAACCTGTCCGTCAAGATGATGAATCGCCGGCGAGGTACGCGGTGATAATTCGCGATTACAACCTTCGTGCCCTTCCTCAGTGGACCAGGGTAAATGACGCTTCACCAGTTGTTTATTAGCACCCTCCGCGAAGTCCCTTCGGGAAATACGAGCCTGGCACGTGGTTATACAAAAAGATACGAAACAGAAGATAAGATGAGAAAAAGAGAAGAAAAAAAAATTACAAAATGGTACATGCTTCTATCTGCCGTTTCGAATTCTGATATCGAAAAAAAATTCTTGAGTGAAAAAAACAAAATAAAAAAAATTAAAAAAATAAAAAAAAAAAAAGGTTCGTTCCACGTAGAGGAAAAGCGATTCATGGGTAAAATTTCGCGTTTATGTTTATTGCGCCGGGTTTTCTAAAGTAAGTAGAAACCGCGGTCGGGGCTGACTTTGGTAGGTGTAAGGAGCGACCTGGGAGCGCTTCGTCATCTCTGATAACTCCCGAACCCCCATACTTCCTATCCTTGGGGTTTCGTCGGGGTGGATGGTACACCGCAGTTATCTCAGCGAGCTGTCTTGAGGGATCAGCTAAGCTCTTTGCACCAGGCTTTCCGATTGGGAATGGGGTGCAGAGACTGTCGCCTGGTAGGTTGGAAAAAAAAAAAAAAACTTTTCTCGTTCCGAGGCTGCGGGGGGCTCAGATCCATTGCAACGAATCAACAAAAAAAAAGTTACTTTCACGTGTAGGAATTGTGAAGAGAATTTCGCAGTGGAATGGAATGAATCTCGGTTTACGGTGAAAGTAAAAAAGAATAAAGAAAAAAAAAAATCGCAGTTTAATTTCCTGCAACGGGAAATTCGTGAACGAAGGTGCAAAGCGGTGCCGTTCAAAATTTTGTTTTACTTTCGTCACCACAGCAGGCTTTTGGGCTCGCTGACAAATCCGTAACATAGGTTTATCGGACGAACAGGAAAAAAGAAAAAAAACTGAACAAAACTGAAAAGTTCCTACGTGGATTTTAAACACCCATTCATGGCGTCGTCCTCTTTAAGGGAGAATCTTGTATAAGACGAGGAATGCCGTCAGTGTTCTTGTCCTAGACGCGGACGGGACAGTGTGGGTGTGTAAGACTGTGCTCTGAAGCCTAATGGCGTAATGTGTCCTTTATGGAGGTCCAGCAAGCCATAAACCTTCCCTCAGTAGCGTGTGTCGAGAAGGTGCCCGGGGGTAGTAGGGAAAAGGACGTGGCCAGTTTCAAGGCTTCCTTAATTACGCGGCGGAGCAAGAAGATGGGCGAGACCGAAACTGTCGCTGTTTTACATTATTAACGTTCGTCCCACAGGAATGGGTCTCTTTAGGCTAATACGGGGATCGTTAAGCGCACTGAATCTTCGAAATTATTCTTAACCCCTCGTCCCAGCTAACGAGGGAATATCGGGTCAATTATATACGCGACGCGAGTCACACCTCGCACGATATTAAAACAAGGATTTATCCGGGTACCAAAAACGGCCTTTTTCCCGTACCTCAATTTCTTTCGCTGTATTCGACCGCCGCGCCGACTGTGTTTCACACTTTACTCCATTCCTCCATTTTTTATCCGCTCGTATATTTTCTCGTGATTATTCCGCCGATAGGAAACTGATGGATCATTTTTACCCTGAAAAATAACTGAGGTGTTTCTCGTGTAGAACCAGGGTACACAAACTACCCTACATCGGCGTTTGGGTAAACGATAAACCCTGTAGAAATAAATTGGTACCCATAGTCAATCAGTCAGACAGTCGAGTATATATCGAGGGATAGGAAATGAGGATGTTTATTTCCGCCTTGCAAGCTCAATGTCGGATGAAGAGAAAAGGAGGAAATGATCGTGAGAGCCCAGGGCGGGAACACTCAACGGTGCAGATAGCCACTAGGGTGCTCCTGAATTTAATCATTTCCGAATGTCGACGCTTCCGCGGGTCAGGACTTCGCGAAATATATACAAAATAGAAGCGTGCAGAGTCCCAATTATTCGAAGCGATTATGCGATGTAGGGGGTAGAGAGTATCCCCGAAGTACCAAAAATCGTGCGGGTTATTTGAATGGGAGAGTTCAAAAGAGGTGGGACAGGGCTCGGAATTGAGAAAGGAACTGGCATTATTTTTCATATATTTCGAGACTTTCGTGGAATTCGAATATGACCGAATTAAGGGGCACCCTAATAGCCACGATGTATAGACTAAAACTGAATCAATATCTTATAAATCGGACCATTAAGCCGCGTTTAAAGAGGGATGGAACGTACGCTTTCAGGGAACGCGGCCTCTCGAAAGACCCTCGATGATCCGAGTACTGCAACACTTGGTGTACATCAGTTTCGTGTCGCATTATTATCATCCGTCGTTGAGATATGACGAACGAACGAAGAAGAGGCCAGGTTCATTCGGCCATAATTCTTCCCTTTCCTCTTGCCTCGTCATCCCTCGATCTTCACGACGGAGCGACCGTTATTTTTTTTTTTTTTTCAACATTTGGTAGAGCTCAGAACGAGCTTCGAGGCTCGTGGATACCCGCAGGGATTAAGTCCCGAGGAGGTATATACCTAAATCAATTCTAAGATCCTCGAGGATGCTGGTGGTAGGGTACGTGTTATTGCCCGTGGTTGTACCGCGGCTAGTACCTACCCTACGTGACGGGGTATATTTCATCCCCGAATTCGGCTCCGCTTTTCAAATCAACGAAACGCTATCGCTCTCCTATGAAATGGCTACAGCTACCGCGAGTTATTTCGAAACGCACGCAAACTATACCGATATACCGAGGGACCGAATCGAGGGCAGGAATTTTCACCCTTTTTACTTTTCTCGCAATTTTTTTCGCTCTTCATCCATCGCGTAACATTCTCGCTAAAAATGATCGGATATTTATTCAGGCGAGGGGCGGATGTAATTAAGAGAGAAAAGAGAGAGAAGAAGAGCTCCGATGGTTAATGGAGAAAGATAATTAAATATTCCATCGGCAACGTGCATATAATATTGAAAAGGGATTTTATTTCATTAACCGATTCCGTCCTCCACCCTTTTTTCCCTGTACTTTTTTCGCCCCATTTTATTCGAGTGTGTGGATATAAAGGGAGAGTGCGATCGTGTAGCGGGTGCAAAAATCGAGTCTTCCCATCTTAACCTGGTTGGAGAAAATCCCGTCGGCTGGTTCTCATACTCTTCTTCATCTTTTTCCCGAGAACTAATACGTCTCGCAATATTTGCTCTGCACCCTTTTCTTCTCTCCTATCCCTCTGTCGCCCTCGTGGCCGTAATACACCCTGCCTGGATCGCGTCTCTTTCCACCTTTTCATATCGTCTTTCCTTCTTTCTTTCCTCCTTATACTACCCACCTTCCCTCACCGCCTATACCTACTCTGCAGAATTCCACTATTTCCGCATTATTTCAGCCATAAATTTTCCCAGCAAAATGGCTTGGAATCGTCCTCGATCTTTCACGCGAGAGAACACCACCACCACCACCACCACCACCAGCTCCAGCTCCAGCTCCACCATCGCTAGATAGATGGCTCGACGGATAGATACTTTCTTTCGGGCTTTTACCCCTTCCCCATATATGTAACCATGTGCTTGTGCTTCATGTGCAGTTTTGATTCTCCCCGTCGTTTATTATACTGCGAGTAAAGACCAGGAGCCTCCCTATACGAGGAGTCAAACTGATTAGAATTTTCCTCGCCAATCCAGGTTCCGCCGTGATCGGTATATAGACTCAAACTTTTTCTGTGCGGGTGCACACGTATGGGATATTGTTCTACACAACACCGTTCCGAATTCAAAGTGGAAAAGTTCACTCTTCACGCGATAATAGGCGCGTTTTACCAAGGCAAAGGATATCGCCTGACGTATATGGAGGAGAATCTAGGCACATGCGGTACGTTCATCGAAGTTAAGTTCTAGTTATATGGGTTAGTGTATTAAAACGAATTTGAACACGGTCTGAAACGCGATGCTAGGGGTCGGGGGCGGGATGTGCTGGTGAAGCATATAATGGAGAAGTCAGTCAAAGCTCCGGGAAACTTACGACTTCATATAAACCCACGTTACAGCTTGCACCCAATCCCACTACTTTGCCTTGCAAAATGGAATTAGCTGAAATTTAATATCCTTTTCAAGACCGAGTGAAACAACCCGTACCGTGAATTTTGACGCGCGATAAACCCCGGATCGGACCTGGTCTGTATGTATAAACCGTTCGATGCTGCAATGGGAACGGATAGTTTCGTGTGTCAGAAATTGTCTCAATTAGATAACCGAGTGACAAATTAATCCCGCGAATAATACCAACCGCGATACATCATGCTCTGCACCCTTACAGAGAAAGGAGTTCAGGGTTAAGGAGGCCCGAGGGAGGCCGAGAACAGACCCTCTTCAACCTCATTGAATCCCTACTCGGTCTTGGACATAATTATCAACTTGAATAACGCGGAGATAGATTTTGGACGAGATTATAACTATGCTGCTGTCTGAGGCGAATTTTCGAAAAGTTTTCTAAAAAATTGATTGAATGTGAGAAAAGGCTGATACTCGAGCGCGATGTTGATTATGGTTTATTCCAGCGAAGCCAATCAAGATACGGAAAAAATGCGTTTTATATTTTTTGTAAAAAATTTGATGAACTCAATTTTTGATACTCACCTTGATCTCGATATCGTTAACGGTTTTCGAGATATCGTCGAAGAACTGCATTCGATTGAGTACATAATGACCTGCAATCAGTTCAGCAATTCAAATTTTACGATCTACTAATCGTCGGATTGATTTCTCGTGACTAGGTACAATTTGGTATAACACAGAAGCGAGTCGTTTCTCGAAGCAAGACGTTAGGTATCGAGTCAACAACCCCTATACCAGGGGCTGGTATGGAATATAGACGGCTTTATCATCGTCCCTCGAAAGGCAAAAGGAAATAAAAATAGTAATGATAATAATAACAATAATAATAGTCTGACGTCTGAATGCACGGGGGTAGTATCTCCTTCCGGATTCAAAAAGATCTCGTACCTAGCTTCTTCGTATAGTACGGGGAATAGATCTCGAAAGTTTCGCATCACTATTCGATAAAGGATGTTCCCTCGTGTACGCTGTACCCACTATACAGCGGTGAAAGAGTACTCTATACGTCGCCATTCATACCAAGAGAGGAAAACTTGATATGTGCTACATTTTTTTCTTCTTCTTTACCCAACGACTTTTCTCTTTTCTTCCTGTTCGTAGATGATACACACATAGGGTATGCTCGCACGACTATGAAAGGTGGAACGCTCTCTTTTTCTGTAAATCTGTGCAGCGATGTCGAAAATTTGAACAAAAAATAGCTCTATTCCTCAATAGTGTTTTCCGATACAAGAACACAAAGCAGCAATTTACGCACTAGTGCGAAACTGCCCTGAGCTCGGTCATCGAACTCTATTTTTTTATCAACGCATACGACGGAATTGGTCCTCGTCTGTGTGCCGTATGCGAGAACGAATCCAAGTTTCAGCGTACCAGTGTGGGAAAGTCTACTTTGGGTGCCGGTAGACGGTGCGCAAATGAGTACTTTCGGTACATGGGTTGAGAAAAATATATTTCGTTCCAATCGACGACTCGATGATGCCGTGAATATAATTGGTAAAATGTCTTTGCATCTGCTATTTAGACTTCCGGGGTGTAAAACTTTCGAAAAAACTATGAAAATTTGGAATTTGTTCTCACGCCAGTTTTTCTTTTTTTCTTTTCCTCTTTTCGGCGGGAGGAGTAAATAATGCCGGTCTAATTCACTCCGTTGCCTCTTATACAATTCCTTCCCTTTCCAAGTTCCCAGTTCCCATTTCCCCCCGAGTTTTCCTCGTGGAAAGTTTATAGTACACTCGCTTACGGACTTTAACCGCTATTTTTCTCGTGATAAATGAAATTGTTCCGTGGGTTGGTCGGCGCGAGACCCTCGCAGCTTGCTATTCGCTATTCGCTACTCGGAGAACAGCGCGGTACCGAAGTTTATGCGAACTTATAATCCGCCACGGTGGTACGCGACGCGACGCGACGCGACGCTACGCGACTCGACGCGGCTACGTCATCCTACAAGGCGAGGCAATTCTGTCGGAGGGGCGATTTCACATTATCCGATAAATTACATCCTATCCCCAGTTCTTCCCCCTTTACCAGCTCGTTTCTCGAAAACGATTCAACAACCTTGGGGAGAATTTACATCGACGCACTTCGTTTTGTTATTAAAAATGATCTTAGCTCAGTAAGGGTAGGTTTATGGAAAGCCATCAGAAGTTGGATGCTTCTTGATCTCAAAAGCTCTAAATTATCATCAAAGTTGTCAATCCAATGACTTGTTCGACTGTCTGAAATCCAAAACTGGAAATATACCTAGGTTTCGAAGTTTCGTTATTAAATTCATCCCTTATCTTTAATGTCTTTATAAGAAATTCACTGAACCGCGTACTCCTTGAACACGTTTCAGGGTTATGAAAATGGCATCTAATACGTTGGGAATAAAAGTCTTATCGCGATTTTAAAATTGCGTGTCGGTAAAACCACCTTGGCATTTCGTGTCGGAGGGTAGACGCCGGTGGCGGTAAGTCGTGTGAAATTTTCTGTTTTTTCAATAAAATTATAGGTATGTGCATATAAATATCAGCTCAATCTTTCGCTCATTAAAAATGACGTCTTTAGTTCAGGCAAATAGCTGCGAAAGTAGTAAGATTTTTATTCAAAATGTGCTTGAAAATACTTTTTACGATTATATCTCAGAAGCCGTTGCTGATATCGGGACAAAGGTGGGTACCAAAAATGAGGCTTATTAAATTTTCTATCAAAACGGTCGAATACATTTTTTCTCTATCTTGATTGGTTTCGCTGTATTTTACCGCGGAATCACGTCTATCGTGTTCTACGATGACGGATCATGTTCTCGATGTTCAGTCCCAAATTACAGCGAAACCGATGAAGATACAGAAGAAATGTACTGTATCTTTTTCATGGGAAATTTAATTGGCTTCAATTTTACCCCCTACTTTTATCTCGATATCGTCGACGGTTCTCGAGATATCGCAGATAAACTAGCTCCGAATGTCTTCCTTCTGCCCCGAGAACTGCACTTTGAGTTTCCAGTGCATAAACCTAACCGTTTGTAATATTATCACAGTGGATTCACCCAGTGAGTTTAATTAGTAATTAAAATCCATGAAAAAGTTAAACTCCCGAGTCCCATCGCACGAGTTCAAAGACGATCTCCTTTTTCTGCAAACGAAGCTGGTTTGCGAGAGCGTGCAGATGAGAGGGTGTCTGACTCAAAGGATGAGAGGTGTATGTAAGACAAAGCCACCCCAACTAAGGTGAGGCAAAGCGTCGCGACGCTAAGGCTGTATTCCCCGTACGTACGAGGTGCTACGGCGGTACGGTAAAGTTCGTTAAATTGTGATAACTCCATCTACATGTAAATCTAATCGCCTCAAGATAAGGCACCGACTAAGGGTGGAGGGCGAAGGGCGAAAGGCGGAGGGCGAAACGCGGTGACACCTTACCCACAGTTTTAACCAGGGTTAACTTAACTTAACTTCGGTTATGTTATGTTAACTCATGTTAGATATAGAGATAGGGTTGAAGTGGATTAAGGTTTCTTAGAAACTACCGCAGCTAGAAAGGGTGTCAAATAGAAGAAACGGGATCCTCTTCTCTTCCCTTACCTTCGACGATTTTTTCGAAATCATTTCTCTTCGTCTTCTTTTTTATTTCAGATCTTACAGATAGCCGGACGTTTTTTTCTCGTTGTAATATTTTCCCGAAGGCTGTAGCAGTTATTTGAAAAAGAAAGAAAAGTAAAAAATTATTTCCAAGGTGTGTATGCGTATACGTGTACCTGTATAGGACCCTAATGAAAGATTGCTGCCGTTTTCTCAGCGAGTCGACTTTTCCTTACTCTGCAGTAATAATGTGCCTTGGTTGAAGCGGGGGAACGAGGAGCAAGGAAGAAAGGAGGTAGGAAAGAAAGAAACGTCAAGTTCCTGGAAAGCCACTTTTGTTTGGAATCGTTCCTTGCTTGCTTCCTTGCCTCCTTGCTTCCTTGCCTGCCCGATCCTGATGGGAACGTGGCGTGCTCGGTGCCAATCATGGGGAGTTCTGTTATTGCGATGATTATTACTATTTGTATCGCTCTTGCCAGGCACATAGCTGGTGAGTTAGACCCGGATGAAAAACGTGCCTTGCTCTGAAACGAGGAGAACTTTTAGCCGCGTCGCGTATACATGCTACCATAAGGCCGAAGTCGCACCGATTTAATGCTGATGGCAGTGAAGTCCATATTTCCTCCCCTTTTCTCTTTCCTCCGATTATTTCTTCCTCATTTTTCAGTACCTGTGATCGACGTCCTCGGAGTAGCTGGAGACAAGGTTCAGCTTCCCTGCGACGTCCTGCCCGCCGACCCCCATGACGCTATCTTCATGGTTTTGTGGTTCAAGGAGGACGGAGGAGAGCCGATATACAGGTATGTGGTACGACGGAGAACGCAAGGGATGGAAAGAAAATTGGAGAAGAATAAGAGACGAATTTATGGCCGGGATATCCCTCGAGGAGATTTGATTCCACGGTCTGCCCTGACGAAAATATTTCCCAATTTTCTTTTCTTATGTACTATTTTGATTTTCTTTTTTCCTCCCTTTGCACAGTCCCGACTGTTTCTCTTATTTATAATACGGAGGAGCGACTCTGCTTTCACTTCTTCTTCTCGTTTTTACTTTTTTTTTCGTCTCGTTCCTTTTGATTATCGGTTTATAAATCTCTCTTCGAAAAATTCAAGAACGTCTTCGAATTTTTTTACACTGCGGAAATGTCCCGAGTAAAAATCGCCTCCTATTCCGGGGTGAAACTCGCATCCCCAAATTCTTCTATGATATTTACCTCGGCTTGCGAATCCTCGAAGCTAGAATAAGCTCAAGGGTTGAAACAGCGCGAGCCGGGCTTTTCGCGAGAATGAAAATAAGGAAGAGACTAGAGAGGAGTAAAAAAATTGTTGGCAGAATTAATTTGGGACCTTGTCTGACGTCGGTATCCAACCCCTGGCGAAACGGCGGCGGGATAGAAGTCGAGAGAGAAATGGAAGAGCCGGAGTCCCGTTCTCTCTAAATTTCTCACTCTCCGGCCATAAGAGTGCTCAGTCAGAGCCAGAGACTCGAAAACTCCGTGCAGTTGCCGAACGCAATTTAACTTTTAGTCGCCGTAGAGACCCGGAGTTTACTCTGTATGCCTGATATGCAATCACGCATGTGGATCACTCCCCAGATTGCCTGAAGCTTGAAATAATATCCAGCGAGGAACAAGCCGCGTATAAATCCGAGAGAAAAAATTCCCAAACTAACGAACGAAACGAAGAGAATCCGAAAGACTCATATTTTTCATCCCTAATTTACGCGTTACAGCTTCGACGTCCGGGACCGGCCGTTTCACGATCCTCGGCTCTGGTCATCCCCCACGGCCCTCGGACCTAGAGCCTTTTTCGTTACTGCCGCGAGCCCGGCCCACCTCAGCATCGACAGACTGGACATCAAGGACGAAGGAGTCTACAGGTGTAGAGTCGACTTCAAAAATTCACCGACCAGAAATCAGAAGATGAACTTGACCGTGATTGGTTAGCACGATCATTCAGTATCTTTAAATTTTTCCTCCCTTTATCGGGGGAGCGGGGTACATGTTCAGTTTTTCGAAGCCGTAATCTCGAACCAGCACTCCGCTCTCATCTGATCTGAATAATTAATCGGTAATGAAATTGAATCATTGATACAGAACGACATTGGGATCTCCGAGGAGAAGGAAGTTCATGGTTTATTGAATGCCCCATTCTGTAGCGGATGATGTTACAATATGTAGGAGGGACTGAGGGGACGGGGTTTGTTCGTAGGATGGGGTTTGCGAGAATTAAACGCTTTCATTTAATCGTTTCCAGTCGCTCCCGGGAGGCCAATTATCTTTGACGGTACAACGAAGGATATATCGAGGATAGAGGAACCCTACAACGAGGGGGACGACGTCAACCTCATATGCCAGACTAAAGGGGGTAAACCTCCACCGAAGCTCACTTGGTTTCTAGAAAATACGGTGATAGATGAATCGTACCACTACAAAAGCGACACCGAGATCACCATCAACCACTTGTCATACCCGAAAGTTGGAAGACAGCACCTCGAGGCCAGACTGATCTGCCAGGCCAGCAACACGAACCTGGTTCAACCCCAGTCGAAAGTTTTAATTCTGAACGTTAACCGTGAGTCTCCGTCTCTTCCCCCAAAGTTTCGTCTTTTGAGAAATTCAGGTTATCAAAATCACCGCGAGAAATGAAAAGCCCGGTTTTCACCAGACCCCTAATTCATCTTACGAATCTACCGATGGGGTTCTGCCCCGGTATCTTCTTTCTCGATCTTATTTTTCAGGAAACTAAATTCCCTCGGTTGATGTTTTAATCCTTGAATCGGGGGTGTGTCCCCGCACGCCCTACAGTCTGATTACCTATCGTAAAACGATATGCTTTTCGATAGGCATGATCGTGATCGTGATCCCGTATCCGGGAACGGCAGTGTTATTACTTGCTAATAAATCAAAATAACATCGGTGATCGTGCCCGGTGATAGTTTTATCATACACGCGTATACGCTCACACGTATAGGGGGAGATATCGTAACGCTCGATATTTTACCCTTGTAGTTGTGTTACCGTTGAAAGTATCGGGGCCGGTTGCTATTGCAGACTTACCGCTACTCCATTCAGATTTCCATTCACGATCTGTACAGGAAACCCACCGGCGCGTAATTGGCGGACGCCTACAATTAGTCTCGTGGTTAATTACCAGCCTGCGACGTAGGTAGGTACGTCAGGCGCGTTGTCCGTTGTTTCAAGAATGGTGTAGAGAAGAAAAGAGTGAAGTAACGTGAAGGAAAACTCCTATTTTATTTTCTTATCTTTTTTCTTCCTCAACAACCCTTGCGACTACTGCATAAACATTCTCTCATTTAGTCGAGGGAAGAAGGAGAGCGAGTGAGTTAGTCAGATGTTATTAATTTAGCAGCGGTGCAGGGTGGTAGTTTCGGGGTGCTTTGCTAATAGACGTTAGTAATTATTAATTAATTACCTCGAGGAGAAATAAAAACGCACACCCTGAATCTCGTTTTATTCACAGCATTCAGTCTCGCGAGTCTTCAGACTTGAGTCTTGAATAAATATCCTCGGGGAAATTATGTTTATAAATTATTTATTCCAACGGTTAAAAGCGTGTTCGAATGGGGTGGGGGCGGCGTCGCCTTGCCTCGCTGAGGCGCGGCGCTACCCTGTTAAAGAATATCTCATAAAATCTACAAGTCCTGAATAATACGGAGGGAGGAAAGTGGGATAGAGAGAAAGAGAGGAAGAAAGAGAGAGAGAGAGAGAGAGATCGAGTCGCCGTAATGGTTTTACTCGTGTTTGCATTAGTCTTATCGTCGATTCAAATAGTACTCTTCTCTCTCTTTCCCCCTGACATCGCTCGTACTTCGTATTTCTACCCCTGAGCTCCGTAGTTTCTCGAGGACCTTAAGGACGCCGACTACGACCCCCTTGCTCCCGGTTTATTCCCGCGCGGAATTGAACGCTTGCTTTTCACGACTAGACACGCGATCCACGCGATCCTCTGATCCGTCTTCTGCGAGAGGCGTTGCTGCTATCTAACCCTCGGAATCTACCCACCGCACGTAAGGACAAACCGGTGTATAACGCGAAAAACATAATTCCCGATCGTCGAGATCAAGTTTTTACACATTTTTCTAGTAAAATAAGGGACCGAGGAAGTTGTTCCGATTTGCAAATAAAAAAAACAAAAAAACAAAAAAAAAAAACAAAAAACAAAAAATCACCAACCAGAGAAACAATTTTCTAAAAACTCATTCAATCCTGGTAAACGACGTTTGAATTTGTTACAGTAAAGCCATTCTTGGTCCAGATACTTACAAAGGAACCACGCCTATCCGCCGAAAAAAAGTACGAAGTTGAGTGCCGGAGTACGGGGTCAAGACCAAAGGCCACAATCTCGTGGTGGATAGCAAACAGACAGATGAAGAAGGCGAAGAGCGTGAGTGCAATTAGAATCGATTTTTCTTTTTTTTATTCATTTATTAAGGATCTGAAGGAGTCAACCTTACACAGAATTGCGGGGGTGTGTAAAGTTCGAAATTATAGAAAGTCAGTTGCAGAACGCCGTGAAATTTGTTCGAAAATTAAAAAAAATAAAATAAAAAACATACAAACACAGTCTAGATTTACGACCCCTAAACCTGAGGTATATATACCCCGTCTTGGTAAAGAAGAAGAAGAAGAAGAAGAAGAAGAAGAAGAAGAGGAGAGGGAGGAAAGAGAACAGCCGAGCTAAGATTGTAAAAGTTTATCGCTCAGGTTTATTAGTCGCCGTATGGCGGTTGGTTCGCCTGATCGAAGGGTGGCATAAATTTTACCGTACTCTTAAAAAAAAAAAGAAAATAGGAAAACTGAAACGTCAAAGCTTAGCTTAGCTTACCCAGCGTCTCTCTCCTCCGGTTCTCCTGATCAAGGATCACTACCCCGTGTGCGAATGCAGTTTCCTCCTCTGGCATGAGAGGAAAATATTTCTTACTCGTTGTTTTCCTCGCCTTTGCCTTTTTCCAATCTCTTCTATACCCGATCGGTTCATCCCCTAATTTGAAACTCGGGTTAAACGATAACAGTTCAGTTTCATGGCGGCTTGAATCTCCCGGAAAATTGCGTCGGGACTTCTGACCATCGGGCATAAAATCGAAGGGTGATTCGCGCGGAAAACAACCCCTACGGAGAATATGCCATCGTTCTAATTGTCGGAAAATAAAAAACGATTTCCAAATCGTATACATCACCTGTTTCAGTATCCCCCGGAAAACAATCAGAGTCTTAGCATTCTCAGCTACGTACCCACGATCGACGATGACGGTAAGTACTTGACATGTAGAGCGGAGAATCCGGCGATTCCGGACAGCGTAAAGGAAGACAAGTGGCGTCTCGACGTGCAGTATCAACCAGTAGTGACACTCCGTATGGGATCGACGCTGAATCCTGACGATATAAAGGAGGGCGACGACGTCTACTTCGAGTGCAAAGTCAGAGCCAATCCGAAGGAGTACAAACTGGCTTGGTTCAAAGACGTGAGTTGTTTACGATTCGAGTTTAGTTTATCGGCGCCATCGTCTTGGTACAAGAACTAAAATGTCTGATTTGGAATTGAAAGATTTGTCTAAAAGTTCACCAGACCGCAACCCTCGCTCGGCATAGTTCCATCCACTTGTAACAATGCGAAATACGAAACGCCACTTCTTTCCCTTCGTCTGCAGGGTAAGGAAATGAAAAATAACGCAACGGCAGGCATCGTACTCAGCGATTACTCCCTCGTACTTCAAGGGCTGACCCGGAGCTCAGCTGGTGAATACACTTGCCTGGCTGCTAACAGCGAGGGAAAGACTGCTAGCAACTCGGTGCCTCTTCAGATAATGTGTGAGTGTTCAAATTTTTTAGGCATGCTCAAAATCCTCGACTCAACGCATCCGAAACTGGGTTTTAAATCATATACAGGAAACCGTCAATGATATCAAGGTAAAGGTGAGGATCAAAAATGAAGTTGATAAAATTTTCTATAAAAAAAGTGGTACAAGCTTTTCCCATATCTTTATTGGTTTCGCTGTATCTTGAGGCTGAATATTCAAACACTTTCAGACAAATAAGCGTGATAATTAGCGACGACTTCGGCGTTAAATTACAGCGAAACGGATCAAGATACAGCAAAAATGTATTGAATTTTTTTTATCAAAAATTTCATTAACTTTATCTTTAATATTCACCTCGATCTTGATATCATTGACGGTTCTCGAGATATCATCAAAAACGTGGGCAGTTGACAAAGTGTCTTTTACCTCGCCTAGACTACGAGTGGTGTTTCATTAGCTGCACCCATCACAGAACGGAAAGAGGTTCTCTCCTACCTAGCTACTTAAATTTCAACCTGGAAGCCCCGCGTAGGATGTAGGAAGCAGCGCGTATCCATGCATCTTGTAGATGAGCTAAGAGTGAGAGAAGGGTTGGGAAGGGTGACGGAAGAAGGGGGTGAATGCATATTCAGTGTATGTAAAGCGCAGATGAATATTCATGCGTGGGTCAGTCTGGTGGGCAAATATACCCATGCAAGGAAAGAGGAGTCAGAAGAAGTCGTCGTCGTCGTCGACGACGTCGAAGAGAGCAAACCCTGGAAACCCTGGAATCGCGTTGTATAAAAATAGTAAAAAATCTGTGCAATTTGCGAGCGGAAATTTTCATCATTGATTGAATGACGGTGGTGATTCGTAGATTTGTTTTCGGTTTATTCAATGCATGGTCAAATCATTCGCTCGTACGCTTAAGCTACCAGTGAATACCGTAGCTATAGCCTCCGGCGACTCGGTGTTCCATATAATTTCTGATTTTCCATGCACAACACGAATAGTGAATAGAATGACGAGCGAATTTAATCCTGATCACAACTGTAGCGGAGATGAGCGTAAGCCAGTCCAATGCACAGCTCCGGTATGGGCTCGACCTTTTTACCTAATGAAATTTTGATCCATCGGAACTGTTTGCGCTTCATATAAATGCGGGATGTTTATTAGCTGGTCAAACTCTCGCTGATTAAAATATACCCATTAACCCAATACGAGGTAGACGGTTTCGATTTCAATTACAGTTGCGGTTCATGCATTTGATCCCTGGTACATTTCGGTTTGAGGCAACGCCATCACCACCACCATTCGTTAGGTCCCATGGCAAACAAGATAGTATAAATGCTTATGGAGACGGGAAATAATCGCGCCTCCCTGTGTCGACGTCGTCGTGGCTCGAGGAAATGTATTCATACTCCACCCTACCACCACATTTTCCTTCGACTCGCGCTCTTTCCCTTTGTGTTTATTGTTCTTCTTTTATTTATACGGTTATGGGATAACGCCGGGGGGCTGGCTCTGGGCAAAGACTTTCTTCCCCCCAACCCCCTCGGCCCAGACGACGTGGAATTTGAATAACCCAAGACACGTAAACTTTTTCGCCTTGCTCTTCCCTCTTCCTTTTTCTTCCTCTATTTCTTTCTTCTTCATGCGACCTGGCGAATTCCTCCGGCTCCTGAAAAAGGAAAAATATGGAGGAGCCGAAATACACCAAAACAATGGCGGAATAAGAAAAATTCAAAACTCCTCCACGCCATCCCTTATTCTACAGTTACCCCAGTCTGCAAGGAAGGCAAGGCCGAGGTTGTCGTCGGTGCTTTGAAGCAGGAAACCGTCCCCTTGGTATGTGCAGTAGAGAGTCGTCCCCCGCCTCTCACTTTCCATTGGACATTCAACAATTCTGGTGAACTCGTCGAGGTCGCACAGTCGAAATACCCAAACGTCCAGCAGCAGCATCCTTCGGGAACACCATCGATTGCCGAAAGCCTAAGAGAATATCAGCGTTTCCATGGGTCCAAGTTGAACTACACTCCGTCAACGGAAATGGACTACGGAACGGTGGCATGCTGGGCCATCAACCAGGTCGGACGTCAACGAACGCCTTGTCTCTTCCAGGTAAGTCGAGAGGGAAGGCGAAAGGCCATGGAAAACCACCCTTAAACCTTCTCTTCAGGTTATAGCAGCGGGTCGGCCATACCCTCTGCACAATTGCACAGCAAACGAGCTTTCCGCTCCGCTCGAGTTCGAGGACTTAGGATCGAAGTCCGGATCAGGTCTGATGGTGAAGTGCGCGGAGGGGTACGACGGCGGGCTTCCAATCCACAGCTACCAGCTCGAGGTAGTCGGCGAAGACGACGACCCGTGGATATTGTTCAATAAAACTGTGACCGCGGGTCCAAACGGACCGATTTTTGAAGTAGCTGGTCTGACGGCGGGGAGAAGCTACCGGCTCTTCTTGTACTCCATAAACGCTAAGGGGAGAAGCGAGCCGGCAATTTTGGAACCAGTTACCTTGAAGGGGGTGGCGATGTACACGACTGGTGAGTCCCGGTTGATTTCATTACTTGATTACCGTTTCAGACGGGATTCTACCGTGTGGACGATTTTCCACTGGGTATAAACTGGAGAATCAGTGTTTGCAGTTTAGAGGTTGCGCGTCGACGAGGGTTGGTTTGTCGAGGGCCGGCCGTCATCCCGTTCTCGAAATCGAGGGTAAACTAAATTAACCCGGTGTTGACCGACCGCCGTATGTTACCAATGACTTTCGATTATACAGTTACTCAGCAGGGCGAGGGGTCGAGGTACAGGGAGTCGATTACCCTGACTACCAACGCGCATACTCAATCCTACGGCTCACTACTTCGCTCTCCTATATGAATTGGCAGACCTTATATTGAGCCACCAAAAGAGGTCCGACCAGCCCCTCTTCTTGGGGAGGAAAAAGCTCGCCTTAGAAATCCAATATCCTCACAGAGGAGCCCCGTGGTATGGGTTTATATTGTTCTGCCTTATTCAACCTGGCGACTTCCCTGTTCCCTTCTCTCTTCGCTATAATAGGAACAACGTGGCGATGATCTCGCCCAGCCATTTTCACCCCGCTTTAAATTTTTTCAAAACTTATTAATTTACCTGAAATTTGATTAAAATCTCAAGAATCTCAGGATACAACCAAGGTTTCCACATTTTGTAATGCCTGACGAAATTCGCATCAACTGTTATTGAAATTCTACGAATTCCTCATGTTTTTTGGATTCGAATGAAAACCCCGAGGAAACGGAGATTAGACGGACGATATCGATTCAAAAAATTTTCGCACCCGGTCTGCTGAGAGCTAGAGATTTCATCCCTTTCTGAGTCCTCACAAAGGCTGGGGCATCTAACGTAAATTTTATTGAAAACTACGACTTTTACCTCGAATCAATTTTTTTCTGCGACTTATATTTTTTCCGGGTAAACTTAAAAATCTGAAATAATTCGGAGAAAGTATCTTCAACTAGTTCTACAAACTAGGAGAGTTTTGAAAATTTTCGGGGAGGGTTTAGGGAAAAAAAAACTGGCTGATTTGGTGCAGAATGCTTCCTGCTTGAAGAGGGTGAAAAGCTCCCGCTGATTGACAGTAATTTGTTTCGTTAATTGCCCCGCAGTCGGTGGTATTACCACCCCTAATACTAGCATATGGTCGGAGTGCAGCAGCAGCAGTATAGCAGCGTTTGGCCCTTTGCTCGGCTATCGACCTGGTGGGCCGGCCGGTAGCACGCCGCTGAATCTACAAACTCGTAGTCAGCTCCGGCTCGCGGTTAACCGACTAATTGCAATATTGACGCGTCCGAGTTGAAACTATTTACCCAACTGCGATCATATCTGCAGGCCTATTCCCATCGACCACGAGTTTCTGGTTTCCCACCCCCTTCCAAGTTTCAACTTCTCCGCAGATTTACGATTCCGACTATTTTCTGCCCTGGTTATTCGGAGCTAATTCTTTTTCCTCCTTTCTTCCATTCTCCTCTTTTCTCACACCCCTAAATCCGAGGGGCGAGATCCAAACAGAACCCCGACTGCAGGCTCGCACCTATTTTCGAATTCCTCCTAATATCGTGGAGCCCGAAAACCAATTTCGAAAGAATTGCATTCTCAAACGATTCCCGCATCGGGAGTGACGTGTCGGAGTTGAAAGCGGAGAATGAAACTCTAGCACCCTCCTCGTCTCATTTTTTGTCAATTTTCTTATTTATATCCCGTTAATCCATGAACAAAAAATAAAAAAATTAAAATAAAGGAAACTAAAATTAAGACTATTAAACGCAGCTCTGGAAAACCGTAGATATGAATTTTTTTTTTCTACTCCCTCGAATTTTGAAGTACATAAATTTTTTTTTTTCTCTTCTTCTCGTCCCCCTATCTCCGGCGGGTTGCTACTGGTAAGCGGCTTTTCAACTTTTCAACGATAATTTACAAAAACCTTTAAAGCATAAGAGAGAGAGAGAGAGAGAGACAAGGAGAGATTTAATTCTAAAACTTTAACGAACGTTAATTAAATATCTGTTAGAGTACCTCGGAAGTGAAGTATAAGCGGATCACGCGGAAATTAAGATTCTCGATTATCTATAATAAAGAAAGTGATATATTTTTTTTTTCTTCCCCCGTTTTTTTTCATTTTTATCGTTTTCGTTTCTTATCTTATCTCGTCGATGCATTAATTCATCCTGCTGAATCTTGGTAGACCTTCTCCTCTCATCTTGTTTCTTATTCTTTTATTTTTTCGGTTTTTATTTTTCTTAATATTGTAAATTCAGGGTAAAAGTAGCGGGGGATGAAAAATGTGCTTTATTCTATATACGAGGCATATATTGTCGTTGGGATTTTTACGCTCTTCGTTCCGCTGTATAGCTGCCGAACGAAGGCACTCAGGTTAATTGCCATTCTTTGTTTTTCGTTTTTATACCATCTTGCCATTTTTTTAATTCACCTTTTCTTTCGCATTTTTTTCCCATCTCTCCCTCTCTCTATTTTCATTCTTCGTTTTTCGATACGGCAATGTGCATATGCTTACTCTAATTTCATTCAAGTGCAACACGCTGCCATATATGTATACCTATACCTCTTTATCCTCTTTCGTGATTAACGAGATATTAATAACTTGCACGACAAAACAACCCTTATATAAACTGAAAGCCCACCAGGTTCTTGGAAAACACCCAGTCTTCCGTGCATACACACACTATCACACATGTATATGTATAACAGTGCTGTACAATTAGTCAATAGACTATTTAATTACATATGCGCGGTGTCTGGGGCAAGGGGGACAAGGGGGACAGGGTGAGTTTGCAGAAACACCATGGGGAGAGAAAATTAGCACGTGTCATGCGGCAGCAAGGTAACGAGAATGAAAAAGTAAAGAAGAAAAAAAGGAAAAAAAGAAACTAAAAGAAAGAGAGAGAGAGAGAGAGAGAGAGATTGATCAATACCCAAACGACAACTAATTAGCGGTTGATACAATTCCATCCCCTAAATATAGGATCGATAAATAAAATAGAATAAAATGGAAAAAAGTCGCACAAAAATTTCAAAGATAATTTTATTTGTCAAAAATCTATTTCTTTTTTTTTTTTTTTTCACATTTCTATTCATTTTTTCATATCACCGTCTATATTTCTTTATCGACAATATTTATAGAGGTGTTGAAAATTTTTGACAAAAATATTAACATTCAGGGGTCCCTCAAGAATTTTTAACATTTAAACAACAATATTTTCGAAGCTTTTCGAGCCACCTCTAAATATCAAAATTAGGGGTTGATATTCGCGGCGCTTGCATAGGTGTGTCTAATGAACAAATTGAGGGGGTGAGAGTTGTGATAATAAATTAATTAATTGAAAAAAAAAAAAAAAAAAAATGAAATCCATTCGAATAATAATAATGAATATACTTTAATCGTCGAAAAAATAAATACTTTATCCAGTTTATCATTAATCTCGCAATCTGTAATAATGTTTATTCAATCCAATGATTAAAATATATTCATTTATATCAAAATCGAAAAAGAATTGATTTAAGGTCGAGAGATAATTTTTTATGGATTATTTCATTTGTTTTTCTACAATTTTTTATTTCTAAAGGGGTGCGAGGTGGAAATGAAAAAATATTCTATCTTTTTATCCGTTTCTGTACTTTCTTTTTTTTTTTCTTTTTTCTTTTTTCTTTTCTTTCTCATTTTTCATTACGTATATCTGCCCACTTTGTCCCCGCGAATTCTACTGGTATTTTACTATACCGGTCTCTCCGTGTTTCGGTGTTTAAATGAAATTCTTTTGCGACACAATGAAACATCAAAGAATTTACCTTGCAGTGTAGTACAAGGGTTCAGGTGAGGCAGCAACGACAGGCAACAGGATCAGCATCGGCAACAACCGTAACGCAACGCCTATGTTCATTCGCATTATAACGCGTGGACGAACGGAAGAACGAACGAGTGAATAAGTTTTATAGAAATCTGAGGGGATGAAAAGATAGAGAGAGAGAAAAGGGAAAAATTTGGTTCGTTGATATCGCGGGGAGACATAATCGGCAGCTTCTACCCCTATAACACGTTTTATAAGCGAAATGTAGTTCCGCGCGCGATAATAGCTCGTTACATTTTTATACCAGGAAAATAATGACCAGGGTTAGAAAGAGAGGAAGAGAGAAAGAGCGAGAAGGAGAGAATGAAAGCGAGAGAGTCAGCGGGGGTGGGTTTTTAAATTTATTCCCTTAAATTCAAGGCGCGTGAATTAACTCGTAACTTTAGCACGCCCACACCACCCTACCTTAATGTTATTCCTCATTTTAATGCAGGGTCAAAGCTAGACAGGGATGGAAGGGCGGGTTTAGAACCTCGAATCTGTCATTAAGGAAATAACTGTACCTACCTATAGCCGTATTTATACCCACGGCACAGCCAGGCGCAATTAAAAAAGCCTCTTTTCAATTACACGCTGTGACGGTGTATAGGTATAAGTCGCTTGAATGAGGCGAAAATTATTTTTTTACATTTTATTTTATTTTTCTTTCAGATAAAAATAAAAACCTCATAATTCATACCCTCGTTCTACCAAGCCCAAATAATTATCAACGATTCCGTCGCTTTCTCAATCCTCGAAATTTCATCCGGCCCGGATAACATAATATCTTTCGCGAATTTAGCGAATGAATAAAAATTCTGAGAGGGTAGAAAAAGAAAGAAAAAAAATTATTTTTCCAAAATCCTCCCAGATTTGATCGATCAAAATGGAAAGCTGTAATGTTTCGACCACGACTTTTCATTTGTTGGTTCGATTATTAAAAACCTGGCTTTACGCAGCCAATTTTCATTTCGAACGTACAGTGCAGCGGTCGCCTATTAAATTTCGTTATTTCAAACAACCGTAACTAATGACCGAACTGCAGGCACTCTCCGAATCACTGGACACTGGTTTTGAAATCCCTAAATTTTCATAGCTGTGAAAATGAATTGAAAAAAATGTATCCACACTAGGGGTGGTCCTTGATTTAATCATTTTCGAATAATTTCATTGCTTCCATGAAAAAAAATATAACCGGAATAAATTTTTGAATCAAGGACCACCCTGATCTACACATATGAGAGCCGGTCTTTCATAGGTTTCATCCGTTTTTATTTTTCCATTTTGTTTTTCATTTTTCGATATCAGGTAACGCCGACACGGCAATTCTCAGTCCTGTACTCCTCGGGCTAGCGGCTACCGCTACCCTCCTGGCTCTGGCGGTCGCAGGAGTCCTTGCAGCGCTTTATAGGAAACATACTAATGGAAGAGGCGGTGGACAGAGTCCAAAACATGCTCCGATTGCCAGAGAACCGCCTCACCCTGGGGTCACTACCCCTATGCATCCTCAGAACAAACAAACCGCCGATGACATGGACCCTGACATCATACCTAACGAGTATGGTGAGTTTTGGGGATGAAAATCGGGGGACTGAGGGAAGGAGCGGTTTTAAAAACGGGGAAATACTTCTTGCCATTTTTTGTTCGGCTTTCAGAAAGGAGACCACTCACCTATACACCGATATACAAAACCCCGCCGCAACGAAGAAGAAAGGATTTACGTCTCGGCGAGTCACTCAGCGATGAAAAGCCCATAGTTCAACAGAAACTGGATCTTCAGCCTGACCCGCGGCTAGCTGAGATAGAATCTAATTTCATCCACCAAAATACTTACACCCAACAACCGACCATGGCAGACTTCAAACAGATGGCAATGGACGCTTATAATCAACGGAACAATCAAAACGTGAGTCACTTGCATTCGATATATAAAAAAAAAAAAAAAAAAAGAGTACATAGATCAGACGATTCATCCATCGGTTCAAAATTCAAATATAAACTAGAAGGTCAGCAGAAAATCTGATCCACCACCCGGGACGCAGAGACGTAATGAAAAACATGATTTCTAAACAATTTTTGAGATAGTTAGATCGACTAAGATCCGGTAAAGCTTCGGTAGTAAGTTTCCCAAAGTTTTCATGGCTGGAGACTCGCCCACGCGGTGTTTCACCAGGTATATCTACACCGGGGGTAGAATAGTTCGCGGAAGTTAGTTCGCTGTTGTATAGTTCTTGGCGTTTAGAGTTTAGGGGTAGTGTGGGTACCAGATATGACCATACACCCCGTACATCGTACGTGTGTTATAAGTTTAGGATTTCTCTCGGTTCGACACAGGTGTACTACAGCCTCCAGAGAGCGAACAAGGGTGTATCATCGATGCCTGCCCAGCGTCCAGTGTCATCCTCGATTTCAGCACACGCGAAGTTTCATCAGCCGGAAGTGGTCACCCGGTCAAATCGAATACAGGAAAGTTGTATATGAGCTATATAGGGTGTGAGCAGTGAGGGATGAACTTTGCCAAAAATCGAAAGCCGGAAAAATTCGAGCCGAGATTTTTGTTCGCACGTCTCACATGTTCCGAAGAATTTTAACGCGTCGTCGGTTCTTCGTCGGCAAAATAATTACGCGTCGATTTATAAGTTACGTGACATTTTTATAAGCGAAATATGAATGGGGAAATTCGACGGAGACGAAATTTCTTAAAATATACCCTCCAGCTGTGGTGGCTGTATCAGCAAACGAACAAGGTATCTCTTCCCCATAGATTTGCATGTATTTTTCATCATAGTTATTGAAAAAAAAAGAGAAAAAGAAAAGTTGTTCGTTATATTATTATCATTATCTCATATAATATATATTCAGACGTTTATTCATTCATTAATTGACTCATTGATTCATCGACTATATAAAACTGTACAGAATTTGTTACATTGAAATTTAAACTAGCCGTAATAACTCTTAGGCATATTGTATCGGGCTCTAAAGGAACGGGAATACGGTTCTGGCAGAGTCTAGTCACTTTTCAAAAAGACGTGGTTCAAATTTCGAATGAATATAATCATTTCGTTACACAAATTATCCCGTTCCTGTCTAACGCCTGGAACAAAAGATGATATAAAAAGCAGAAAAAGAAAAGCCAATACTTATACTTATACTAAAATGAAAAACTAAGAAGCTGTAATATCTAAGAAAAAAGATGATATGAAAATTGAAAAAAAAAAAGAATATAATAACACACAGAAAATTTTTGTACAAACTATATATTGTAAATAAATAAATAGGCATAGATATTATACAAATAATTACGGAATTTGAATTCTTCATTTCACATGCCCCTGCATTATATCCTTTCCACGATAAATTATTTCGGTTTCAACAAATTCCTAATCCTCATTATTCGAAGGCTCTAAGCCGATTCTCGTGTATATATATCGGTTACAAACTCGAGAGCCACCTAATTAATTCTACTATCACAAGTGACCGGCCTACATAGGAAACGATTAGGCACGCTCTACACGCGAGGGCTGCCTGACTGAATATTGACCGCAGTTGGGCAGGTGAATCTGGGTGGTAAAAGTAGCTGTAAAAGCAGCGATTCGGGGTCTCAGAGGGATTAGATCCTCGGAAAAAACCGGATTTTTATATCGAAAGAAAATGTGGAAAATAAAAACCGAAAGTAGGAGCGGATAAGACGAGGATGCATTATATCTTGGAAAAAATATACTCCGAATTGGTTTTTCGGCGATATCTCGAGAACGGTAAAAGATATCGAGATAAAAGTGGGAAGAAAAAATAGAGCGGATTAAATTTTACATAAAAAAGAAAGAGCATAATTTTTCTCTATCTTCATTGGTTTCGCTGTATTTCGGGGCCGAATATGCGAACACGAAGCGTGATTTTTTCTTCGATTTTAATTTTCATCTATTTTCTGTATTTAACAAATTTTCGAATCGGAGGTAAGGGCGGATTTATACACGCATTCGTCACGTTTAAGCGGAAAGGTAAAGCGGTTTTAGAGCTGAAAATGATCGGGGAAATGGCACCCTAAACGGCCTCCAAGACGCCCCTTTATTATCCACCTCAAAGTATGGTTTTTTTTTCCTTATTTTTTCTCCGCCTTATTTTGGGGGTGAAAACCCAAGGTGCAGGGGTAAAAAAAAAAGGAAGAGAAACGAAAAGAAGGGGTTTTCGTATATAAAGTTGTCAATTTTCGTTACCGCCAAGTACACACAACCCACCTATCCACCCCACAGGAACGATCTTCACGAGCTGTTAAATTCCCAGCCTCATACCCACAAGCGTTCGCAGTTTTTACCCTCAAAATACGTCGGAGTGGGCACGAGGTAAGAATATTAAGATAGGAAATGAAATTTTCCTTCTATTTTTTATTTTTTTTTTTATTTTCAAAATATCGTTTCGCTCTACAGTTTTGTCTCTTCTTTTTAACTAAATAGCTTTCGAAGATTGGTATGGTCCCAAGACAAAGAAGGAGAAGAGAAAAAAAAATATATATATGAAGGGGTTCGTTGGGGAAAAGCTTCGGAGGAATTGGCTACTCTCTCTCTCTCTCTCTCTCTCTCTCTCTGTTTTTTGTATTTCATATTTTCCTTCTGTTTCTTTTTCTTCTTCTTCTTCTTCTTCTTCTTGTTTCTAACGAAGCAGCTAGCTCGCCCCACCCCTTTATTCATTCCTCTTTCTCCCGTTATTTGTTATACCCCGAACCCCAAACCCACTACCTCAATTGTAGGAACGACTCCGATCGTTGCTGCAGGGTGCTGGTAAGAACGGAATAATTAATTCTTCCGAAAAAGCATTACTGATCATGAATATACAGAGGGCAGACAGCCAGCCACCCCCGACCACCAATTGAAATTGTATTTTCAATACAGGGTAAATCGGGGGAAGTACAAATACATAAATATATACACCAAGGGGTTGAAACCACTTTACTATATTATTGGAGAAGAACAAATTGCGCGATTTTTCTACACCAGATTCCGATATGCTATAGCGACGATTCGATAATCGATAATCGATGCTATCAATTAAAATTTCGCTCATTTTTAGTTTCTATTGAAATTCGAAATCTGAGGGATATTTCCACTCGAATTGTGATCACTGTTTTTTTTTTTTTTTCTTTTCTTTCCTTTTCTCAAAACGCGGTCATATAATTCTGGGAAAATATAAATTTTCGCGATTTTAAATAAAAAGTGGGGAAATACACGCGCAGATAAATTCAACTGCAGATGTTATTAAATCCTCAGAGTACGGAGAGAGGGTAAGAGAGAGAGAGAGAGAGAGAGAGAGAGAGAGAGAAAGAGAGAGAAAAGAAAGACAGATACTTTAATTCCGGGCGTATTATTCAAATGGTTTTGGATAATGCTTGAGAGTCGCGAAAACGAACGTTGAAAGGGGTTGCTTCTCGTTTCACGTTTCACGTTTCTCGTTTCTCGTTTCTCGTTTCTATTCGACTTCCCGACATGGCAGCTTGCTCACGTTGCTGCATATTTATGTACACCGAGGACTGAGGACTGAAAAGAAGAGAAGAGAAGAGAAGAGAAGAAGAAGAAAAAGAAGAAGAAGAGCATTTGCATAGAACCGAGACTGAGTCGCGTTCCTCGTTGACTTGCATCAATCTTTCTGGCAGACATCATCCCTCGAGAGATTGATATCGCTCTATGCCTGCCTGAGGGTAAATTTTTTCACCCTTCACCCGCCGCCAATAAAATTATTGCATTTCCCTGTCGATAGCAAATTGATAAAAAATAGGTCCACGCGGTGATCGGGGCGGGGAAAAATCGACGAAAAGACGGAAAATACCATTACCAAGTAAACTGAGAGCGCAAACTGCACAGATCTCAATTGATTAAATTTATTCTTGAGATTCTGGTTAATTTATTCAAGTGGTCGAGCACTCTGATGCAATTACATCGCAAGTTTAACAGCAGGAACCAGGTCGCCTGAATGGTTGACACAGAGATTTTCAAGAAAGCACTTCAGCGAGTTCAGTTGCCTATTTTCTGGCGCAACAAGACTGCCGGATTCTGAGTAACTCGTAAATATGCACAGACTGTTTGCACTGCAGTTCAAAGAAGGGAGAAGATCAATGATCGGGGATTAGGTGTCTGGAGTCCTCGTTCCTTTTGTTTTAATTGCTCCAGAGGGGGGTGGGGCGCGCAGAGTTTCCGTTCTGAAAATAACGAGGAACCGCGTAAGCGAGGCTCTAATTCGTATGGGTATGGGTATGAGTATGTGGAAGGTACTCGACCATTTAGCCAAACCGTTAATTGTCGAGACTCGGAGCTATTAAACACGAGTAGAGAGCGAGAGGAACGCGGAATTAAACCGGCTTAATGATATTCATTCGAACTTACATTAATTCGAATTTACATTCCATCCTCATCTGGGGCATGCCCTGCTATGCCCTGCAGCACCCAGCACCCTCGCCGTCACTCCGACTTATCTTTCACTCCGTTATATCGCACCCAATTAGTAAACGACCTTCTAGTCAAAGGGGGAGGGCGGGGGTGGTTCGAAAATTAATATTTCCAATTTAGCACCAAACAACGGGGTGTTTTCGCACGATTTAAAACGTCAGTTCAATCGCGTTCTGACCTCTTCGGATTACTAAAAGTTATAATACGAGGGGGATGATTACGTCCCACGCAATTAGGTGGGTAACAGTTACCAAGGTTTTAGCCAACCACAGTGGGCCTCGATCTTCTTGATCACAGCGACCTTGGCACCTCGAGTGATACACCTCGCGGGCTTTAAGGGCGCGGCCGAATCGCAACCCGTCAATTATTCCGGCCTATTTTTTGCCCAGGACTTAGGGGCGGGACTCGATCCCATCGTATGCCTCCTTTCTTGCTGTGCAAGGGGCTTATAGAGGGCTGGGAATAACCCTAACGACTTTGTTAATTATTATTCCCTGTGGGATCGGGACCGATTGAGAAACTTTTATGCTAGTACAGTAGGAGCAGGGAAGAAATCGAGGAAAAAAAAAATCAGCGGCAAAACGCTGCCTGCAGGATCTTCGGTTTGCAATCGTTTTTAACATTCTGGAAAAAAATATGCCCCAAACATTAGTTTTTCTACGATATCTCGAGAACCGTTAAAGATATCGAGATAATAGTGGATATCAAAATTTAAGGAAATCAAATTTCCTATACAAAAAGTGGAGCACACTTTTCCCGTATCTTCATTCGTTTCGCTGTATTTCGAGGCTGGATATTTGAACACGAAACGTAATGATTAGTCGCACATTCCACGACGAAATTCATCGAAACTAATGAAGGTAGGGTGAAAATGTGTTGGACCTTTTTTGTAGACAATTTAACTGCCTTTAATTTTGATGATCGATTTTATTTCGATATCGTTCACGGTTGTCGAGATATCATCAGAAAACTATATTAAAAAGTATAAGTATTTGTTCCAACTTATCCTGACACAACGCTTTGTTTTTTTAATTACAGTTTAAATGACAGTTTAAATAGCGTCGAAATCGCGGGGGTTTTATCGCCTTTTAATATTCCGGCTTATAACACCGGGCGAAATACAATATATAATATTCGTGGCATAAGCGGCATTAGATATCTCAGTTAGCGAGGCAATTTGCAGCCCTCGTACCAACCCCGACCCACCCTAGGCCCTTTGTCTACTTGATATTAAGTAATATTACCCAACAATCGAAAACAATTATCTTTAAACCTTAATAACATCCGGTGTGGTGGGTACCCAGGCTGCTTTTCCTTTGGGAGTTACAGGGCGGATATATATTCGGACAAAAAGATACCCCAACTCGCCGATTTACTGACTACGACTTACCCAACTGCGCGCCCCAACAATCGCGGAACAATTGTCGCCGCAGGTTTAGTGTAATTATTATTATCTCATTATCAGAACGATTAATATTATAAGATACCTTGGGGGAAGGGGGGATGGGAATTATTTGCTCGCAACTAATATTAGATGCATAAAAAAAAAAGGAATTTTCAAAATCTTTAAACAATTTTTATTCTATTTTTTTTTTTTTTTTTTTTTTTTTTTTCTTCTTCTTCTTCCGTTGGAACAACAAATCCCTATTCATTTTATTCGAAGACGTTGTTTGTCCTCCGAGGAGATAAAGGCTAATGGAATAAAGATTCGAGAAGAAGCTTGTGTCTGTGTAAATTCATTCGACTCCGGGGTGCTTCTGCTGCTACGAGATTCCGTAATTCCGTTTCTTTATTTATTCTTTGTAGCAGAGCGGAGCGCCTTGCGTTGGCAAAGGTAGGTAGATGGGTAGGTACAAGCTTTGCCCAAAATAAATATAATTACGCTGCGGAGAAAGAACGCGGACCTTCCTTCCCCTACCTTCCCTTATTCTCTTCAAACCCGTTAATTTACCCCAGGGGTGAATGCGTGCTATCCAAATCTCTCCCTCCCTCCCTCCCTCCTCCCCCTCCCCTACCCGAGTCAGGGTGTCGCGGTGAGGAATTTCTTTTTATTTACTTGTTTTTATTCCCATTTTTTTTTCTCTTCTTCTTTTTTCTCTTTCTCTCTCTCTCATCTCAACTTCTCGACTTCCTTTTCAGCCCCTCGGAAACCTCGACGGAACGTAACTTTCTCCTCATCGACGTCACGTTGTCGTCTCATTATTCGTTAATCTGACCACTTCTGGTCCCGTTCTACCGTGACCCGGTGCAGCGATCCGTTTCCCAATTTCGATCAATCAAACCAACAGCAAGACGGTAGAATAGGGGGGATGGGGGGGGGGGGGGGGGGGGGGGATTAAAAATAAAAATCTGATCTTCGAACTTGCGAAGAGCCGAAAATTATCGCGATTTTTTTTTTCGTTTTCTGCTTCACGACAAAATACTATTTTTACATCTGGTTTTATTCTCAGCTTTTGAAAGACTTTTTGAAAAAAATAAGAAAATAAAAAAAAATAGAGAGACAAAAATTAAACAGTAAAGTATGTTTTCGTTTTTTTTTTTTTCTACGACCGTTGCTACACCCACGAGGGATTAATATTACATGTTAAAAAATATAACTAAGTCGGAGTGGAGGATTGCAGTAGTATAAGCCAGTAGATATACCTACTTTGCATCAAAAACTTGAACGTCACCTTTGATATTCATCCCGGTGGAATTATATATATATGTATTTACAGAAGGAAAATATAAAAATAAAAAAAGGAAAAATATATACCGAATTTCCCTCTTTTTCCGCAACAGAATTCTTGAATACTATAGCTGTGGGTACAGGTACATACATACCTACGCGTACGCGGGTGAAAAATGTATACTGACACTCGCAGTACTGCAGGGTTTTCGGAAATTACAGAGTCGAAGTTTTTCTGAAGGGTATTGAGAGGGTTACCCGAAAATCATCATAACCGATTAAAAAAGAAAAAAAAGGAAAAAAAGAAAGTTTTAAAATCTTGTAAATCGTTAACGATACATCGTGAAGTTGTAGCGATATATCGAAGTTTATGAAACGGGCATCTCGCGGTGGGAATGAAATATTTTTTTGACCTCATATATAGTGCGAAATAGATGAAAAAATTTTGGAAAAACGAAATTGATGATGTTAAATCACACGTGGGCAATTAATCCCACGGATTGATTCGTTGTAGACAAAACCGTTGTACGATCTGTAACACTAGGTGGTCCAGATACGAGACTGGAATTGCGATTTGAAAAGTAACGATTATTCTAGGTGAACGGGAGCCCCAGCCTAGTCCGAGGTTTGGACCCCCGGGGGATATTCGTGGTGACTCGCTATTAAATCAAGGAATTACAACGATTAACCCGGGACTGAGGCTAAATTATGGCCGCTTCCTCCGCGGTCCACGCATACACTGGCCACCCTCGACCCACCCGGACCACCGAAGTGAAGGGAAGAGGGTAGGGCCGCCCTATACGCGATGAATCTAAATCAGAATTAGACGCGAGTAGCTTTCTGCGCCGATCCACCCCGTCCGAAATTCTGTTAAACGTATAAAGTTGGGGAAATGGTCCCTGTGACGAATGGCCAGATAATACCGCGGGAATAAAAGAAAAAATAAAACCAAAATAATTAATGAAACAAAAAAAAGAAAACGAGACGGAGAAACAGAAACAATTTCGGTTAATCTTCCCGCGCGTAAATTCCTCGAACCTTATTATACCGGGGCGAGTTTTACGCGTGTGGATGCGAAGGGAGGGAATTCCCTTCGGACAGTCTCCTATTTGTCACTTGGAGCTTAGCTGAAATTATTAGGTCGAGGTAGCTGCCAAGAGGACGCGCCGGACTCGCTAAGCTTCCAATTACTGGACGTAGCGAGGATCCAGGAAAGCAGAGAACCTGGCCTGGAAGGGCTTCCAGGCCTCGGGGTGTTTGTGCTCGTCAGTGTTGCTTCCCGCGTTGCGTCCTCTGTTTCTGCGGTACCGCAAAAGGGACGGGAAAGAAGGGGATGCGAAATGTGCGGAAGGGAAATCGCCCTCTGACTTTCACCTTATGCTGAATCAGCAGCACCCTGAGTTCGCCCTTGGTGCCTCGTACCAAATCGTTAGTAAATATAACGGTGTTCCCGCTTTTTCCTCCGTTTAATTGTCAATGGAAGTAAAAAGGAGCCGCACCCTCCCCTCGTGAATTATACCGCAGGGTAGTTATTACGGCGATCTATCCATACCCGAACCGCCGAGGTCCTTATTCTTCTTATTCTTTTTTTTTCTTACGGCAGCGAGACAACCTTATCTTATCTCATTCTCATAGAATTCTCTATACGAATGAGAGGAGGCGAGCTAACCGGAGAGAGAGGGAGAGAGTAGGGCATTCGCTATTGTCGGCGTGAAATAGAGGTCGTTTTTCCGGGGGTTAAATAAAGGTTTGATAAATGCGGAGACCGAACTGGACTGGACTGGACCGTACCGTACCGCATCACATCCCCCCTCTTCTCCGTCGTCTTATTCTTTTCCGCATCGAGACTGGGACAGAGACCAATCAGAGAAAGATGGAGAGGGATGAAGAAAGAAATGAAAGAAAGAAGGGATAAATCCAGGAGTGAAAGACAGTTCCAGCAAATCTACGCTTGATTCAATTGCCCCGTTTCCCTACCTTTTTTCCTCTTTACTCGTGCGGTTTTCCTAGGGGAGAACACCTAGCGGATAGTCGGTTCAACGGGGGGAATTAATTCTTCGTCCTAAGGGTGGGAAGATCGTGAATTAAAGGTCCGATTTTCGTTTTCAAAGCCGGATATAATAAATCGTGTGAATTTCACATCTTCCGTAGTTTTTGTGATACAACTCGTCGAGCTCAAGGAACAACCCTTGTCTACTCGGATACCAGGCTCCCGAAACTCGTGGAGATCCGTTGGAATTATACGCAAGTCATTTTTATACCTAAAAGGGAATCGAATTGTTCTCGGCACCATCGGGGTTTGAAAAATATGTGGGAATTTCTTTACGGCCCCTTTTGTTAAAGAAAGGTAAATATACGAGAGTCTTAAACGGCAATAGCTGTGAAAGAAGTAAAAAGACGGCCTTAGGTCCGTCCGTCCGGCCCGTTGTTTAAGAGAGTCGAACGGCTGCCTTGACCGTTCGTTCAGTTCGTCCAGTTTTCTAGCAGTCGTTTATGGGGAGGACCTTAACTACTATAAGGTCGTTTTAGCGGGCACCGGATGTGGGAAATTCCCCTTAACGGTGAAGCTTTATATCTACGGCCAGAATGATCGCGAATATCGCCTCCTTACTGAGACAATGAAAGAGTGTATTAATCCTGGTGAGATCCTGCGTTCGTGAATACGTGTGTGTTTAATAAATATTTGACCAACCTTTCCTCTTCTTCGACCCTAAATTCCGTACGGAATTTTACTTACGTTTTTATAAAACATGAGAGAGAAAAGGAAAAATAACAGGAAACTAGATAGGGGCTGCTGCCCGGTGGGCAGAAATATACAGTTTCAACCCCAGGATTTCAAGCCACTCGAAGAGAGGACCAGAATCTCCGGTTCAGAGACACTGAGGGTTTCGGACAGCCCGCTAAAAGCCACCCCGAATAACCCCACGGCTGCAATTACCAGACTGAAAAACAGGAGAGAAAAAAGAAAAAGTCAAAAACAAAAAATGAAATATTCCACCCCTATACCGCGGCGATATTTCGGCTGTTTATAAAAGTCAAGAAAACATGACGAAATTTTGCCATTTTTCTCTCGTCTCTTCGCTTGGTTTTAATAATTATCGTCATTTTTGGGACTGGGGGTTGGTCGTATTTTTATTTATTTATTTTTGCATTTGCCGAATAACTGCAACGAAAAATTGAAAAATATGGAAAAACGGGAAAGCTAAAGATGTACGTTAGAAAAAAAACGTCGAAAACGATGCGATGATAGAAGAAAAAAGGAAAAAAAAAAATTATACAACCCCATGTCAAAAAAAATCGTCTCTTTGTCATTGGATACGCGATTATACAGAAATCGTTGAGATTGGATAGCTCGAATTGATTAGATTAAAACACGACTCGAGTACCAAAAGCCACTTCAATCGTTGTGTCATTTAAACTCCGAGGTAAAATAGCTCTTTCCTCATTTCCATTCCCATTAGAAAATCGCGAAGAATCTCTAGAGGACAAAAAGGAAAAGGGAGAGAAAAGAAAAAAAATACCTATCAATTTAATTATCTCCTTGAACAAATCAACGTTTCATCTCTGAATCCTTCCCTGGCAGTTCCTCTCTCTCTCTCTCTCTCTCCTTCCCTCTCTAACGTTAATTTATACGTCATAGTACCGCATAGAAGTGCAATTAACCGGCGCACCGCGACACCACTTGTCACCTCTAGCTCTAGTGCCAAGGTGAATAGCAAATTATCGCACCCGCTAGTACTTGGGTCTGATTATGGATTAGGGTGATCCTTGATTTGATCATTTTTTAAATCTAAAGTTCGAAGGGTTTGGGGCAGTACTTGGAACTGAGATAAGAAGCTGGGGTTTTGACTACATTTTTTATTTTTTTTTTTATGTATATATATTTGGAAACGTTCCTGAGAGCATTGAAATTCGAATTTTTTTTTCCGTAACAGAAAACTACGAAATAAAAGACGAGGACGACGACGACGATCATTTTCAGCGATACTAAACGAAATATACGACTCATATATATATGCGTCAGCACGTAAATCATTTTTATACGAGCCAGCTACTGTAACCATTCAGAATAGCCGGTACCTAGCTCTGGATAAAGCACGATATAAACCACTCGACGATATACGTTTCTTGGTAAGTGCGAATAGGTATTCTGTCAAGATGCAAGGCTGTTATGGAATCGTGTTACGCTTTATGGAATTACCTTACGGCCTCTGGAATTAGAACAGACTGATATGGAATGACGTCACGTTTGCTGGAATTACGTTACGTATTCTGAAATTATATTACGTTTTCGGAAATTATGGTACTCTACTCTGGGATGACGTTACGCTGTCTGGAATTACGGTACGTCTTCTGGAATCACGTTACGTCTTCTGGAATTACGTTACGTCTTCTGAAATCGCATTACACCGATCTGGAATCACGTTACACATTCTGGAATCATGTTACACTGATCTGGAATGACGTTACGTCTTCTGGAATCACGTTACGTCTTCTGGAGTTACGTTAAGTCTTCTGGAATTGCGTTACGTATTTTGGAATTATGTTACTCTGATGTTATTTTGACGTAAGCTGACCACATATATATATGGAATGGCTCACATGTGTGTCCTCGAAATTCTGGCATGGGTTAAAATAGATCAGGTAAAAGAGGTAGCCGCACTCTTTCGCCCCCCATTTTGGTGGTACCCAAAATTCTCGCCCCGCGACGGATTTATGGAGTTCTTTTTAGCTCGCGCGTGGCGGTTCCGCAGTTCCATACCCATACCCATACCCATACCCATACCCATACCCATACATTTTACAAACGTGTGCGGGGGAACGTGTATGCAAATATTTAATTAAAGCGGCAACATATGTGCGGCAGGGTGCCGGCCGCCACCAGCCTCTACTGTAAATATATAATTATGCATGAGCTCCAGTACTGAGTGCACTTTGCACGGCCCTGTGGTATACGCTGTATTAGCCCCATGAGGGACCACCGCTCCCAGGATACGGAAACACCGTCTTTTTACTTTCCTCTCTTTCTCTGACAACGACCTCGACGACGACGACGACGGCGAGATTTAGAGTGAAAATTCCGATTTTATTCTCTTCAAATAACGTTCAGTGAAAAGAAAAAAAAAAAAAAAAGACTTTCATATTTACTTAACGAGAGGGAAATCTCATTCGCAAAACTTTATACGCAACGATTTCTTTCCGAAACTCCAGAATCCATGTTATACCTTCACCACCCACTAACTGAACTAATAATTAGTTTAATTTTCACAATGCGGTGAGCCGGGGTTAATTTTATATGCATTTTAATTAATTCCGTGCACCAAGGCAGTAAGTAACAACATTGCCCCCTCTCATCCACCCCCAACCCTTAGGTACACGCTTGTGGTCTGCTTCCGGTCTTTCTCCCATTCTCTTTTCCTCTTTCTCTTCCTCTTCCTTTCTCTCTTCCTGCTGCTGTAGGTCTGATTTATATTCCTACAGTTTAACGTCCTAGCGTAGAAAATTCACTATTTTAGTTCCCCGAAACGCCGACACTGTTAGCCTTTCAACTTTTATTTCGTACAAATTATGTGCCCGGTTTTATCCCGAAATAATTTATATACCCACATATCGCGTAATTCTTAATAGAATTCGGTAACAATTCTTACCCCTGCGCCCTACATCCCTGTATATTTTAATTAAAACTGACTAATTAGCTTCGCCGTTTGACTCAATTCCGCTGCGGTTAAAGCCAGACATTTCTGCAGCTCCTAACAGAATTGGTACACACGAACTTCGTGCCTCACCATATTTCGACCCTCGTATGTAGAAATCTGAATGTATCAAGATTGTCAGGTTTTATATCAGTTTAGACAATTTGAAGGAGAACCCCATCTGCTGAGTAACTTTTTTTGATTTTTTGATTTTTTTGCGAATCGTTTCAGAGATGATTAACGCTGACGTAGAAACTTTGGGAATTGTGTTGAGAATGTATCGTCTATATATGTACGTCGCGTAATGCGGTGTCGTGAAATTCCATAACCGAATCAACCCTCGTATCCCTAAACGTGACAATAGAACTATCGTTGCCTATTAGTCTGTTAATCCGTTTTCGGGGATCAAAGCGGTCCGGTAGACCGTCACCTCGTCTCACAGCGGTCCCCAGCCTCGGGGATGTCTCTCAGGGTGTCAGAAGGAAGACTAGGGAAACCGCAAGGTCCTGAAACGTGGCGTAGCCGCATAGATGCACATTCGTACTGAATATTCAACAGCCTTGTATAGCTGTCTGCCTACGAACTTCAACTACTGATAGAATTGGGTTACCAACGAGTACCTAGTACGTTACCGCCTCGTTATAGAAATTAGGAAATTATTTGACGCACGCGTAATTACCGCAGACCTAATTTATTTCTTAAAAAGTGTAAAGGAGGAGGAAATCGTCGAGAGCACCCGAAAATATTTTGGGAAATGTGTTTCCGAATTTTGGAAATTCGGGACCTCAACCCGGCCTCGTGTTTGAGAATTTTGGTAGCCCTCCTATACCGTGGCTTTGCTTTCGCTAAGAGAAGAGACAATTTCTCAGGAGGGTGAATAAGTACACAACCCAACTCAACCGAGTCAGTACTTTCGAGGGTGAGAGAGCCGGAGTTTCTCACCTTCTAAATCCTCGACGTATAGATATAGACGTTCGCCCGCTTCTCTTAAGGAGTCGCGGAAGCTGTTACGTCGAAGATTTTCTTATCCGTATAGGAATTTACCTTTGTATATAATATACGTGTATATAATATATAACCGCACAGGCATAGAGATATATAGGTAGGCATAGTATACCCAACCACGTAGAAAGCGCGTATTAGAGAAGCTCGGCGATAATATCTGCTCGAATAACCACCCTCGGAAGTTGGTTTGGGTTATATGTGCTGCCCGCCCGTGAAAGCCGCGAAAGGTAATTAAATGTAAAGTTGCAGCAGGAGGAGGAACAGGAATAGGAACAGGAACAGGAGCAGGAGCAGGAGCAAGAACGATCCCGGCATATTATGCAATGGCGAAAGCACAGTGAAATATTTACCTTATACCCCCCGAGCATATGCGCAACTGTATGGACCTGGGCGAGTCTGGTGCTGGGGTTGGTTGCGAACGGGGTGATATTTGGCTTAAAGTAACACACGCGGTCGGAAACAAGCCATTCAAATGCAAATGGATTTATAAAATAGTCGACACGCAGACAAACGCGCCCCCCTACCCCCAGGCAGATAAAACTATACACCTATATGTACATCACGTGTGTTGCTTGTACAGAAATTCAACTTAATTCCCGCAATTTTACATCCGCCCCGTGAAAATCGACGGGGTAGTTAGAAAAAAAAAAATTATCCTAATAATAAGGAAACAGGGGGTAAAGAATTTTTCTTTTTTTTTTTTTTTTTTTTTTTCCACCCCTAAACGATATTTCTACCGGCCCTTTTTCTCTCTGGTTCATTCATGCAAAATAAATTGGTGCATCAATCAATCGAGCGATTAATTATCGAGTATCAATTCCTATGGATATACGATCAAAGCCCGTTCATCTTTCACCTTCTGTTTTCAAACCGATGAGTTATATTTTGGTAGAGAAGTGAAAGGAGATAAACAAAAATTTGAAAAAAATAAAATAAAAAACAAAATCTTTCCAAAGCACACAGATAGCATAAGGGGTTGGTGCATGGTAGGGGTAGGTTATGCACACAGTTTACACGAGTGTAAACACTGATTCATATTTCACTAGAGCAGTGAGCTTTACTCTCTGCTTTAGCCCTCTTCCGTATGGTATATATATATGTGTGTGTTCGGTTGTGGTTAAGTTCAATGCTCAGTGGAAAATACCCATAGATATGGTATACAAGGAAGACTGTCACGACGGATTACGATCGTTTACTGTCGTTTGAACAAACATAGATAAACACACGGGGCTTGATCGAGAAAAAACATAAGGAAAAGATAATAATAAAACGTTATTTTATTTTTCACCCCTAAAACAAACATGGGTATGTCAGCCAAACATTTGTAGAGGGTCATTTGCTACATGTGATATATTTCAGGGGTAGTTTTCGACTCGCCAAATTGAAGTTTCGGAATTTTGAACCTATACGGTGTTCCTTCCGTCCCCTTTCATATTCTCGAATCATTTCGATGGGATTAGGGGATCGACTTATTTTTTTTTTTTTCTTTTTGTTCATTATCTGGAAATATCTGATCCGCGGTAACAAATTGACCTATTAATCACGCGTCTACGCGATGATGTAATTGGTTGTTTAATTGGTTGAATAAATAGCCGTTAAATCGTTGGGTTTCGGGTAGGGGTATAGGGGTGGGAGTTGGGAGTTGGGGGTAGGGAAATAATTATTCCGTCCATCACTTCCGCGTCGCGTCGTATAATTAACATCTTAAAACGTTTGAAAAGTTTTCAAATGCCTCTCTAAGCCAACGCAGTAATAATCAGTCACTCAAGGAGGATGCGGAGGTTGAGGTTCAGGTGGAGTGAGAAAAGTTATACTTTATGAATCGCAGAGCAGCCGCTCGGCCGGGCCCCATCCACGTCCTGACTCCTGATCCTACTCTTCCTTCGTCCTCGTTGGTGCAGCGCCTTATCCTCATCTACCCGGACGCGTGCGGTTGTTAAAAGTCGTTAGTCACTGTCTACGACAGAAGCGACTTACTTCGGATTTTAAATTAATGGCGCGTAACTTGCAGTCCCATACATACATATATATATACACCGTCGCGACGTCGCTTCCGCAAAGATTGACGAAGAAACGTACCAGTGAAAATATCCGAGCTTAGCTACATGACTGAGAGACACAACGCGGTGACTGTGCACCAGACATTAGGAGAGGAAGAAAAAGCGCAGTTCTGAACCCGAGTCAGAATAGTAATATATTGCGATGCAAGTGCGGAAGGTAGGCAATACCCGACCAGCATCGTTCGCACCGCGAAGAAAGTTTGATTTGAAGAAAAAAGAAAAGCCACAGTGCGTAAAGTACTGCGGTAACACTTCCTTTCTTCACTCTTCGGGAATAAGGTGATTCCCGCACGCTACACAGGCCGCGAAAATCAAACTTTCGAAGCACGCGTTTGAAGAATATATAAGCATGTGAAAAGTGAAAGGCAAAATGGAAAGGCTGCTTCCTAATGTGGAAGAGGGAATGGTTGCTGAGGTTAATCCTGCAGGGTGTAGAAGGAACTGGTACGAACAAGGCCTTAAATTGTCAGTTTGGTACCGGGAGTGCAAGGGGCAGACCGTAAGGCACTGAGACAAAGCTTTGGGGTAGAGAAATTGGCACAATTATACCCCCTCGACATTTGGCAGGCGAAGGGCGTTCGACGTACTGTCAATGACAGAACAAGCGGAGGGTATGTACCTCGTACATCGGTCGTAATAAGGACGTAGTATCTAATTGGGATACGTCTCAAGTAACACCGCGGGTACCTGGTGCATATCAAAGATCGCGTTGTACCGAGTATCTCGGTATATAACTGCCGTACCGTATCAGGCAGAACGCTAACCAGGTGTCTGTCATTAATAGATAAGGTACGTCCCAACCCCGTCCCAAACTCTGGTGCCATTCTCCATTTCGGTACCAACCAGCTTACTACATCGCTCCTAATTAACGGAGTTTCCAGAATTTCAATTCTGGTATCAGAGTTGGTGCGCTGGAGCTCTGGATTACCTCGGCCAAATTCGAAGTCATTTTTTTCAGAATTTTTTAGAAACTTTCTAACCGCAGATTCCTGGCGGAAAAATAGGAATCAATGAATCGCAGAAACTGAATCGAATATTCGAACCTTTATGACCTTGAAGTTTCAACCCGGGTGTATAAAATCCGTAAAAATCTTCTTTCCTTTTTTCAGGGCGTAAATCCTCCGAGATAGAATTGTTGAATTAGCGGAGGTAAACTTCCCGGGAACACAGTTCCTTTCAGACCTGATTTTATGCCGGGATTTCTCGTCACCCTTTCTCTACCTTATTCTATTCCGTTCTCTCTCTTTCCCTTGGCGAGGCTGCGGTGCGGTTTTAACCTTGTAACGGCGGCTCTAATCTTCCGCCGAGTCGAAACAACCGCTTGTATACACGTACACATATAGGTATATGAATTCTTGATATATACGCACCCACATATACGAGTGCATATACACACATAACACATACACGTGTACTCGCGTACCGGAAACTTACTTGCCGCGGTTTAAACAACAACGGGCATTCTCTCCTCGTCTTATGTTTAACTCGGTTTGAGATTCGTGTGTGACACTTAAATACCTCGTCATTCACTGAACTCTGGTTTAAAGCAAACTATTTGCGGCTTTGAATACCGTCTTAGAATACGAATGCGAATTCGAGTTCGAGTTTGCGGAACTCAGACGAAATTTAACGACGTCTCAAAAGCTACCCTCACATACCGCCTAAAAGTTACACCGCGATACTCTCACTCTTGCTTTCACCTCTTCTATTCGAAATTTTGAAAATATTTTACCTCCTAGCTGGATAAACGCAGATAGGTGTATCCGCGTATGTGAGTGATTAATTTCTCCAAGATTAATTTCTTCTAAAAATTTTCATTTAAACTTTTAGCTGGAGCCCTGCTTCTGTATAAAACGAATTATACACCCATACATCGAACGCCCATTGAGGAGAGACGAACTTGAAGAGATATTTGAAGAGAATAGGTCCTACAGCTATGTGTAGGAGGCGGATGAATATAATCAAGTTTTCCGACGAACGCGTTTGGGATTAACAGAAATGATCCTTGGGACCCTTGGTAGTGATCTGGTTCTGGCAAATTTCCGAAATTATTCGAAGACTAGGGTCTTCGGGGGAGAATATGAGCTCGTAGTACCTGCAGGGTTGGCAATATCAGAGCTCGTTCTGCCTAGCAATAAGTGTCAAAACCCGCGCGAAACCGAGGAGCTAAAGTCGAGGTCCTAACTTCAGGCAGGAGTTCATCCGAAAGGCGTTACATCCTTGAGGAAATTAAATGAAACTAGATGAAGAACGATTGAAAAAAAAGAAAAATACAGAATTTTATGAAGGTTCGGAGTTCCTCTCTCTCTCCCTATTTTTCTCCTCCTAAGGTTTAGTCCCTATCCTTCTCGTTCCTTTTTTTTCTGGCTCCTTTGCCGCGGGAAAATAAAAACAAAAATAACAAAAAAACTCGATCAGACGTCGGGCGTGGTTGGTGGATAAAACCGGAAGTCATTGCGCCGGAAAACTCGTCAGGACAAGTCCTCGCTGCAGCACCGTTTACTCTCGAAATTGCGTGGCGGTGCAGCAGCCTGCTGCAACTGTGCGTGTAAAACTCTTACGCTGCGGCACTTGTTCAACCGGAACTCGTTACGACGTCGGGGTACTGTGATGTGTACTGGGAACTACACCGTGCCGCAAACCGTCGTCCCGACGCTCTTCAGACCTTGAGTACGGAAGTGTGAAACACTCTCGTATACCGCTTCAGTAGGCACTAGTACGCAACTACGTGGAAGAGAACTTCTCACCTCTGAGTAAGATCGGTTTCAGAAAATTGAAAACTCCACCCAGGAGAAGTAAACGAACAGGTAAGTTTTTCCGCTAGGCTAGCTCTCAAACTTTATACTTGGATTCGTCTACAGCTCAGAAGATATCGTCATGTGTGATAAGAAAAATTAAATGTATTTTTCAAGATTTTCTTTTTATCAATAACTCGAAAACTACTCGGCCAAATTAACCGAAATTTCGATCAGTTCTGAGTTGAGAAAAACCGCATCGGATGAAACTGGAATCATCAAAGTCCGTCCATTTTATCTCCAGATATCATCGATTACGTTAATATTGTTCAAAATGTTGTCTTTTTCAATTACTCAAAAACTACTCGGCCGATAAAATCTAAATTTTGATCAGACCTAAGACAAAAAAAGCCGAATCGATTGAGACCAAAATCATGAAAATCCGTGCATTATTTCTCGAGTTATCGCCGGAAATAAAATTGCTATCACACCCAGCCAGAGACGTCGATCTAAAAATGGTCAAAGATGATTCTTCAGGCCTGGAAACGTGGGGATCTGGCAAAGACTTGGTTCTTTACTTCCGGGGTGATCACATCACTTACCGTTCTCACATTTTTTTCAAATCTGGAAAGTAATAAAATTCATTTTTTATTCACGCGAATCTTATTTGGATGTGATATCGTTCTTCATCTCCTTTCCGGATCCTGATTCTGGTCCTGATCCTGATCGAATATAATTGTGCTTATAAAAGCGATGGCATTATACTAGTACAATATTATCCTTCTAGATACAAGCGAGCGTGAAATGACATGAGTAAACTGCGCCGTATATCACGATACACATATATGGGGCATTCCGCGTCGTTTCAGCCACTAAAAGGGAAGATAAATCTTTACAAAATTACAACAAATCGGGTTACACGTGATACGAACTAATTCACCAGATCTGAAATCGATTGGCATTTTTTTGGACGAAAAAAAAGGAGTTCAATCATATCGGCCTAAAATGTTGTTCAGGATTACTCAATCGAATCCTAAATAAATGTTATCCTTGTAGGTCTTGAAAAACCGCAGATTTTCGTGCCTCAAACATCGTCATATAATAATTTCGTGAATATTGTTCTTCTCTTTTAGCGGCTGAATTGACGCGGAATGCCCCATATATATGTAGCCGGGGTAAATGATAATAATAATTAATGTTGATATCGTAAGTGTGTGCGGATGTATGGGGGCGACAATATTCTCATCAGCAGTAGATGGCCTAAACTCCTCGACTATTGTCTCCGTTGATTAGAGATCCGTTCAAATCCTGTGCCCCGAAATTCTGTTCGCATCTGTATGTGGCCGGGTATAAATTCACGTTAGCTATGCGAACAGCGTTATATCTATAGGTAGAATGATCCGCTGGCAAAATTGTTGCCATGGAAACTGGCTCCCGATAATATTGGGGTTGGTGTGTAGCTCCATGTCCTACCGAGTACTGGTTTGGTTAATTTGTCTCTAATTGGAAGGTAAGAGCTTGATACGGGATAACCTTCCAGTCGTAAACTCGAACCACCATGCTAGGCCATGGTACGCCCATGGCATGCCGTGCCATCCTGCACCGTCGTATAGCTCTATGCGAATGTAATTGATACAGGATCCTCTAACCGGTTCCTAAATCCCTTTGGTATTAGGCACCAGAGCTAAATTGAAGGGCGTTAATCATTATCGCCCATGCCTCCCCACGGTGGAATTTTTCGTATATAAATTTCTCCCCCTGTTTATCATAATGGTTTAGCGAGAGACCTCCGTGTACCTGGATTCGAGGATGGTCAGAGCAGCACTTCCCTCATTGGCATAGCATTTGACCGAGGCTAGGAACTGATTGCAGACCATTCGGAAGCAAACTATGCCGTTGGACGAGCTCCGATGGGGCCGGGTGGTGAATATATTTCAATAATTTTGTACCATCTAGCTGCCGATGCGAACCAGCAGTGAATTTCCCATACATTTTATACCGTATGCAACCCAGTAGTGTGTCTCTCCGGTGCCAAGAGATTATTCAAATTTTTCTTGACGTCCCTTCCCCCCCCCCCGGATTTAACAGTTTTCAAAAAGGCCAGAATCCTTAAACCGAAATTATTGTAATAAGGAGATAAAATCCACGAGGTAATCCACAGGACGAAATATTTATTTAACCCAAGGCGCCAGGCAATTGATGTCGATAATAAATCCAGAGCAAGACCTCTGGATGTATATGTACATACCGTTGAAATAACTAATTATGAAGGAAATAATACCGAGGCGAAACCTGCAGGTAGTATTATCCTTTGATCTTGATTCTACTTCGTAAAAAGGATCGTAAGTATAGGTCTCGATGTGTGTGCGTGTACATCGGTGTATTTGAATTATTATTAAAATTCTAATAAATAACGCAGTCCAGGGTATGGAGGATTCTTCCTTTTGGTTATAAATTTTTAATAGGTGGAAAGAGTAGTCGAGTATTCGAGCAGAGAATAAGAGGGAGTAATAATTACTGCGTAAAGAGATATCTCTCCCCGTCGAGTTCTTAATTATCGCTGAAGAAAAAAGGCTGAAGGCAAGGAAGCAGCTATTGCGGGCGGAAGAAGGATCTCAGGATACCAGGATCTCCGGATCTCCTGATCTCGGATGAAATCTGAAGTCTTCGCCCCCGTGATATCTCGAATCTCGAATCTAAAATCTTGAATCTTCGCTGAGCAGAAGAGTTAATTAAAACCCCTTATTCCTTCAGGCACCTTAAGGTACGATCCCGATCCTGCAGGATATAGAAAGAATATATATTTTAGAAGGGTAAGGGTGAAACCTGCCGGGCTGGGCCGGGGGGAGGGGAAGGGGATTGCGATAACTGCTCGATCTCTTATCTAGAATACTGAATAACTATATCGCCCGAGGAGAGTTACAAAAGTAGGTAAAAGGCAACGGTGAGTTTAGAATTTTTTTTCTTCTTTTCTCATTACTTTAAAACTTATTCAAAATAAAAAGATATTATTTTTTTCTCTTAATCACAGGAAAATCTGATCTAAAAACAGACGCGAAAATCATCCATCAATCGGCATTGTCGGTCAGACGGACCTCGCGGGACATTGATGATCGATTTTCATCTACGCGTCCGAATTTTGACTGATTATATAAATATCGAACGTAATTGTGCTTAAAACCAAAGGCTAGACTGTATCCCGCGATACATGATGGTAGAAACGCATATATCTCGACGTATTATGAAAGAAGTGTCAGGATCCGCGGAGAGTTTGAAGGGTAGGTGAGTTGATGCAAAGAATAATTCCCTCGGGGTACGAAACGGCCTGACATCACATCCCGTATAACGTACAGCCGCGCTAATTGTACCGCGCCTTTTTACCCCGCGGCTTTTATGCGGATATATGCGTATGTGTGTTGCGTGTGTGTGTATGACACACTCCGTACATACGGGAATAAGAACAAGCGGGGGAGCGCAGTATCCGTAAAAACTTGCAAAAATAGGAGAGCGAAAAAAAACATAAAGCGTGTTGAAATTAATTTGAAAAATAAAAAGAAAAAAAAGTACGAACGTAAGCCTGAAACGATCAGATCTTGCTTCTAATGGAAGGCAAATTGATATTGGCACAGATATCATCCGCGATGACTAGTCGCGGATTGAAATCCGCGAATATATGTCGTCAGGAAATTTACTGGCTGATACATCGGGGCCAGATTTTGTCGACTAGACGTATATATAGGTATGCGCCCAGATGAGATCTCCTGTTCCGAGGTTTACATCTGTCGAGACACCTTAATTCATTAATAATTTCAACCCCCGTCGGTCTCCGTTGCTTGTCTCATACGGTAGCTGAGATACGTTAACGGAAATACGTCACCCGTATATATATACGTAGTGGATCCGAGAACTGATTTATATACCACGTGCGGCTAGCGCGGCTAGGGTGCAGAGGGAAAATTGTACTACTACTAGGTAAATTTCATGTAATCATGTCACCGGTTCCAGACCAAGTCAGGAATGAAGAGTGGCTAGGGAATAAAAAATATCATCATTCCATGAGGATTATAATTTCATGGATCTGTTTGAGGTGATTAGCCGCGTCGCTACTTCGCCATTTCGCTCCGCGATCTCTGCCAAAACTGGTATAAAACTAGGAACAAACTAGTCACTGGGTCGGAGGATTAGCGAGCTTTCAACAAGCTTTGAGCAGGGAGCAATACGGAATAGGGTGTTACAGTAGATATAACACTGGCAGACTCCGAGCGCAATAATTTATATCGGTAGTAGGAACTTTCCGCTGCGGGCATGAAAGCTGAAAGTCCCGAGTATGTGGCAGAGTACGGTTGTTGTTTTTTTTTTGTTTTTTTACAAATTTTTTAAATAGTTCGAGGTAAAATTTTACCGGGATATATCACGTTTGTATACAGTCTCATTCAGGTTTGGCATGCCATATTTCGAGGGTGGATTCCTCGTGAAATTCTGAGACTAAATTTCCTTTACCAAAAATTCGTCGGACCAATAGATTCCGAGATACGTAAGATCTCAGTCGACCGATCACAGAACTCAGACTGGGCTGATCATGAGCGCGAGTTGAGCGGCGCCCAGTCTATGCGACTTAAACGCTCCGCGATTGGTCAACTAAGATCATCTGTATCTCGGAAACTATTGGTCCCTCGAATTTTCGGTAAAGGAAATTTATTCCCAGACTTTCGCGGGGAATCTATTCTGAAAATTTCGCAAGTTAAACCTGTACTACCCTGTATATACCGGTCCATACGGCATGCAGAACACAGAATTTAAACTTTGTTACAAAAACTCCGGTCGTTATTTAACTCTCGTATTTATTCGACCAGTGGTGCGAAAGGGGTGCAATACTCACGTCATACATTAGCGGTCGGAATAATTATGAGCGTAATTCGAAAGCTCAAAACGAAAAGTAGAAGGAAATCTTGCGTCTAAATGAGAGAAAGAGAGAGGTGAAGTAGAAACAAAAAAATCATTTCCAGTTGGTAAATATTTCGCTTCAGGGTAAGGATAATTAATTATATTTATTTCAGCCCTTTTTTTTTTGGTGTATCTTTTTTTTTTTTCTTCTTTGTCAACTCATTAAACAACTTGATAACGAATTCTCCGGGGCATGAGTTCGGGGCAGGTATGTGCCTAGTTGTGGTGTAGGTACAACGTCAAAAGTTTATTATTACTTAGCGTGAAGTAACGAAGAAGAAGAAGAAGAAGAAGAAGAAAAATAAAAAAACGAAGAAGATAAAGGAGAGACTCGCTTGCTCCATTTGTTTGCACATTTATCCATCTCTCTTCAACTAGGGCACGAATAACCCTATCGCGTTTGGAAGGGGTTTACTCAGCCATTTCCTTTCCAATTTTTTCGTTTCGTCTCTCGTTTTGATCGGCATACAGTTTCGAGGTATACCTCCGGTCGGTCTTTATTAGCCCTGAACTTTCTACCTCCCTTAAAACCCCGGCCCCCCTCTCCAGCGTCGTCCCTTATAGGAATGAAAACGCGCGCCTCGCCCGGATGGAAAAGATAAACCCGGCAAAAACATTGTAAAAGTCGAAAGTTACCGCCAAGTACAAAAATGGTTTCACCAGCCAAAAACTCAGAAGCATCATACTCTTCACCGGCGACAGATTAAAAACGTCATTTCTTTACACAAAATAATACAAAAACCTTGTACGTGAAATCAGGCAACAAAGCCAAGCACTCTCGCAGTTATTTTCATTTTTCAAATTATGTTCCCCGAATGCTAGTATGATGGAAATCAATGGAAAATCATTGTTCACCTTTGACGAAGTAGCATATTGGCGATGGAAAATATTGCTCAAGGAAGTTATCTCGTATGATGATGTCCCTAGATCTCAACTGACTAGGACAAATCGAAAAACCTGATTTTTGAATTATTATTATTTTTGTATACCCCGACACCATACGCCACTAACCACAAGAACAGATTCAGCTTGATGTTCATCATCATGATGACAGATTGCGCTAACTTGGTTTTGCTGAATGAATAAATATATAATAATAATTATATAATAATATGATTATAATAATACAAGAACAAGAGCTTGCTCGGGTAAATGATTCGGGGCTGGCGCGCCGGCCTACGGGTACTTGGCGGTGATTCGCTGCCGAGAATCTTGATAAAGAAAGCGAGAGAAAAAATTGGTAATCATGAGAATGATGAAAATAATTAAGGAAAAAGGATAGGTTTACCTAATTTAAAAAATTTTACAGATTCCCCCTCTCTTTTTTATTATTATTTTTCTACGTCTTTCTACTTCACCCCCCTCGACGAGGTGGAAGAGGCTTATGGTTGAAAAAGTTGTTGGTTTTTCTTTTCCTCTTCTTCCGAATAACGCCTGAAAGGGATCCCATTGAATCTAAAATAAGGCAATACCTATATACACCCTTCCTTCTCTCCATCTCTTTCCATTCTTCCCATGTTTAATTTTTTTTTTTTTTTTTTTTCTTTTTTCTTTTTTCTCCGCACACGATCATGCGGATTCTTCGAGTTCTTAGGAACGAGGACAAGCAGCCTAATTTGACTTTATAACTTGTACCCGAGGTTTCTTTTTCCCCTCCATTTATTTTACCCATTTGATTCGAGCTTGCGAACGATCATGACGATAGTATATATACACATAAACCTGTACATACGTATCCATAAATGGAATAAGTGAAAATCGTTATTGTCGATCGAGCATAAACGTTTCATCGATTTTATTATAATTCTTGAAATACTAATACTGCCTCGAAATTTGTTGCTTTGAAAATTTGTTCCCTTTTTTATTCTCCGGTCGGAGCCCTTTTTTTTTCTACTTTCATCAACTTTTTAACACTCGCCTTTACCATTTATCGAGACTTTTGCACGCAGCAATAATGGATGAAATAAGGAGAAGGAAAGGAAAAAAAAGGAACATGTGTACAGTACCTACTTGGTAGCTGGCCACTTGTCGGAAATAAAAACTTGGAAGCTCGAAGCTCCGAGTTCAAAACTCGAGACGTAAAAGGTGAAATGACGAGGTATGTTCATAGCTAGAGCTTTACTCGTCTCAACCTCGTTCGGCATTCGAGTCGAGTGGATTTTTCCCAAGTTTATAAACTATTTTGCTATCGATTACGGATACCAAAAGGAAATGGGAGAAAAAATCGTAAAAGCTAGTCAAGCTGCAGCTAGAATTTCTTACTTCGTTCTGGTTTATTTAGTTTATTTATTTCGTCGTCTTTTTTCACTCCACTCCGTCCGTAGTTTTTAATTATCACGTCCACGTTCGTATATAATTAATACACAAGGAAGAAAAAAAGGATAGAAGAAAATTGGTGGAACAAGGAGTCGTCGGTTCGTCTCAAAGGTCCTTTGAAAATAATTTTTCAAACCGGTAGAATTTCGTAAACGATTTTATACGTCCGAGTATATCTTACGGCGATTCTGCTAATCAAATTTCTCCATGCCTGGATGAGGATGAAAGAAAAAGTCGTTTCCACGTGGCGTATACATATATATGGTTCACGAGGTATAAAATTCGTGGGAAAAAAAACGGAACCGAAAAAGGAAAAATGCGGGAAAAACGTACGAGGAGGGAAGACCCTGGGTCTGGTTCGAAGAAGTAGAAAGTGTAAGTGAAAAGTTATGCCGGTCACAGTTTCGAACTGAGTAATGTCCTTATTGTTGTTGTTGTTCTTCTTCTTCTTCTTCTTCTTCTTCCTCTTTATTTCCGTACTTCCGTATACGAGCAGAGGGTAGCCAACGGTGCCGTAACTCGTTTAACCGTTAAGGTAACGGTGTGAGCAACGCGTAACAGGTGCAACACGATACGGTATGGATAGTAAGGTGAAAGTATCCCGTTGATGAACTATAACCAGTTGAGATAATCGGGATTTGTTCAGATAAAAGGCAACGTTTATTTTTTGAAATTACCAACTCGTTCATTCATTCATTCATTCATTCATTCATTCATTCATTCATTCATTCATTCATTCATTCATTCATTCATTCATTCATTCATTCATTCATTCATTCATTCATTCATCCATCCATCCATCCATCCATCCATTCATTCATTCATTCATTCATTCATTCATTCATTCATTCATTCATTCATTCATTCATTCATTCATTCATCCATTCATTCATTCATTCATTCGATTCTCTTCTAGGCAGCGAAGCAGTTATTACCGAAAGCTCGTTCCTTAATTATTAGCCAATTTCGCCTCAAACGCTTTTTTCAATTTGGAAATTTTCCATCGAGCTTTAGGCCGGGCAGGGGATCGTGAATTAGAATCTATCGATTGTTTGTCCAATGGAATTGGGTTTAATTTCATTTGCGAAAGAGTATATAGGTACAGACGAACTCCGCCATTCTTATCGTTGAAGGGTATTCATTGGGTAGTACCTACAACGGTGAGAAACGTAACCAAGAAAACAAAAAAAGTAAACCCACCAGGGGGGCCAGGTTGAAATTAGAAAATTCCGGAATTCAATATCACCGGCTCGCACTTTTCCGAAATTCGTATATTTCCCCGAAAGTCTACACAGAAGAGATTCGAAAAATTTTTTCAAACAAAGAACACCGGGGGTTCAAAAATCCAAGACTTGAAATTCGCGCATGCATTCATTCAGTGCCTAATAACTCGGGCTGTATTGATCGTATCGAAACCAATAAGAGGTCAAAAAAAAGTTCCAAAATGGGTCTCGATCGGAATGAACCATTTCTTGATTTACGGGCATTCGGGGGTCTGGACTTGATAATTGACTGTATGATGTTAAACGAACGACGAGGATTATCCCCAGTGCGAAAAATCGAGTCACGTATGTACGTCGTATATGTGGCCCCAGGTGCGGGGGAAAAGCCGGCGATTATCCCAGAGCTTTTCAAGTGGAAAATCGTGTTCTTTGTCGTACTCTGCTGGCCTGATCCCCGAGAAAAGGGGGCGACAGTTCGAGGAAGTAGATTTATTAATTGATTTTTCATTTATCTAGTTATTTTTACATCCGTATATGACCGGACAACAAAAGACATCCATAAGTCCAGAGGACTCTTTTCATTCTCTGGGACTTATTCTGCGGATGAACCGGCATACAGAAAAAACGCAGTTATTTAGATGAATCCACCGCACGTCCCGATCCCCTTCACCTCTGAAACACACCGTGGTAGATTATTGCCGTAATTATTAGACTGTGAGACTTATGGCGTGGAAAAACCCACCCCTAGGTACCCGTACCTCCTCTCTCTCACTTTAACTACTCGATCAAACCCAACTCCCTACAGTGTTGCTGATGTCGAACCAATAACCTCTGGCTTTTAGAGGCGGGTAAAATCGATGGACAAAGGTTTCGGCCAACTTCTACCTTTTACCTTTTCCTTAACTTATCCTGTAACTTTTAATTCATGAGCTTTTGCCTCCGGTTCTTCCTACCCTTCATTTTCATCCCCGTCTTCTTCTTCTTCTTCTCATTCTTCTTATCCTTGGCGAGGTACGGCATTGGAAAAATAGAGCGAAAAATCCGTCATGTGACGCGTAGCTGGTGGCGGTCCTTAATTCGATCATTTTCGAATCTCATTGTACAATGTATGATACGTTTGTATTTATTGAGGGCACAGCTACTGGCTGTACGAAGGGAAACAACCACTGAGGCGAAGAAAGAGGTTGGAGGCTGGGGCTGGATGAGCTTGGGATGTTTATAATAATTTGAAATAGGCGGTGCGGAAGAGCTGGCGCGGGGATTCCCCTCAGAGGATGCTGTGTGCTGTGCTGTGCTGTGCTGTACTGTAGCGAACCCCGACAAACCTCAGTTCCAGGGCTGAGCCTGGCTGAGCCAAAGCGGGACCTCGACTCCTGGGGAATCCGGGTTGCGCGGATCTCCTTCCCAAGGGAACGTCCTCAGACATAGTGGTACGGGGCTTGGCAATTCCCAAGGTTCCGCGTCAACCGCCGGAATAACTATTCAGAACCTCGTAACAGGCTGTACTGCAGCTACCCTGCTAAGCAAGAAAAAAAAAGCCCCAACGAGCCCTGGTTCAAAGTCCTACAGTTGTAGAGGGTAGGACGTCGCTAAGCCCTGCGGAACACCTTGATTGCCGCATCCCCCCCCTAAGTCTAATAATGGGATTATACACATTGGCGAGGCATCGTCGAGTATAGCCGGGTATTATCCGTCTAATCTCTGTACCTCCTCTCTCGATACAGGCGATCTGAACACTGATGCCTCAGACCAGTACCTGTAAGCTCTTCAAGTTCACTGCTCCGCACCCGTTGATGAAATCTATGAAACGCCTTGTCCGAAGGTGGAACGCCGTAGGTTAAAAATTCCGAAAACCATAAAGCTAGTTAACGTAGTCGATTTTTTCGGGCTTTCGAACTTCCGGAATTTGAACCCGTCCCCATACGATCCTCTGATTAAAGGCGTCTCTCCCATTGTTTGATGGGAACATACATGGACATCCGTTAAATTTACGTACGTAGATAGGTATCTAGAGGCATTTGAACCTCGCGGATAAACACTCTACAATTGGGGTTAAGGGGGTTGAGGTCAGCCCTGGCAAGACCGCGCAATAACGACGGTTCTTAATTACGGAAGGGCGAAAGCTCTGGCAAACAATTCCGGGCGAAATACGATTACAGAAAGCGCGCCGCCGCACTACCGGCCCCTTTAACACACCGCCAATATTGTATATGGCATCGATAGCCTCAGGCCACTCGACTGCCGTTTCTCGATGGGAACCAACCTGACCTAAAACCCTAAACCCTGAACCTGAACTGAACCAACACCAAGCCTAAACTCGACTTGGACCATCCTTGAATTACGCCCGCCATTAATCCTCTGGAACAATTACGAAATTATCTGATATTACGCGGCTGCATATACATACGTTTAATCATTTACCCGATAAATGATGTATCGGTTTTTGGATTTCTTCCAGAATCAGAAATATCGAAGAAGAAGAAAAAGAAAAATTCATCCCTGGTGTGAAATTACGCTTTTTTTGATGGGGGAGGAAATGATCAGGGGCTCGTTGAACTTTTTCTCTTCTCTTCTTCTTCTCCTTCTTCTTCTTCTTCTTCTTCTTCCCTTGTTGACCTTGTTAATACAAGGCGAGTAAACCCACCTACCTACGTAATTAAGCGATTCTTGGGGGACTTTTGCGGTTCCGGTTTTAAAATTGATTAATAACTTTGGCAAAAGGCCGTACCATCTTGTGCCTTGGTCTACACTCCGCTGCCTCATTGATATGATCGATATTCATACCCGAAGCGGAAGCGACATTGTCCCGGTGTTCAATCCAACTTGCCGATATTTATTAGAAATTTCGAATTTTTTCTTTCTTCTTAGTTTTTTTTCTGCGTCAATCGATGTCGTAAGTAATTGGTAGAATTTTGGAATTTTATTTACCAAAAGGTGAAACGATTCGACTACATATTCGAAAGCTTCTTAAATCTGGTGACATCGAAATTCGGAATTTCGACCGTTCGGGTGTTTGAAAATTGGGAATTTAGAGCCAGCCTTGTGGATATTACACGGTGTTTGTACTAGGCTAACAAACTTTCACGTTTGACAGTTTTATCTAGTTAGTGAAAGCTAGGAGCTCTCCCGATCCCCGGGAGATAGGACTTCGGGTTCACCTTCGCCCTTGGCTAGGAGCTGCAACTATAGTTGGCCAACTGTTCGCGTGGAAGTGTCGCTTGCCTGAATCGTGGGTTTGGAGGAGAGGCCGGATGACCCCTAGAGTTCATAGGGGATGTGGAATAACCCTACGCATGGAGGGCGACGCAGACGCCAGGCTATTTGTCTTCATTCATCCCCCACCGCGTGGTCACCCCTCATTATCACCTCGCCATATCCATCCTGATTAGAGAACAGGGTTTCAACCTATGTCGTCAAAAACGAGAGAGAGAGAGAGAGTATCAAATCTCTCGATTCTTCTCCTCCCCTAATTTCGTAGATCCTCTTAAAAATTCGGTGGAAATTAGGAAGCTGGTCAGCTGAAAAATGAGGAAAAAGTATTCTCGACATTCCCCCATTCCTCCAGTGTCAAACTTTGCCTCCACGTAGTTATACGCTATGGAAATCTGAGCCAACGTAAGTATAGAGAGAGAGAAAGCGGTCGAGGGTGGAAGGGTGGAAAGATGAAACTCGGTAGTTCTCGCAGGAGGTAGGTATAGGTATACTTGTTAAATTCGTCTGGTCCTGGAACAAGGTTGACTTCCAAGTTTGCTCAAACTCCAGTGAGACCGCCCAGAGGCGTTCGGAGTTGAGGCACTTCGGTCAAACAAGGGTGGAGGCTAGTGGTGGGTTGGTGCAACCCCTTGATTGTTATATTCGTACACTTTACAGTGTATTAGTCGGGGTTGTAGAATGGTTTGAGAAATGGTTGGTTAAAGGAAGGGAAGGGCGACACGTGCCGGTTAACGCGTACCGCGTTGCTCCTAGCCGTATTCAATGAAGTTGTTACTTGTTTGGTTACGTTTAAAATTACCCATGCGTAGCTAACGCGTTCTTCTGCAGACAGGCAAAACGCCCTGAAGTCATTAACGCTTTTTCGGCTCACCCCTGCGATCCAAGAACTCATTTCAGGCTTCGCTTCGGGGCTTGGAATTCGAGCTATTTCTCGCGGGATTCTACCGGGTCATTTCGGAGGGTGGTAGCACATGCACATCCGCAGAGCCCCCTAGCATATAGGGTGGAGTTTGTAGCAACAGAAGAGTGAAAAACGAGCCAAACAGCTCACGGTGGAAATTTCCGCCGTTTCTATAAGCCGAGACGAAACAAGGCGAGGCAGAGATTTGGTATTTTTAGCCCGAGTCACCCCTTTAATACCCGCCTTATTATTCGGCCTGGGGAGTTGGAGAACCCTTGGTTAATTGTTTATTAAAAATTTATATTACGATTTAGAGAGCGAGGGACGAGAAGCGTTGTCTTTTCAGACCACTTCGAATCTCCGCATCACTCGCCCAAACAACCCCGACAAAACGAAATTGAATCAAGTCGTTTTACACCCAAGCCTCCGGCGTGTTTCTAGCCAAAGGTGTGTCAAGCACGGGAGATGATGTTAGGTGAATGGATTCGGGCGGAGGGGTTCGTCGGAAACTCGTTAACACGGGTAGGTGCAGGGTATCAAGGGATTGAGTTAGTTTTTAGGGATAAACGCACCCCTCGTACAATATTATACATATTAGGCATGGTATGGCCAGTAGTTAATGTAACCAACCCCCATACACCTACCCGAGAAGAGCCGAGGTAAACGGGTGTTAATGAACCGAGAAATGTGCAACGCCGGATGAAGTGGAATAACGCGGGATAAAACTTGAAGAATATCTTACTTACGCCCCAAATTTAACCCGACTATGGGAGCAGTCGGATAAATTTCATAAATATATACCTACACCCACACCTACACCCCATTTAATCGTAACCTTTAGCTGCTTACAAGACCGTAAGCTGTGCACCCGCTAGCTGGGTATGGGCTAACGCGGCGATATGGGTAGTTGGGCTTCCATGAAACTGAGAAGTGGCTTCCAAGAGGGGAACACTCTCTACCCTTATTTCATCATCCCTTATGACGCTCTGCTCGTAAAGAGAGTGTGAAGCTAAAATATTTCCCGTACCTTGAATATCCTCCATCGTCGCAACAGAATTGGTAGTTCATTGCGAAGGGATGAAAAACGGGGTATTCGCATGCGACTTTGTTTCTTTCCAAATTAGAACAAGATATCTCTCGGACGCAATCAACGCTCGGCCAATCCCTACTATGTTTGTAATTAATATTTGGGATCACAGGGTCGGCCCATTCGTCCTACGGCACCGGCTTACGGCTAACGTTATACCCTGACAAGGGTCTTTCGAGGTCCGACCAACCAGGATTTCCTTTCTGGACACACCTAACGATGTTATTCCATCCTGTTGCGCCCGAAATCCAAACGGTATACCTACACTCTTTGACGAGGTACCGAATACCGACAATTTCCAAGTTACTCTCCGCTCAAAACCACCGGGTAGGCACACATTAGGGTTGATCATTTTCGACTATCAATGCTCCCATGGGCCGGGACGTATCCAAATATGTAGAAAAAGAAAATTTAGCCCAGGTTCTAGCGGAGTTGAAATAGGAACCCGGGATTTTGACCGAAATCTCTTTTCATATATTTCGAGACGTTCTGGCCCATGGGAGTACCGAAATTCGAATATGGCCGAACTAAGAACCTGCACCCTCGTATACATATCGGAATTCGAAACTTTCCTGTAAGGTCGAATGCCGAGCGCGCGGGTTCAGTTCACCGGCTGTTTTCGGTCAAGATCAAATCCCTCAGCAATACATACCCGGAGCATTGGAAGGGGCCGTTTGTCCGCGGTTTCTACTCGACCGAGGTGGTAAAATGCTCGATCAGTTTTAGACGGGCGAATCGAAAGGGCGCCAGGGTTTACCGCGACGAGGGTAGGTGTGGGATAGGGATGTTGAAAAATCTCCTCTTCTTCTGCTTCTCCAGAATCTAAATTACGGAACAATTCATCGCCGAATGGCACATATATGGGCATAATTCCGCTTCTCATGTATAGTATACGACTGGGCAAATACGACATACTCGCGTTAGTCGGATAGGTAACTTGTTCGCCGAATGACAAACACCGCGTTGACGTTTCGCCCGAGATACGCAGACGGTTAAATCAAGTTTCAATACCTGCTAGTACCAGCTACGCTCCGCTCCATGAGTCAATAGACGTTGCGCGCGGAGGGCTGATTGAAGTGCACCAACGCAGATACTGATTGGCTGCGTCAAAGGCTCTCCGTCAATATCAACATGCCAGCTAAAACGGAGAAAAATAGTAACGAGTATCGATGTATGGGTTCAATTTCTGTCATCACGCCCACCAGCTCGGATAAGACCGCGAATAGGCAAAGACCGAATTGACCGCGAGTCGAACGGCGTTGATTAAGGAAAAATCCCGATGTCCAGTTACAACGAGAACCGCATTACTTCGTGGTAATTAAACTCGAATCAACGAACGAGGGGCGTCCCGACGGTCCGTCATCGTTAGGGTGGATGGTTGTTGCGCTTTTCCTGGACGAGAAACTGACAACGACAACCAAGCGAGGGTCGAGTTCAACCGACAAACGCGTGTAACAAGATCTGACGCCGTATAGCACCGCGTGTTTCCACTTCGCTCGGACGTTCCGCGACATATTTTCCCCTCTTCCCTCACGTTATTTTATTGCATTTTTTTCTTCTTTTATTTTTTCCCGCCTTTTCATCCAACAAATTGCTCTCGTTTTTTTTTTTGTTTTGTTTATTTTTTTTCAAGGTACGCTCGAGAGTGTCTCTCTCCAAAAATTAACGCGTATAATACAATCATTCCCCGAACGTATAAGGGGGGGGAAATATTACGCGGACAAAATCTACGCCTCGGCTACTAACCGGGAAGAGGAGAGGCGAGTGGACCCGCTATCTTCTAGATAGTACAATTTCACCGAAGGTAGGTGCACACGCGATATTTGATTATAAATTTTCACCCCTAAGTCGGACGGAATCGGTTTCGCGAAACGTTCCTCCACGCGATATCTGTACTTCGCACAGTCTAGTCGCAAACTACTTTTTGCTCTAGTTTTATCCTTCTTATTGAGCTTTCCGTATATACCGAACTCTACTCGACAGTTAAAGTGCATTGGTAACGTTTCGGGAAACTCCACCAGCTAGGAGGAGCCGGAAGTAAGATTTTTCGGTAAATGTGAAGAAATCGCTGTTACGTACTACGCGACGCGGGATATTCTTTCGACAAAAATCTTCCGATCTTCGTTCGCCATCGGACTTTCGAACCGGGTGTGCAGCGGGGAATGCAATCGTCTCTTAAGGCCTGGCAATAAACTAGCCAATGTTCCGGTCGAGACGGACATTGGGAAACTAGCTAGGCGTAGTTCCTACGCTACTAGTAGCTATACGTCCGACTCCAGGAAGCGGCTCCCCCTCGACTACCGTTCCAAGACATAAATCTAGCTTATCTCGGGAACACATCTACCCACGTGTAGGTATACCTATATTTTTATACCGTACAGATATACGTGTAGCGAGCGACTCGCGCTCATAGAAACGCGGAAAATACTTCCTTCAGTTACTGCTGGGTTCGTCTTATGCCAGCAGGACTTACGACCACCAGAAGACATTATATTAGGATGACTCCGGTCAGGAGTAGAATAGAAGGAGAAAAAATTCACCAAGAAGACTGAGGCTATTAGTAAAATAAATTTCATTTTTCTTCTTTTTTTCACAGACGCTATAATGTCGTGACAAATCATTCTCATCCTTGAATACTCTTTCGATTTTCTCTCCGACCGCGAAAGGAGCTTAGCGGACTTGACGAATCAGAAAATCCAACCGATCCGAAGGAACTTTGATAAGTTTTCGAGAATTTGAAAACCGGTGGGATTCTGGAGTATACAGGGTGATTCTTTTTGCCCGCACCATTTGGTAAGGGTAGATTCCTTGGGAAATTGTGAGACTAATTTTTCTTGACCAAAAAGTCTTGGGACTAATATTTTCCGGGCAACAGAAGGTCTTAGTTGACCAATCACAGAGCCTACACCTGCTCAAGATAGAAATAAATGATTAAATCTAGTGATAATTTGTTTCACCATATGGCATTTAAGTTAGAGTTATGGTCGCCAGGAGTCGCCAGGAGTTGTCTTCGTACAACGAACACTTTCATTATCTGTGACCAGGACAACCGCTACGTTGGCTTCGCCCTCCAGGTCGACCGGACCGTAGTTTTCCTCATCCAGAGCCACCGCTACGTAGTTTTCGGCCGCCAGGTCGACTGCAACGTAGTTTTCTTCGTCTATCTCCGCTATCGCCACTATCGCCACTATCGCCACTATCTCCGCTATCGCCACTATCGCCACTATCACCGCTATCGCGGCTATCGCCACTATCGCCGCTATCGCCACTATCTCCGCTATCGCCACTATCGCCACTATCGCCACTATCGCCGCTATCGCCACTATCGCCACTATCGCCGCTATCGCCACTATCGCCACTATCGCCACTATCGCCGCTATCGCCACTATCGCCGCTATCGCCACTATCGCCGCTATCGCCACTATCTCCAATTTACTTAATATTATTGTATTAATCATATTATCGCCACTATCGGCGCTATCGCCACTATCGCCGCTATCGCCACTATCGCCGCTATCGCCACTATCGCCGCTATCGCCACTATCGCCGCTATCGCCACTATCGCCGCAATCGCCACTGTCGCCGCTATCGCTACTGTCGCCGCTATCGCCGCTATCGCCACTATCGCTGCTATCGCCACTATCGCCGCTATCGCCACTATCTCCAATTTACTTAATATTATTATATTATTAATATTATCGCCACTATCGCCGCTATCGCCACTATCGCCGCTATCGCCGCTATCGCCACTATCGCCGCTATCGCCACTATCGGCGCTATCGCCACTATCGGCGCTATCGCCACTATCGCCGCTATCGCCACTATCGCCGCTATCGCCACTATCGCCGCTATCGCCGCTATCGCCACTATCGCCACTATCGCTACTATCGCCACTATCTCCGCTATCGCCACTATCGCCGCTATCGCCACTATCTCCAATTTACTTAATATTATTGTATTAATAATATTATCGCCACTATCGGCGCTATCGCCACTATCGCCACTATCGCCGCTATCGCCGCTATCGCCACTATCGCCACTATCGCCACTATCACCGCTATCGCCACTATCTCCAATTTACTTAATATTATTGTATTAATAATATTATCGCCACTATCGGCGCTATCGCCACTATCGCCACTATCGCCGCTATCGCCACTATCGCCGCTATCGCCACTATCGCCATTATCGCAACTATCGCCGCTATCGCCACTATCGCCGCTATCGCCACTATCGCCACTATCGCCACTATCGCCACTATCTCCGCTATCGCCACTATCTCCAATTTACTTAAAATTATTGTATTAATGATATTATCGCCACTATCGGCGCTATCGCCACTATCGCCACTATCGCCGCTATCGCCGCTATCGCCACTATCGCCACTATCGCCACTATCGCCACTATCGGCGCTATCGCCACTATCGCCGCTATCGCCACTATCGCCGCTATCGCCACTATCGCCGCTATCGCCACTATCACCGCTATCGCTACTATCGCCGCTATCGCCACTATCGCCGCTATCGCCACTATCGCCGCTATCGCCACTATCGCCGCTATCGCCACTATCGCCGCTATCGCTACTATCTCCAATTTACTTAATATTATTATATTAATGATATTATCGCCACTATCGCCACTATCGCCACTATCTCCGCTATCGCCACTATCTCCAATTTACTTAATGTTATTGTATTAATGATATTATCGCTACTATCGGCGCTATCGCCACTATCGCCACTATCGCCGGTATCGCCACTATCGCCACTATCGGCGCTATCGCCACTATCGCCGCTATCGCCACTATCGCCGCTATCGCCACTATCGCCACTATCTCCAATTTACTTAATATTATTATATTATTATTATTATCGCCACTATCGCCGCTATCGCCACTATCGCCGCTATCGCCACTATCGCCGCTATCGCCACTATCGCCGCTATCGCCACTATCGGCGCTATCGCCACTATCGGCGCTATCGCCACTATCGGCGCTATCGCCACTATCGCCGCTATCGCCACTATCGCCACTATCGCCGCTATCGCCACTATCGCTGCTATCGCCAGTATCTCCAATTTACTTAATATTATTGTATTAATAATATTATCGCCACTATCGCCGCTATCGCCACTATCGCTGCTATCGCCACTGTCTCCAATTTACTTAATATTATTGTATTAATAATATTATCGCCACTATCGGCGCTATCGCCACTATCGCCGCTATCGCCACTATCGCCGCTATCGCCACTATCGCCGCTATCGCCACTATCGCCACTATCGCCGCTATCGCCACTATCGCCGCTATCGCCACTATCGCCGCTATCGCTACTATCGCCGCTATCGCCGCTATCGCCGCTATCGCCGCTATCGCCACTATCGCCGCTATCGCCACTATCGCCGCTATCGCTACTATCGCCGCTATCGCCGCTATCGCCGCTATCGCCACTATCGCCGCTATCGCCACTATCTCCAATTTACTTAATATTATTATATTAATAATATTATCGCCACTATCGCCGCTATCGCCACTATCGCCGCTATCGCCACTATCGCCGCTATCGCCACTATCGCCGCTATCGCCACTATCACCGCTATCGCTACTATCGCCGCTATCGCCACTATCGCCGCTATCGCCACTATCGCCGCTATCGCCACTATCGCCGCTATCGCCACTATCGCCGCTATCGCTACTATCTCCAATTCACTTAATATTATTATATTAATGATATTATCGCCACTATCGCCACTATCGCCACTATCTCCGCTATCGCCACTATCTCCAATTTACTTAATGTTATTGTATTAATGATATTATCGCCACTATCGGCGCTATCGCCACTATCGCCGCTATCGCCGGTATCGCCACTATCGCCACTATCGCCACTATCTCCGCTATCGCCACTATCTCCAATTTACTTAAAATTATTGTATTAATGATATTATCGCCACTATCGGCGCTATCGCCACTATCGCCACTATCGCCGCTATCGCCGCTATCGCCACTATCGCCACTATCGCCACTATCGCCACTATCGGCGGTATCGCCACTATCGCCGCTATCGCCACTATCGCCGCTATCGCCACTATCGCCGCTATCGCCACTATCGCCACTATCGCCACTATCGCCGCTATCGCCACTATCGGCGCTATCGCCACTATCGGCGCTATCGCCACTATCGCCGCTATCGCCACTATCGCCACTATCGCCGCTATCGCCACTATCGCTGCTATCGCCAGTATCTCCAATTTACTTAATATTATTGTATTAATAATATTATCGCCACTATCGCCGCTATCGCCACTATCGCTGCTATCGCCACTGTCTCCAATTTACTTAATATTATTGTATTAATAATATTATCGCCACTATCGGCGCTATCGCCACTATCGCCGCTATCGCCACTATCGCCACTATCGCCGCTATCGCCACTATCGCCGCTATCGCCACTATCGCCACTATCGCCGCTATCGCCACTATCGCCGCTATCGCCACTATCGCCGCTATCGCTACTATCGCCGCTATCGCCGCTATCGCCGCTATCGCCGCTATCGCCACTATCGCCGCTATCGCCACTATCGCCGCTATCGCTACTATCGCCGCTATCGCCGCTATCGCCGCTATCGCCACTATCGCCGCTATCGCCACTATCTCCAATTTACTTAATATTATTATATTAATAATATTATCGCCACTATCGCCGCTATCGCCACTATCGCCGCTATCGCCACTATCGCCGCTATCGCCACTATCGCCGCTATCGCCACTATCACCGCTATCGCTACTATCGCCGCTATCGCCACTATCGCCGCTATCGCCACTATCGCCGCTATCGCCACTATCGCCGCTATCGCCACTATCGCTGCTATCGCTACTATCTCCAATTTACTTAATATTATTATATTAATGATATTATCGCCACTATCGCCACTATCGCCACTATCTCCGCTATCGCCACTATCTCCAATTTACTTAATGTTATTGTATTAATGATATTATCGCTACTATCGGCGCTATCGCCACTATCGCCACTATCGCCGGTATCGCCACTATCGCCACTATCGGCGCTATCGCCACTATCGCCGCTATCGCCACTATCGCCGCTATCGCCACTATCGCCACTATCTCCAATTTACTTAATATTATTATATTATTATTATTATCGCCACTATCGCCGCTATCGCCACTATCGCCGCTATCGCCACTATCGCCGCTATCGCCACTATCGCCGCTATCGCCACTATCGGCGCTATCGCCACTATCGGCGCTATCGCCACTATCGGCGCTATCGCCACTATCGCCGCTATCGCCACTATCGCCACTATCGCCGCTATCGCCACTATCGCTGCTATCGCCAGTATCTCCAATTTACTTAATATTATTGTATTAATAATATTATCGCCACTATCGCCGCTATCGCCACTATCGCTGCTATCGCCACTGTCTCCAATTTACTTAATATTATTGTATTAATAATATTATCGCCACTATCGGCGCTATCGCCACTATCGCCGCTATCGCCACTATCGCCACTATCGCCGCTATCGCCACTATCGCCGCTATCGCCACTATCGCCACTATCGCCGCTATCGCCACTATCGCCGCTATCGCCACTATCGCCGCTATCGCTACTATCGCCGCTATCGCCGCTATCGCCGCTATCGCCGCTATCGCCACTATCGCCGCTATCGCCACTATCGCCGCTATCGCTACTATCGCCGCTATCGCCGCTATCGCCGCTATCGCCACTATCGCCGCTATCGCCACTATCTCCAATTTACTTAATATTATTATATTAATAATATTATCGCCACTATCGCCGCTATCGCCACTATCGCCGCTATCGCCACTATCGCCGCTATCGCCACTATCGCCGCTATCGCCACTATCGCCGCTATCGCCACTATCACCGCTATCGCTACTATCGCCGCTATCGCCACTATCGCCGCTATCGCCACTATCGCCGCTATCGCCACTATCGCCGCTATCGCCACTATCGCCGCTATCGCTACTATCTCCAATTTACTTAATATTATTATATTAATGATATTATCGCCACTATCGCCACTATCGCCACTATCTCCGCTATCGCCACTATCTCCAATTTACTTAATGTTATTGTATTAATGATATTATCGCCACTATCGGCGCTATCGCCACTATCGCCACTATCGCCGGTATCGCCACTATCGCCACTATCGGCGCTATCGCCACTATCGCCGCTATCGCCACTATCGCCGCTATCGCCACTATCGCCACTATCTCCAATTTACTTAATATTATTATATTATTATTATTATCGCCACTATCGCCGCTATCGCAACTATCGCCACTATCGCCACTATCGCCGCTATCGCCACTATCGGCGCTATCGCCACTATCGGCGCTATCGCCACTATCGGCGCTATCGCCACTATCGCCGCTATCGCCACTATCGCCGCTATCGCCGCTATCGCCACTATCGCCGCTATCGCCACTATCGCCGCTATCGCTACTATCGCCGCTATCGCCGCTATCGCCACTATCGCCGCTATCGCCACTATCTCCAATTTACTTAATATTATTATATTAATAATATTATCGCCACTATCGGCGCTATCGCCACTATCGCCGCTATCGCCACTATCGCCGCTAGCGCCACTATCGCCGCTATCGCCACTATCACCACTATCGCCGCTATCGCTACTATCGCTGCTATCGCCACTATCGCCGCTATCGCTACTATCGCCGCTATCGCCACTATCGCCGCTATCGCCACCATCCCCAATTTACTTAATATTATTATATTAATAATATTATCGCCACTATCGCCGCTATCGCCACTATCGCCGCTATCGCCACTATCGCCGCTATCGCCACTATCGCCGCTATCGCCACTATCGCCGCTATCGCCACTATCGCCGCTATCGCCACTATCGCCGCTATCGCCACTATCTCCAATTTACTTAATATTATTATATTAATAATATTATCGCCACTATCGCCGCTATCGCCACTATCGCCACTATCGCCACTATCTCCGCTATCGCCACTATCGCCGCTATCGCCACTATCTCCAATTTACTTAATATTATTTTATTAATAATATTATCGCCACTATCGGCGCTATCGCCACTATCGGCGCTATCGCCACTATCTCCGCTATCGCCACTATCTCCAATTTACTTAATATTATTTTATTAATAATATTATCGCCACTATCGGCGCTATCGCCACTATCGGCGCTATCGCCACTATCGGCGCTATCGCCACTATCGGCGCTATCGCCACTATCGGCGCTATCGCCACTATCGGCGCTATCGCCACTATCGGCGCTATCGCCACTATCGCCGCTATCGCCACTATCGCTGCTATCGCCACTATTGCCGCTATCGCCACTATCGCCGCTATCGCCACTATCGCCGCTATCGCCACTATCGCCGCTATCGCCACTATCGCCGCTATCGCCACTATCTCCAATTTACTCAATATTATTGTATTAATAATATTATCGCTACTATCGCCGCTATCGCCACTATCGCCACTATCGCCACTATCGATACTATCTCCGCTATCGCCACTATCTCCAATTCACTTAATATTATTATATTAATATTATTATCGCCACTATCGCCGCTATCGCCACTATCGCCGCTATCGCCACTATCGCCGCTATCGCCACTATCACCGCTATCGCCACTGTCGCCGCTATCGCCACTATCTCCAATTTACTTAATATTATTATATTGATAATATTATCGCCACTATCGCCGCGATCGCTACTATCGCCGCTATCGCCACTATCGCCACTATCGCCACTATCGATACTATCTCCGCTATCGCCACTATCTCCAATTCACTTAATATTATTATATTAATATTATTATCGCCACTATCGCCGCTATCGCCACTATCGCCGCTATCGCCACTATCACCGCTATCGCCACTGTCGCCGCTATCGCCACTATCTCCAATTTACTTAATATTATTATATTGATAATATTATCGCCACTATCGCCACTATCGCTGCTATCGCCACTATCTCCAATTTACTTAATATTATTGTATTAATAATATTATCGCCACTATCGGCGCTATCGCCACTATCGCCGCTATCGCCACTATCGCCGCTATCGCCACTATCGCCACTATCGCCGCTATCGCCACTATCGCCGCTATCGCCACTATCGCCGCTATCGCTACTATCGCCGCTATCGCCGCTATCGCCGCTATCGCCACTATCGCCGCTATCGCCACTATCTCCAATTTACTTAATATTATTATATTAATAATATTATCGCCACTATCGCCGCAATTGCCACTATCGCCGCTATCGCCACTATCGCCGCTATCGCCGCTATCGCCGCTATCGCCACTATCACCGCTATCGCCACTATCTCCAATTTACTTAATATTATTATATTAATAATATTATCGCCACTATCGGCGCTATCGCCACTATCGCCGCTATCGCCACCATCGCCGCTATCGCCACTATCACCACTATCGCCGCTATCGCTACTATCGCTGCTATCGCCACTATCGCCGCTATCGCTACTATCGCCGCTATCGCCACTATCGCCGCTATCGCCACTATCTTCAATTTACTTAATATTATTATATTAATAATATTATCGCCACTATCGCCGCTATCGCCACTATCGCCGCTATCGCCACTATCGCCACTATCGCCACTATCTCCGCTATCGCCACTATCTCCAATTTACTTAATATTATTTTATTAATAATATTATCGCCACTATCGGCGCTATCGCCACTATCGGCGCTATCGCCACTATCGGCGCTATCGCCACTATCGGCGCTATCGCCACTATCGGCGCTATCGCCACTATCGGCGCTATCGCCACTATCGGCGCTATCGCCACTATCGGCGCTATCGCCACTATCGGCGCTATCGCCACTATCGGCGCTATCGCCACTATCGGCGCTATCGCCACTATCGGCGCTATCGCCACTATCGGCGCTATCGCCACTATCGGCGCTATCGCCACTATCGGCGCTATCGCCACTATCGGCGCTATCGCCACTATCGGCGCTATCGCCACTATCGGCGCTATCGCCACTATCGGCGCTATCGCCACTATCGGCGCTATCGCCACTATCGCCGCTATCGCCACTATCGCTGCTATCGCCACTATTGCCGCTATCGCCACTATCGCCACTATCGCCACTATCGCCGCTATCGCCACTATCGCCGCTATCGCCACTATCTCCAATTTACTCAATATTATTGTATTAATAATATTATCGCCACTATCGCCGCTATCGCCACTATCGCCACTATCGCCACTATCGCCACTATCTCCGCTATCGCCACTATCGCCGCTATCGCCACTATCTCCAATTTACTTAATATTATTGTATTAATAATATTATCGCCACTATCGGCGCTATCGCCACTATCGCCGCTATCGCCACTATCGCCACTATCGCCACTATCGCCACTATCTCCGCTATCGCCACTATCGCCGCTATCGCCACTATCTCCAATTTACTCAATATTATTGTATTAATAATATTATCGCCACTATCGCCGCTATCGCCACTATCTCCAATTTACTCAATATTATTGTATTAATAATATTATCGCCACTATCGCCGCTATCGCCACTATCGCCACTATCGCCACTATCGCCACTATCTCCGCTATCGCCACTATCGCCGCTATCGCCACTATCTCCAATTTACTTAATATTATTTTATTAATAATATTATCGCCACTATCGGCGCTATCGCCACTATCGGCGCTATCGCCACTATCGGCGCTATCGCCACTATCGGCGCTATCGCCACTATCGGCGCTATCGCCACTATCGGCGCTATCGCCACTATCGGCGCTATCGCCACTATCGGCGCTATCGCCACTATCGGCGCTATCGCCACTATCGCCGCTATCGCCACTATCGCCGCTATCGCCACTATCGCCGCTATCGCCACTATCGCCGCTATCGCCACTATCGCCGCTATCGCCACTATCGCCGCTATCGCCACTATCGCCGCTATCGCCACTATCGCCGCTATCGCCACTATCGCCGCTATCGCCACTATCGCCGCTATCGCCACTATCGCCGCTATCGCCACTATCGCCGCTATCGCCACTATCGCCGCTATCGCCACTATCGCCGCTATCGCCACTATCGCCGCTATCGCCACTATCGCCGCTATCGCCACTATCGCCGCTATCGCCACTATCGCCGCTATCGCCACTATCGCCGCTATCGCCACTATCGCCGCTATCGCCACTATCGCCGCTATCGCCACTATCTCCAATTTACTCAATATTATTGTATTAATAATATTATCGCCACTATCGCCGCTATCGCCACTATCGCCGCTATCGCCACTATCGCCACTATCGCCGCTATCGCCACTATCGCCGCTATCGCCACTATCTCCAATTTACTCAATATTATTGTATTAATAATATTATCGCCACTATCTCCGCTATCGCCGCTATCGCCACTATCGCCACTATCGCCGCTATCGCCACTATCGCCGCTATCGCCACTATCGCCGCTATCGCCGCTATCGCCACTATCTCCAATTTACTCAATATTATTGTATTAATAATATTATCGCCACTATCTCCGCTATCGCCACTATCGCCGCTATCGCCACTATCTCCAATTTACTTAATATTATTGTATTAATAATATTATCGCCACTATCTCCGCTATCGCCGCTATCGCCACTATCGCCACTATCGCCGCTATCGCCACTATCGCCGCTATCGCCACTATCTCCAATTTACTTAATATTATTGTATTAATAATATTATCGCCACTATCGGCGCTATCGCCACTATCGCCACTATCGCCGCTATCGCCACTATCGCCACTATCGCCACTATCGCCACTATCGGCGCTATCGCCACTATCGCCGCTATCGCCGCTATCGCCACTATCGCCGCTATCGCCACTATCGCCACTATCGCCGCTATCGCCACTATCGCCGCTATCGCTACTATCGCCGCTATCGCCACTATCGCCGCTATCGCCACTATCTCCAATTTACTTAATATTATTTTATTAATAATATTATCGCTACTATCGGCGCTATCGCCACTATCGGCGCTATCGCCACTATCGCCGCTATCGCCACTATCGCCGCTATCGACACTATTGCCGCTATCGCCACTATCCCTGCTATCGCCACTATCGCCGCTATCGCCACTATCGCCACTATCGCCGCCACCGCCACTATCGCCGCTATCGCCACTATCGCCACTATCGCCACTATCGCCACTATCGCCACTATCGCCGCTATCGCCACTATCGCCGCTATTGCCACTATCGCCGCTATCGTCACTATCGCCGCTATCGCCACTATCGCCGCTATCGCCACTATCGCCACTATCGCCACTATCGCCACTATCGCCACTATCGATACTATCTCCGCTATCGCCACTATCGCCGCTATCGCCACTATCTCCAATTTACTTAATATTATTATATTAATAATATTATCGCCACTATCGCCACTATCGCCACTATCACCGCTATCGCCACTGTCGCCGCTATCGCCGCTATCGCCACTATCTCCAATTTACTCAATATTATTGTATCAATAATATTATCGCCACTATCGGCGCTATCGCCACTATCGCCACTATCGCCGCTATCGCCGCTATCGCCACTATCGCCACTATCGCCACTATCGCCACTATCGCCACTATCGCCGCCATCGCCGCTATCGCCACTATCGCCGCTATTGCCACTATCTCCGCTATCGCCACTATCGCCGCTATCGCCACTATCTCCAATTTACTTAATATTATTGTATTAATAATATTATCGCCACTATCGGCGCTATCGCCACTATCGCCACTATCGCCGCTATCGCCGCTATCGCCACTATCGCCACTATCGCCACTATCGCCACTATCGCCACTATCGCCGCCATCGCCGCTATCGCCACTATCGCCGCTATTGCCACTATCTCCGCTATCGCCACTATCGCCGCTATCGCCACTATCTCCAATTTACTTAATATTATTGTATTAATAATATTATCGCCACTATCGGCGCTATCGCCACTATCGCCACTATCGCCGCTATCGCCACTATCGCCACTATCGCCACTATCGCCACTATCGCCGCTATCGCCGCTATCGCCACTATCGCCACTATCGCCACTATCGCCACTATCGCCACTATCGCCACTATCGCCACTATCGCCGCTATCGCCACTATCGCCGCTATCGCCGCTATCGCCACTATCGCCACTATCGCCGCTATCGCCACTATCGCCACTATCGCCACTATCGCCACTATCGCCACTATCGCCGCTATCGCCGCTATCGCCGCTATCGCCACTATCGCCGCTATCGCCACTATCGCCGCTATCGCCACTATCGCCGCTATCGCCACTATCGCCGCTATCGCCACTATCGCCACTATCGCCGCTATCGCCACTATCGCCACTATCGCCACTATCTCCGCTATCGCCACTATCGCCGCTATCGCCACTATCTCCAATTTACTTAATATTATTGTATTAATAATATTATCGCCACTATCGGCGCTATCGCCACTATCGCCACTATCGCCGCTATCGCCGCTATCGCCACTATCGCCGCTATCGCCACTATCGCCGCTATCGCCACTATCGCCGCTATCGCCACTATCGCCGCTATCGCCACTATCGCCACTATCTCCGCTATCGCCACTATCGCCGCTATCGCCACTATCTCCAATTTACTTAATATTATTGTATTAATAATATTATCGCCACTATCGGCGCTATCGCCACTATCGCCACTATCGCCGCTATCGCCACTATCGCCACTATCGCCACTATCGCCGCTATCGCCACTATCGCCGCTATCGCCACTATCGCCACTATCGCCACTATCTCCGCTATCGCCACTATCGCCGCTATCGCCACTATCTCCAATTTACCTAATATTATTGTATTAATAATATTATCGCCACTATCGGCGCTATCGCCACTATCGCCACTATCGCCGCTATCGCCGCTATCGCCGCTATCGCCGCTATCGCCACTATCGCCACTATCGCCACTATCGCCACTATCGGCGCTATCGCCACTATCGCCGCTATCGCCACTATCGCCGCTATCGCCACTATCGCCACTATCGCCGCTATCGCCACTATCGCCGCTATCGCTACTATCGCCGCTATCGCCACTATCGCCACTATCGCCACTATCGCCGCTATCGCCACTATCGCCGCTATTGCCACTATCGCCGCTATCGTCACTATCGCCGCTATCGCTGCTATCGCCACTATCGCCGCTATCGCCACTATCGCCACTATCGCCACTATCGCCACCATCGCCACTATCGATACTATCTCCGCTATCGCCACTATCTCCAATTTACTTAATATTATTATATTAATAATATTATCGCCACTATCGCCACTATCGCCGCTATCGCCACTATCACCGCTATCGCCACTGTCGCCGCTATCGCCACTATCTCCAATTTACTCAATATTATTGTATCAATAATATTATATCGCCACTATCGCCACTATCTCCAATTTACTTAATATTATTGTATTAATAATATTATCGCCACTATCGGCGCTATCGCCACTATCGCCACTATCGCCGCTATCGCCGCTATCGCCACTATCGCCACTATCGCCACTATCGCCACTATCGCCACTATCGCCGCTATCGCCGCTATCGCCACTATCGCCGCTATTGCCACTATCTCCGCTATCGCCACTATCGCCGCTATCGCCACTATCTCCAATTTACCTAATATTATTGTATTAATAATATTATCGCCACTATCGGCGCTATCGCCACTATCGCCACTATCGCCGCTATCGCCGCTATCGCCACTATCGCCACTATCGCCGCTATCGCCGCTATCGCCGCTATCGCCGCTATCGCCGCTATCGCCACTATCGCCACTATCGCCACTATCGCCGCTATCGCCACTATCGGCGCTATCGCCACTATCGCCGCTATCGCCGCTGTCGCCGCTATCGCCGCTGTCGCCGCTATCGCCACTATCTCCGCTATCTCCACTATCCCCCCATCTCCCTTTCCCTCCATCCCCCTTTACCTCTATCCTCCTCTACCTCTATCCTCCTATCCTCCTATCCTCCTATCTTTCTATCCTCCTATCCTCCTATCCTTCCATCCTCCTATCCTCCTATCCTCCTATCCTCCTATCTCCTTATCCTTTTATTTTCCTATTCTCCTATCTTCCCATCTTCCTATCCCCCTATCCTCTCATCCCTCCATCTTCCTATGTTCCTATCTTCCTATTCTCCTATCTTCCTATTTTTCTATCTTCCTATCCTTCTATTCTCATATCTTCCCATATTCCTATTTTCCTATCTTCCCATCCTTCTATCCTTCTGTCTGTCTTTCTATCTTCCTATCCTCCTATCCTCCCATCCTTCCATCTTTCTATCCCCCTATCTTCCTCTTCTCCTATCTTCCTATCCTCCTACCTTTCTATCCCCCTATCATCCCATCCTCCTATCTTCCTATCCTCCTATCTCCCTATCCTCCTATCTTCCTATCCTCCCATCTTCCTATCGTCCTATCTTCCTATCCTCCTATCTTCCTATCTTTCTATCTCCCCATTTTCTTATCTTTCTATCTTTTTGTCGGTCTGTCTGTCTGTTTGTCTGTCCGTCCGTCTGTCTGTCTTCCTATTTTCCTGTCCTCCTTCCTATCTTTCTATCTTCCTGTCTGTCTTCCTATCTTCCTTTCTTTCTGTCTGTCTGTCAGTCTGCGTGTCTGCCTGTCTGTCCGTCTGGTTAGGAGAAACCTCAAGAGGATTTCGAGTTTCCCATTACGATACTCAAACCATGTATCATTTCACCGGTTTTTACCGTTTTCCACCGTCTTTCACCATTTTTCCCCACGACGTTTCACTGTTTTTCGGTCGTTCTAGAGTAAGAAAACTACGGTGCGATCGACCTGGAGGACGAAAACTACGTAGCGGTGGACCTGGATGAGGAAAACTACGGTGCGGTCGACCCGGAGGGCGAAGCCAACGTAGCGGTTGTACCGGTCACAGATAATGAAAGTGTATGTTGTACGAAGACAACTTCTGGCGACTCCTGGCGACAATAACTGTAACTTCAATGCCATATGGTGAAAAAATTTATCACTAGTTTTAATCATTTATTCTTATTTCACTGGAAATCGACTCGCCACGGGCACTGCTAGCCTTTTTTTGACCTGGCCCTATCTCGAGCAGGTGTAGGCTCTGTGATTGGTCAACTACGACCTTCTGTAGCCCGGGAAATATTAGTCCCAGGACTTTTTGGTGAAGAAAAATTAGTCTCACAATTTTCCAAGGAATCTACCCTGACCAAATGGTGCGCGCAAAAAGAATCACCCTGTATATGTATGAAAGGAGCGTCTGTATTAAACGTTCGTCATTTATGGAGGCAGTTTAAACTTCGCTCGTAAAATCAAACGGGCTAAGTTGCGAAGCACAGCAGAGTCCGCCAAGTATGAGTATGGTCTTGATTCTGGGCAGCCAGAGCCTTAGCCGATGCCATAGCCATCGCGTACCGTACCGTCGCGACGCGACGCGACGTTTACCTAGACTCTAGACTCGAGACGTGAAGACGGGCACAATTGGATTCAGGTGCATCTAATATCGTGGGTACTACCACCCGCGAGCAGAAATGCTCGTGGTAACGACTATCCCATGCAGAAATAGGGGGACCACAGCTTCCAGTATTAGGGTATACCTCTAGATACATGTATAACATATACCTACTCGATTTGATTGTCTTCAACTTCGGCTAAGCTTAATTAACTAACTGCTGCAATGCTAGGGGATACCTTGGGCATGCTCTTCGCGAAGCTACGAGCTCAAACTTTACCTAAACAATTATATTGCCGTTTTGGTACCGGCAGCAAAGCTCCTTCGATCGAGCTTCTAGAATTTGAAATCAAAATATATAGCTACGTACATTTCATTTCGTTTCATCTTTCGTATTATTTTTTCGCCAAGATTTCATTCGTTCAATTTCTGTTTTTCACATTCGTCGGAGTTTGAGAATTACACCCCCATTATGATAAAATCATAAGTTAGAAATTTACTAGTTACGCGCTCCTCCTCGCTTAATACGAAAGTATATAAAGTTGTTTGAATTATCGACGATCAGATTACGAATTAAGATTCCAGGGGCAGAATAATATAGGCGGTTTTTAAAAGTTTTTGAAGAAACCGCGGATATAAGGTATATAATATACCTATGTATGTATCGTATGTACTACCTACCTATCTCGACGTATAAAATCGGTATGCAAATTTGTCTATCCCTTTATACTCACTGTGTATAAGCGCTCCTTGCGCAGGAGATTGAGGAACGTTTGAAAAAAAAAAAATTAACAAACTTTTCTTACCGTAAAAGAGGAAAAAAAGAAATACTGGAAAGGAATTAATTTTTTAATGGCAACTAGCAGCAGTTTGAAAATTTTCGCTCATCTCATCGTATGAAAAAGTCGAAAGAAAAATTTATTGTTCTCAGCCCTGATCCTTGTGAAAAATCAACTCTTTTTCTTTTCTATTATTTCTCGAAAAAAACTACGTTTCAACGCGGATAGTTTGACGCATTCATTTTTCAAAATATATTATGGGATCTGGGAATTTTTCGAATATCAAAAAATTCGTGTCTCGAGATCGAAGAGGGATGAAAAATTTGCGGAAAAAAAAAAAAGAAATTCTCGAAAGTCTTTAAGACCGAATGAATGTCGGGAAGAATTTTTACTCGCATACCTTGCGCGTGGATTACCTCAAATACCTGTATACCTTACAATTCGCCTTAGTCTTGTTCTCACTGATTCAAAGGTCGCTCTGTAGACGTGTAAAATTCGCGTGTTTCAAAGCCATGAAGATCGGCGTGTGGTGGGCTAGTTCTCTCGCTTGGCCACTCGAAATATTAACTTTTACTACCCCGACAGCTAAGCTACACCCTACATCTAGCCTGCCGCTAATGCTCGGCCTCGAGCGATGCGAGGTATGGGTATAGCTAGCTGAAAGGTTTCGGTGATAAGGGGATGAATGGCATGTATATATATATATATATGTTTTTTTTTTATTCATGTTACTTTTTTTCAATAAATAAATAAATAAATGAATGAATAAATGAAGGCTTGTATTTTTTTTTTTTTTTGTTCTCCTTCAAAAGGGTGTCCGAATAAATGACGAAAGAATTTGTATCGAGGGATGAAAATCAGGCGGCGGTATCTGGTTGGGGAACAACATTTCGACATGGCATAAAGTAAGTGCCAGCCATCAAAGCACGATAAACGGATATAATAAGGCGATCAAAGGAGGGTAGGTCGGTAGGTTTGTGGGTGGGTAGGGTAGTTACCGAACAACAACCACGTAGACATAGAGAAAACACGTATACAGATTCAAAATCGATATTAGAGGGTGCAATGCGGCAATGGGTATCCCTCCGTGCCTCTGCTTTTGCTTTTAACCTATACCACCACTATTCAATCCTGGATTCTCTCCCTCTCTGTATTCATCCCTCTTTATCCCTCATCCGGCTCCCTTTAGGTGCGGAATTTCTGCACAGAGAGGCTTACGCCAGTCCTTATCCTATCTACGGTGAAATATACCCCAATGTAGGTACTGGTACACCCACCCCCACCCTCATCCCTCTCTCTCTCTCCCTCTCTCTCTCTCTCTCTCTCGTTTCACAGTTTAATCAGTGGTTTTAGCGAGGAATCTCATTACCCGAAAGTAAGAGAGGAATATAGGGGTTGAAACACACGTGTGTCTGGCGAGGTGTTATCCGCGGAACAATTATCGCCTAGTTGTTTAATAATTCCTCCTCGAATCGACAATCGACAAAATATTTAATATCAATAAAAATTTACTCATCGAGGCGTAAATTTTTTCGCTATTTCCTACATTGTGAAAAAAACGAGTTCCTTTTCTTTTTCCCGAGTAGAGACGTCAGAGTGGTTTCTTTTTTTTTTTTTTTCTCTTCTTCTTCTTTTTCTTTTACCTGTTTTGCGGAAGTTTGTCATTGATAATTATCGAATTATTATATCCTCCGTATTCTCCGATAAAAATACTTCGTTTCTTATCCTTTGATGAAATAATATTAAAAAGGTATATAAAGTTTTGGGAATTAGGTAAATTTTTAACATCAAAGAATTCGCATAATTATTAGAAAATTTATTCAACGTTGCACGAAGCTTTTCAATGATAAGAACAAAAATAAATAAATAAAGAAAAATGAAAAAAACTTGAAGCTTTTATATACCTAGATCTATCTATACCCATACCTAACTCAACTATACCAGTTCCATCCCACTCACGACTCGCCCTCTAACCAATATGGTATTTTCGTTTGGTAAACTCGCGGTTACCCGCAAGCCAACATTTACAGGGTTTCACTGATCGATATATACCTACGTATACATACACGTACGTTGATCATACCTGTCGATTAGGATGGGCCATAAAAAGTTGACTATTTTTATTTTCTCTTTTTCTCTTTGTTCCTTCACCCCCTCCGATCCGGCAGGCATGAAAATATGTTAGTCTTACATGTATTGGGAAGCATCTACATTCGACAAAAATGCAGCACGATTGAAAAAAAAAAAAATTCAGAGATCGCCCGAAAGAATTTTGAAAAAATCCTAAATTTAGGCAAAAATTGATTAGTTGTTTTTTTTTTTTTTTTTTACTCAAATTTTCGGATTTTTTAGCCTTTCGGGATTTAAACCCTCCCCCTTGTTTTTTCCTGATTCATTTATTCATACACATAGTTCCTTTGTCGCTCTGTTTCCCATCAGTCTGTCATCCCAAACTGAACTCGAAGTGTGTAAAAAAAAAGTGGAGGAAAAAAATGAAAAAAATAAACAGATATTACAGGGGTAATTGTCGGCGGGAATGGGGTGGCTAGTGTCAAAAATAATCCGTCCCCCATTCGACTCGGTATTCTACACGAATCCCGCGACAAGAGAGTAGAGAGGTAGACAGGTAGGCTGTTTAGCAGATATTTCCCTGGCAGGTAAACAGATATATGGGGCATTCCGCGTGACTTCAGTCGCCAAAAGGGAGAAAAAAAAAAAAAAAATACGAGATTTGAAATTTTTCCTTGAAAAATAAAAATTTTCGATAATTTTTCCCTAAAATGCGGGTTAAAATTTCTCGATTAAATCGGAAAAAATTTGATCATTGTAGGCGTTGAAAAGCCGCAGATTTTCGTCCTTTAAGATTAGCGTAAGGATCAGCCGGCCCCCGGATATCACTGTCTAAATGAAAAATTGAAAAAACGTAAATATCCCGTCGAAAAAAACGTGGAAAAATTTGGAACCTCGTGAATTTGTTCGTAGCCCGATTTGTTGTAATTTTGCAAGGATTATTTTCCTTTTTTTTTCCTCACTGGCTGAAGCGGCGCGGAATACCCCATGCAGAGGTATACCTCGGTTTGAATAAGGGTTTGCGAAAATGTGAAGGCAGAGCCGAGGCAAGCGTTCTTAACCGAGTTTTGCCACCGTGTCATTGACAACTGCGCACCTTAATATTTTGTGATTCGTAAAAGGCGAAACAGCAGCGGGAGAGACACGCGTCCCGAGGGATTAACCCTGTCACCTGGCACAGGAAGTTAAACTGCCGCCTGTGCAGCCTACCCCTATACATACATACACCTACTCGCCCACGGGGGATAACGCGAGGGTGTATTAATTCAATGATTCTTGAAAACCAGTAAGGAGAGTCTCCCCCTCTCCTCAGGCCTTTATCCCGAAATATCGACTCCCCCCAAGATTATTAATTAACGTTAGCCGAGGTGTTAGACACATGCGCATATTATATCACATCGCGATCGTTCGGTCCTCTATACGATTAGATTTAGGCTGTGGGGCTCGGGTTTGGGTTATCTTAAAACGCCTCGTTTCGCTTCCCTTCATACCAGCCTGGTCGTACTTTGCATACATAGGTATACGATATTCGTACCTATATACACGGACATATTTATACTTCGATATTCCTCTGTTACAGCACCGGAAAGTTACCCCCAGCCCGTAATAATAGCTAAACTTTCGGCTGTATCAGACTATAATAGCAGCACCCTCTACGCCCACCCCTGACACCGTTTCCCTGCAGACTCTCTAACGTTTATAAATAATAACTTCAATCCGGAGAAAACTGCGGCGGAACGATTCGCGGATTAAAAATTCCAGCGATTAAGTACCAACGTGATAATTTCGGATTTTTGGAAACGTTGGAGGCCCCCGAGACGCCAAAAAATGCCCAATAAAAACACGCGCGAATTATAAACTTTCGTGATTTCGGACCGTCCGAGTGAATAATATTCGAATTCGGAACTCAAACCCGACCCCATTTTCATCCCCCATTTTTATTCAATTTTTCAACCTTTAGAATAGATTAGCTTGTATCGATCCTTCGGGACGGGAACAAGGCATGATAAGGACAGGCGAAGAATGGCAGACGTACGGCTATTCAAACCGAATAAGAATAAGAAAAATAAGTGGAATAAAAAGCCAAGGAAGTACAGGGTGTGGTAATCATACCTCGCAATCTATCACTTAGACACCCTTAGGGTACGAGTATGAAGTACCCCGTCGTACTCACATATGCTCACATACGTTCTACTTTACACTTTATCGATGCAAATAGCCGATCCATAAACGTACTGGTAAACCTGTTCTCACCTATTTTGCTAAAAGTGGACAGGGTGGCTGGTAAGTTTTCTAAGAAAAATAGAAAGGAACCTACGGCACGAGTTCTACCTTCCAGGTACTCCAATACCATTTCATTTTGATTTCCCTTCAGCCACGATATGGACGTTGCTATGTAGGAATGACGGAACGTGGCAGGGGGGAAAACCACTGTTGGAAATTGGTAGTTAAATATATAAAGAAAATAACGCTTGACGAGCCACCCAGTACAGGAATGACTCGAGTACCTAACCGGTAAATAATTAAGGTATTGTCAGAAGCATTATCGACGTGAGAATCCCCGGAGGGAAAACGATGTCACTTGGATTAGCCCGCCTAGACCTATCGTGCATGTGATGGTCTGCGATGTACCCAGGCTTCTGCAGCCTGTTATTTACTCTATTTTTAACAACCAAGGTGCATATCATGCAACTACGTGAAGGAGATGTTCTGTAATAGAAATGAAGTAAAGGAGGAAATTTGATTACCCACTTATCCCTACCAGTCTAGGTCCATGTGGCCTCAGGACAAGGTATCCTTCGGGTTGTGGAGGCGGTTTGACTGCAGACTGCACATTGTGCCATAAGTGTTTATCCAGCGTGGCAGAAGCGAGCGGCAAATGCTCAGGACGTGGTGGTCCTGGTGGGATTGTGTTTCGGTAGGATGTATGGGAATGGGTAAAGGTTCGGTGAAACTGAAGTGCGAATTACCGGGAAAATACGCTTTCCAAAAGCACGTGTGCCCTCGCGAGCACGTCGTATGGGATATAGTTCGTGTATGCAAAGTTTTTCGGTGAAAAAATTTATAAAAAATTGAACATTTCGAATGAAAGTTTAAACCAAAATACAAAGAAAACGTAAAAGTTTAAAGCAGGAGGTCGTTTCCTCGAACTGACGTACATCCATGCATGTATGCGTACCTAGCCACCCATGTAGTTCTACACCACGGTGAAGTTTGCTCAATTTCTAGGTCTGACTGGTCTAGTTGTAGGAAATTATGCCATAACTGTTTACCAAGCTTTGGAACGAGCGGGAACTGCTTACGACGTCGCGGCGCTACAGCTAGGATCCTGTTTCAGACCAGCACCAAACCGGAAAGGTTCGCCGAACCGTAAACCACCGGGAAAAGACGTTCCCTGAACATATATGAGCCAGGAACTGTCTAAAACAAAACAGGATGTTTCTGTACACGCATTTACCCTACGGACTTTATAATTACTCGTGGATGATGAACTCGGCTAATGTATTTTCTTTTTTTCTTTTTTTTTTTTCACAATTTGCGGTTGCAAGAAATTTTGATATTTAAAAGCACGTATTTTTCTTTTTTTCCCAGGATTTTTGGTCCCAGGTTCGGTGAGGTAGAATAAGGAATAGGGACGTGCCTCGATTTTTATTTCTTATCATTTTTACTCGCCACTTTTCGCCATCACGACACGACCGCGACGCCAAGGACGACGCGCCCTGGAAAAATCACTTACCAAACCCGATACGCGGCGAAGATGCGACCCGTTCAATTTTCCCGCGGCTACTAGAGGGAAAACCACCCAATTTCACATTTTATTTGAGGACAAAAAGAACAGTGTTCTTTCCTATAACAGACGCCTTTCTATATCAAAGGTAAATTTATTCCCGGAAGAATCGTTTGGAAAAAGAGGTACTCCAAAACAGTTTTTCGATTATATCTCGATAACCTTGAATAACACCAAGATTAAACTGAATACCAAGAATGAAGCTCATTAAATTCTCCATCGAAAATGTGCGATACATATTTTCTGTATCTTGATTGGTTTCGCCGTATTCGCCAATAATCACGTTTATTCCAGGTCTTCCGAAAATTTAATTTCTGTTCATATATTCAGCCTAAAAATACAGCGGAACCGATGAAGATACGAGAAAAATGCGTCCCATCTTTTTGATATAAAATTTAATTAACTTCAACTTTGATCTCCAACTTGATCTTGATATCACTCACGGTTCTCGAGATATAATCAAAAAACTGATTTCGAGTGAGAATTTCCGGGTTTCGTAACCACACCACGCAGCGTAGACAACCAGCGTATTACTTGGCACAGGATGGTTATATCTTCTCCGTACTCTAAGCTAAGCCTCAGTAATTCCCGTGCCTAGTATACCATCAAGAAACGGAAGCGGACGAGTCCCAAAGGACCAACACAGAGCACTGCAGGGACTCTGCAGGATCGGCAGATATACCTGGCTGGTATTGGATCAATTGAATCCATTCGCTGAAAGGCTTTTGCGCCTACGGGTTTGTGGCCACTGATTTGTTGGGCAGCCACTCGCCCGCTAGATTAGGGGCTAGATTTACCCCTTCGTTATTATACTGGACTAGAAACGAAAATTAGACATCATCGTTGTGCCTAGAAACAAGAAAGGAAGAAAAAACGAAGAAAAAGAAATGTCAACGTTGGGATGAATCAAAGAACGAATTTCAGAGACGGCTAAACGATCATTTCCTGTGGAAATCTGGTGTCTGTATAGAGAATCGTGGTAATCCTGCAGGATGGAAGGTGGGAGGAGAGTCCGGGTCCGAGGAACCAGGCTCGTAAAAGTTGAAATACTCCAGCGACGAAGTAGAGAATCGACACTTCGTCTGGACATTTATGAGAATTGCCGAGATCCTCGTTCCGTCTCGGGCCCCGTATACTGATCTTGAGAAAGCTGCACGGCTCTTGGACCGACCCAACGCACACAAACTGGTCCTGGGCTGGAGCAAGTACCCTCTAAACTACCGCCGTATCTTTCTCCCACCCGGTCTCGATCCTCATCCTGATCTTCCCCCTCCTCCTCTTTATCCTGGATACTCTATCGAGTGACAATTTATTAATCGATAGAAGATTCATCCCGGAAGCGAAGATGCGATAAAATAAATAGCCAATCGTCCTGGGAATGGATCGCGTTCGGTAACTGCACTTTCTGAGATACGCTGCTAATTCCCATCACGTTAAACTCGCCCCTATTTCCGAAAGGATGATACGAAAAAAATCCGCGCTAATGGGTATCCGTGTAAAAAATGCCGTTCTCTCAAGGGTGAATAAATTTCGTGTCACCCTTCCCTTTTTTCGGTTTTCTTTCTCGTCCCTGCGACTCTTGGAGAAATCAAAAAGGGGTGGGGGGAGCAAAGCTCGCGATGTTTCTTGGCTTAGGAATTACTCAAATCTCTCACGAGTGTTTTCACTCACAAAGAGACAAACGAAGAACGGAATGGTTAGACGCAAAGCGGGAATACCCCGAACCGCAGAAAGGGTTGAAACCTTTGAACATTCGGGAAACACGGGGGTGCTGCAATTTCAGAAAACGTAGTTCAATGCGGAACCGCGAGTATGAGAAACGTCGAGAGAATTGAGCGTGCAATCCTCGTAGATTTTTTAGTTTAATTATTTTCTTCATTTTTTTCAAAAAACTAAAAATTAGTTAAGACGAGAGGAAGTATCCGAAACGCCTTTACCTCCTGTAGGATGTACCCCACCTCCTCGGTATTTGCATGTCGTTGTTATTCAGGAATAGTCGCAAGACCATACCTGGTGCAGAAGTTGAGTCGCGAGGCTGGTTCCCTTAGCCGATGTGATTCCCTACCCGGTTCAGGCCTCTCCACCCTCACTGTATAGCTAAAAGATGTTTTATTAATGAAAATGAAGAAGCTTCTTATATTTCCCTTTATTTCTCCTCGCCCTCGTTGTCCCATCACACCCCCTATCTGCGAAGCTTAGCTTGAACGAAGACCGAGACAAGACGTTATGGTATATATTCCCTTATTTCCGTAACTCGAAGATCCCACGGCACACCATTTGCTCCTTAACTTTTTAATACATCCGGGGGAAGGGGTGTCATTTAGACTTTTTCCTTTGTATTTCATCCCTTATTTGTAATGCAGAGGCTTCACTGCAGTGTGACATATACTCGCGATACGTACGGGGCGATTTTCGGATCATTCTTTCCCGATAATAATATGAGGGTGATTATTATTTGAAACTCGTTCTGAGATGGGAAAGTAGTAGGTATAGGTATACACCTTTGTGGACAGAAGGGTAGAAAATAATAACGAGAAAAGTTGTATCCTCGCCGTCTACGAGAGCATCAGAAATACACCAAGTTTCTTATAATCCTTGAGATTAAGCTCTGCGGATATAACAAGCTAGTAGATTAAATAGATACAAGCCGAGTTTCCGTTCCGTTTGAACAATGAGGATCTCCCTCATTGAGGCGTTTTAATTTTCCTTCAATTTACTTTTTCCTTTTCCCTTTTCCTTCACTCTCTTTTGTTGGCTGAAAGAAAAAACGGACAAAAAAAAGAAGAAGAAGAAAAAGAAGAAGAAGAAGAAAAATAAATGGCAATTAATTAAATCGACATTGAAGGAATTGAATTTCAGGTAATCGTTCGAGGGGTTGAAAAATTATTTTTATAATTTCCCCTGTCGCGTGTTGATACACGCAACCGTGCCGTTGCCTTATATTTCACTCCTCTATATTAGCTACCCTTATCCACCTAAGGATGTACATTTCATACGTATATGTGGGTCACGTAATACAACGCTCCTTTATATATAGATGACAGAATCATTTCTCTATAAAATGAAGAAAAAAAAATGAAATTAAATGAGATGACATCATCATGGTCGTAGAGCTTTGTCGCGTCTATAATCGATGATATATTGTGTATTGAAATTCGGTAGGAGGTACGGTTCGTGCTGGCAACGATTTATCCGAAAGCATTTATTTATTATTATACTTATAATGATAGAAGGTTAAATTTGGTTCGTTTCATTTCGTTTCGTTTCATTTCATTTCATTGCATTTCATTTCATTTCATTTCATTTCATTTCATTTCATTTCATTTCCCGAGCTTTTGCCGTTGCTGCGTTGCTACTCCGCTGCTGTTGCAAGGTTCTAAAAATAAACGCTTCGCAGGTATTGTATTGTATTGTATTCCATTCGCCTCTGCGTCCTGTTGTATTGTATCGAATGAACGGATAAACGACCGGCATTATTTACCCTAAACCTCAGAAACGGGAGTTGAGACTCTCAGAAACAGATCGCGGGCCGCAAAACTACGCGGAAACGATATGGCGTCGGTTCACCAAGCGAATTTACTTGATCGAACAAATGCATGAATAATTTCCAACTCAAAGAAAGAAAGAAAGAAAGGAGGAAAGAAAAAGAAAGGATTTTGGCTATAATATGGCAGCATTGAAATTTGAGAATGATCAAACTGAGGACAACCCCAATAGATAAATAATAACACCGAGGTATGATCATCGTGGCGATGAAAGGGTGCCCCGACTTGAAGCCTAGACCTGGTATATATGGATCGGTGTTACACCAACGTGGCTTCGTCGGTAAATGGAAAGAACGAATCCATCAGGCATAGATATGTACCTATGTATACACATACATAAGCTCTGGCACCGCAATCAATCAACGTCTATCTCTGGAGCGCCGACCATTCCGTCCCTATTTACCATCGCCAATCATTCCGAAGATCGAATCAAGCCAATTGTTCAATTGCCCGTAGTCCGTTTGGACGCGGTGGGTCGATACCTGCTGTCATTACCTCTAATTCATCTCCGCAGTATTAGAGAAAAACTAATAATAAACAAGACCCAGAGTTTCTGGAATAATCATCCGCATCAATCATCAGTTTTCTCGCATCCTTACCCCGACCTGTTCATCCCCAAGTCCCTTGACCTGCGAGGGAGGGGCAATTTTTTGTACAAAATTTGTAAAAAATCTGGAAACAGCGCCCCGTGGATAATAGATGCGGTTTTAGAGGCGGGAAGCCGCCCGTTATGGCGATGGGGAAATTTTATGGAAGACGAGGTGTAACCTGGGGTCTGATCCACCCACGTTAACACTCGGATAGAAAATCCCATACGGAATGGTGCAGCTCTTGTATTTTCTGTACGTAATGTACCTGGAATAGCTACTCAGGGCAAGGCGCGTAAATTACGCGCGTGTTATACATAAGTAAGGGCGGGGGTGGACGGATACTCTAAAGGCGTGAGTAAAGCAACCTTACCGCATAGCAGTAACAGAAATGGTCCCGCAGAGCCCGTGACATGATGCTTTTTGAAGCGAGGGTAATAAACTATATTGTCACTACTCGGATACGTATACCTACCTACCCACGTCCCCCATGCTGTTACTTTGTTATTAGCTTCTACCACCTCGGCTATCTACCCAGATCCACTTTCAAACATGCTCACTCCGGGGTATTAGGTATGCTGCTGCTCTTCTCAAATTTTTCGTTTTTATTTCACACACATTCCCCCATACTTCGTACGGTTGTTTGAAATAAGGAAAGCCTTGGTGCTCTAGCGTATTTTATTTTTTTTTTCATTTTTATTTATTCGTGAAGCGTGAAAGTTCGAAAATGATCGAATCAAGGAGGACTACGCTATGTACGTGTATGAAAAATAAATCTGCGCCTTCCCACCGCCGTTATTATTATTTCTCGCGAAAGTGCTCCTGACTAATTACACCCCCTCTCGGAACCAATTAATCACGATGATGAGGCGAGTCTCAAGACTTTGGTAAAGTGTCGCGAATTACGCGAATCTCCGCAATACACGACGCGTCCTTTCGCGCCGCGGCGTTAACGCTGATGGAGGAAGGTCCCCGAGGAACTACGCGAGGTATGATGAAATCCCGGAACTACTAAGCCGAGGGTATTTTGCAAACTTTGCAAATTTCTTTATTTTTCAAACTGCAGGTAAATATTCCCACATTTTTATCGACGTGTAACACAGGAGAGGAGGACAAACTCGAGGGTAGAAATTTTTCGCCACATTTTTCGGCAAACTACGATGAGGTAAGATGAGGTAAATCTTCTAAACTTTTAACAGAATTTAGAATTCCGGTAAAAAAATGAATTTTGTTTTTGAATCTGGTTGGAAATCCTGAGAACGTCTGTCGAAGTGTATTTGGGAATTATTTGCCCTTTGTTTCTTCGGCCGAGATAAAATTGGCCGAAATTTGACAAAAGTCGAATTTTCAATTTCTTGTGTGAAATATCTGGCTGGGGTTTATACCATTTTACCCGATAATGGGGATGAAAAGTTTTCTGTATGGCACCGGCGAGGTATATAATGTGCAGGTATATATACACAATTTATATCCGTATACCGTTTCCTTGTATAAATCCCCTCCGGCCGAGTGTCGGGCCTCGGCGTTCGCGTTTCGGGATGTATTTTATGGAAGCTCATTTTCATAATCTGAGAATATCTCGTGAGGCTTTTGCCTTTTCCAACCCCCAGCCCCAAACCCCAAACTCTCAGTCTCCCTTGTTTCCCTCTGTCTTTAGCTCCCTTTCCATTTACCAGCGGCGGTACCAGCACACCACCCCTTGTAGCTGAACCTCAGCGTTTACATTTTTACTTCGGCCTTCTGCGCTTAAATACTTATTAACTTGTATCACGGTAAATATTTAGCCGCAGAGAGAGAGAGAGAGAGAGAGAGAGAGAGCGAAGGGGAGGAGAAAAAAAAGAAGAAATAAAAAACAGCCCCTATTTTTTTCTGCCCTCTTCATTTTTTCGCCGCTTATTTTCTTACCCGTTCTATAAATTTAACAGCACTCGTGAACTCGTGCCTATATACTACGTACCTGCGACGGCGAGGATCACAACCAAATCCCATTTCCTATCGCGAAAGATACGTGTGCAGAGTGCAAAAGGATTACCGCCTTTTTGGTCATTATATTTTATTTTCTTGAGCCTTTTGATTTCCTTTTTTCAAGAGCTGGCTTTCCGGCTCTGCATAGAAACAACCGTAAATCATACGCTAAGGGCTGCTACGACCCGACACCATGCAGTATGGGGCGAAGTGGATGAGGAAGTAAACCAACTGCTATGACAAAGTGACAACGAAACTCTCATACCTCAGTTAATATTCCTCCCAAGATATGCATACTAAATTACCACACATGCAGCTGTTACAATATTATATAAATAACTGCGTGTCATCGCATCGTAGGATATCACGTTTACCGGGAAACAGATTTTCGTTTATATCTCCGTAACCCTTAGTGATATCGGGATCAACCTGGAAATCAAAAATAAAGCCAATTAAATTTTCTACAAAAGAAGTCTGATACATTTATTCTCTATCTGCATTGGTATCGCTGTATTTTTCGGTTCAATTCCAGTCACCGTAGAGCGAGAATAAATGAACTTTTGGGAAATTCCAGGTGATAAAATACAGCGAAATTAATGAAGATACGTAAAAAATGTATCCCACATTTTTCATCGGAAATTTAATCAGCTTCATTTTCGATTCCGGAATTTATTCCGATATTATCGACGGTTTTTGAGATATCATTGAAAAACTGTATCGGAGTAGAATTTTTAATTTTTTTATTTTTCTCAGCCTACTCGACACATAGGACCTTTGTTTATACCTCTGTTTATAAAATATATAGGCAAATATAAATGTGGTGTATAAATATGCAAACGTACGCGTGGGGAAGTCGCAACGGGGAATCGTTTGGTCCGTGTTGATCCGAGCCGAGGGAAACACGATGTAGGAAAACAAATTGCTACCGGCAACCCTGTCGCAAAATATTCTTTGAAAATGTGAAATTTTTCCCTCAGATCTTCTTCCTTCACTACTTTTCCTCACTTTCTTACTTTCCACCTTTCTTCCTCCCTCCATGAAGGGTAGGGTACTTCCATACAGAGAAAAAGGCAAGAGTTATGTGGCGACAACCCCCTTAACGTTCTCTGACAAATACACCCCCGTATAGGTACTGTCTCAAACGCCTCGACGCTCTCACTTTTTTTTTCTCCTCTCTTTACTCCCTTTATTTATCAACCCCTTAAGAGAAAAAAAAAAAAAAAAAAAATTCTAATTACATATATACAGAAGAAGATCAAAAGACTAATTACAACATTCGCAATAAAATTATCTATCAACGGTCAGAGGTAAGTTTCGTATTAATTTTTATTTTTTAATACCTTGCCTTACCGATTTTTCGGTAAAATTATAAAGCTGAGGCGAGAATAATACTTTTCGATACTAGTGTGAAAGTGTTAATTCTCGAACGAGTCTGAAATTTCTTGCCTAAGCAGCAGGAATCATCTTTCGCACTTGTATCGGACTCTGTTTTTATTTTTCTCTCTCTCTCTTTTCGCAACACGTTTCCATTTTACCCAAAGCGTGCGCAAAATCTAACTTTACGGACAGCGTGCTGGAAAGATAGTATATTATGCAACAAGGGCGTGAAAAATGTCGCGCACGAGTTTCACGGGATGCTTTTCTGCACAGTGTGAATGTAAAATGCAATTTTACGCATACTGTATCGGGAAAAAAAAAAAAAACAAAAATCAAAGACTTTTGAATGATCGGGGGAGTAATTGGGATTGAAAAAGGATTTGCATATAAGTAATATGTGCGGACGCATAAGTGTTCATTCAGTCAGCAGTTATTAATCAACTCGCGGTTATAAAGCTCTGAATCATTCTCACATTCATGACAGAACATATCCTACCGACATCACTAACACCACTCATTCGTTTAAATGAGATCAAGCACTTCCGTATAGAGGTATACGGCAACCGCATTATAGCCTCGGATCGATCGATTCTATAGTATAGACATACATACGTATATAGATATACCACATCGTACACACCGACCCACTTGGAATAAGCTCACTTATATCTACCCTATACAAGTATACAGTAAAGCTGGAACAAAGTGGTGGCCTAGAGACGCGAGCCCTTCTCTATTCTTTGTTAAAAATTGCGGTAAGGTACTTCTACCCGCTCTCTGTATCTCCCCTCATTAATAAGCGTTCGCCCAGGTCTATATATGTATGTACATCGAGTATAATAAAATTTGAAGAGACGAAGAACCTCGTCGATTTTTTTTTTTTTTTTTTGTCTTTTTCGTCTTTTTCATAATTTTCGAAAAATTATATAGGCAAATGAAATTCTTTTTTATACGAACGGTTTTTATACCCTATACGAAAATCGATCGTGAGGAGCTAGCTGCTAGCGGCGAAGGAGAAGACAAGGGGATACAGGTACGAGCCATAAGAGAGTATAATTACCTCCTCGAAATCCCATCGGTTAAACCCGTCTATCCTGCAGCAGCACTTCGCGCTAATTACGCCAGCGCAGCTGAACCGAACCGGCCTCTTTATTCGCGAATTATGTAATCCGCGAGCTTGCAGTAAGCGCAGTGCACTAGGCATGTATAGGTATACGTATACAGTGTCATTGTTTCCGGGTTTGTACGAATTATTAGTATTTGTTTAATAATAACCGAACGCCGCGGTTTTCTCTTCTTTTCTTTTTTCTCGTTCGTCGCAAAAATTATCTTTCCTTACCCTCTCATCTTTCTCTCTCTCTCTCTCTTTCTCTCTCTCTCTTGATAAATATGAAAAATAAATAAACAAATATGTAAAAAAAAAAAACCTTCCGGGTTTACGGAGTAGGAAAACGTCGAAGGAGTAGCTCTGCAATTACCAACTCGAAAGAGGACGAGCTAGAAGAGGATGCAGCATCCGGAGGTAGGTACGTCAATTCATTTGAAGAGTTTAAAATGACGACGATGGGTTTTAAAATGGCCCAATTACCTCCAGTGCCCACCTCAATCTCTGCAGTCGTCGGCTTGCTGAAATCCTCTTCTTTCTGACAATAGGAATACGGATGAGACCGTTGCTGCTCTGCGGCCGATGCATATATGTAGTCGAGAGATTTCCGCTATTTATGTGTATAGCTCGCGCCATGTATCTGTGTTATATCTGGTGATAAAGGCTGATTGACTTTTTGACACGACGTGCTGTCACCAAACACGGGAAAGAACTTTTGGAAAAGGGAAACGAAAATATTTATCATTTTTTTTTTTAAAGTCATTTTGATATTTCACTTCGAGTTCCTTTTTCAGATTTATTTTATTTTATTTTATTTTATATTCGAGGTATCGAGGGTGTCAGGGTCTCGTACCTGTCTTTCATCTCGTATCGATCATCTCACATCCCTTTACAGCCAGTACCCCCACACATCTATACACATGCTATACATAGTACGCGAGACAAGGAAATATTTTGGTATATTTGCGGATATGGTATGAGTGCAGGAGAGTTAGGGGTATGAAATCATAAAATGCTGCAGCAAAAGACCGTCGTAAATTTAATATGAAACTTTCATAAAATATAAATATGTAGGTTTCCCCGAGAGGAGGAGGAGGAGGAGGAAAGGTAGGGAGGCTGCTTTCGAATAAGAAGACGAAGAGGAGGGAAGCCTAACGGCGAACGAAACCCTGCTTCACGGCCCCGGAATCGCTTGCGACAAAGCACCACCACCAGCTTCTTCTTCTTATTCTTCTTCTTCCTTATTCTTATTTTCCAGGTACCTTTTTCCCTGGCTATTCTACCCCCAAAAAAAAGAAAAGAAAAAGAACATTTTTATATTTTCAAATTAAAATTTCTTCCCCATATATACATACGTGACCTACACCGTACATATATCTCGTGTGTTTGGGGTAGAATACCCGTTTTTCGTTATCACTAGATCACTATACAATTAAGAATGAAATGAGACTGGAAAATCTTAATCAGTCGAATTTGATACTCGGTGAAGAAGAAATTGCATTAAAAGATTCCGGTACGTAGGTATGTATAACGTATATATATATATATATATATATGGATGTATAAAAGTATGAAGAAGAATGGGATTCCATATTTTGAAAAGTCACGTAGAGGTAGAGAATATGAGGTATATATTCATAAATCTATGTCTTTGTTGTACCAGAGTGAGTGTATGGGTACAGGGTATGGGGTATATACCTAGTCGAGAGAAACTGAACTATAAGAATTTAGCTAGAAATAAAATCGCGAGAGGCAACAAACCGCCCTACGATATAGCTTATGTAGCCACTGCACCTCTTCATTTCTTCCATTGTCCCAAACCCTCGACTTTAAATTAATGGATGAATGTACCGCGTCGTATAACAGCTACGAACCTCTCGTGGAAGAAATATTCAAAATTCGGAACCCGGTGGTGGTACGTGGGAAGTTTATTCAACGAGCGGAAATAATTAACGACGATAGACGACGGTTGCAAAATAAATATAACACCACGTATTTCCCCGAAATTTTGAAACCTTAATTTTTCTAAAAAAAATTTTCTACCCTCGAACTCCGTCGGTATGAAATTTCTAAATTTCTTTCGTCTTAGTTTTGCGGGAAATGTTCGACGGTCGACGTAACGGATATAAAATAAACGTGAGACCCCATATTCCCACCTCTGATCGTATGGCGGTCGAAAAAATATCGCGATAAATTCCATCGGCGATATTCTCGATGGAAAGGCAGCTCCTGCGTTTCATGCGATTTCAAGGAGGGATGGAAGACCGTCAGCATCAGTAGCATTAGGGACGTTAGTAGTAGTATACAGTGAAGGGGGTGTAAAAGGACGGAATTGAGGTTTGGGGAAGAGGCTGAGAGGACAAGCACTCGGTCACGGGCTGCCGCCGGACTAAGCGAGAGTGCCCACTGCGGCGTTCCGAGGGCTATTCCTATTCCGAGCTCCGAGCTCTACAGAGACACTGTACCAGATCCCTTTACCACCTTTTCGTTTGGTTCCACCTCCGCAGTCTGGAGTCTTCTCCGCTGGATACTGGAGAGACCGTCCGTCCTTGTACAGACGGCGATCGAGATTAGCCACGTAAATATACTCGGCTTCGTGTCCCGGGCTTTGCCACTGTCCCTCTTAACCTTCCGACTCCTTTCACTAGCACACGCTCGCTAACGACACGGAAAACACTGTATTGTATAGTCCGGGGGTTTATCGCCGTTCATAAATCCCCCGATCCATCTTCCGGGCTCGGGATATTCGAGAGGAGTTTCCATTTTTTCGAAAACCCATAGACTTTCCAAACTTTCACCTGCATCCGCGCGCATTACCTAACCCATAATATTTCGAGGATTCCATAGAATTTCATTTTTATTTTCATTTTTATTTTTCACATCCGCCCATAGCACGGGTAATGAATTAGTTTTTTTCGCGTGAACGAGCCGCTCGGGCTAAACCTCTTCGTCGGAAGATGGGAAAATAAATAAAAAAGAAACCATCCCTTAAGGTTTACGGCAAACAGGTGTGGGTATTGTATTTCTTTCATATTAACGAACTCGATGTACCCCTCGCGAAATTAAGGGGAAAGACGATGTACCCAGCGAGTGTGAAGAGGTGAGGGTGAGTATGGGGCGAATTTAAGATCTCTAGTAAATGGCGCCTCGTATCCTGTAGCTCCTTATATCAACCCCATGGCCCGTCTATTAAAAAGACAGAAGATTCTCTGCGCGTTTCTTAATTAATTAAACGGGAAAGCCCACCTTGTATATATTTATTGGATATGGAAGGGATGCTGAGGGGGTTGGTCGGGCGGAAGCCGAGATAAAGCAGCCATTACTACCCCGGTTTTCCGTTATTCTCATTTCGCCGAAGGGCCTCCCGAAAATTACAACTTCTCTTTGCTCCGAAGGGGCGGCGGGGGGAGACCTCATCCCCTATTCCCCAGGCCTCTTACTCATTCCACAATATTATTCCGACACGCAACATCCCCGACGATAACTCCATTTCAAAGGAGGAAAACCCAGCCGAGGTATAGGCGGGTGGAATAGGCATACGTCTTATCTTGAACGCTGCAAGTTATACCGACCTACCCCCGCTGCAGAAGAAAAAGAAATCCTCATAACTCAGATACCCCATTCGTGTAATATTCCACTGCTGACCAGCAGGGGGATTTCCATCACTTTTAGGATCAGGGAATTCGGGGAAGAGGGAAGAATCACTTGGTTTAAGTAACGCCGCTAGGCGGTGGTAACGATAAACTTTACTGCCCGCTATGGTGCTTTTCCCGAATTAAGGAGAACCATAATAATTCTTGCACAGGGTGTCATTAAAGGGCTTTGACTGCGGTTATCCGCCGCGAAATCATCATCGTTGAGATCGTTATGTTTTCTTTAATATTACTTTATGGATTACGATTAAGCCGCGCGGTTTTTCTTCGGAATTGGAAGAATATTCGTCGAAATGCCCGAGAGCCATTTCTCAGCCGGAGCGCGATGACACCGGATACTGGACTGCATTACTTTATCAGAAATTTGGCGAAAAGTATAAAACCGGAAACTCATCCCTGCCGAAATATACTGGAAAGGCGTCGAAGCGTTGGAGCCTTCGAATTCGCGTTTTTACCTTTTTTTTTCTCCGAGTTTAAAGAGTCGGAGGCTTTTGAGCGTAATGGGTACACCGGTAGGCTTGCCTCTACAACCCCGGCACAGCATAGCAATCTGTGTTAAAATATCTGTGAAGCTATTTGCGATCTTTGAACACGACCAACCTTCGGTGAGATTTCATTTGTTTCCCTCTTTGCGCTTTCCATTTTTTATTTTATTTTATTTATTTATTTATTTTTTTTTTTATTGTGTGTTGTCTGCCATATTCCACCCCTGCAACGCGTCCCAGCCTTTAAAATTTTCAATTTCCGAGATCTCACGGAATTATATAACCCGGAGTAAAAAGTAAAATTCGATTCGATATCGACGCGTTGAGGCGAGGCGGTGCGCCTCGGATTCTGAAAAGATGAAAAATACAAGAAATATGTGAAACTCGTCAAACATATTTTTCATTTTTTTCTGCGGGGTGTATAGAGGCGCGGAGAAGCCAGTCGCTAAATGACCCACCCACCCACGTATAGAATTTCAGAAGGTTAGCCAACGTCTGATAATATCTGTTACTAAACCATTGCTTCCGTTTGCTGCCTAAACTCACGTAAATAGATATGCACACTGTGCATACCTGCATGAGAAGGTATCTTATACCGGAAGACCACGAATCTACCTAACCAGCTCGATGCAGAAGGCGAATAAGCGAGTGGGAACATTGGCGAGAAATTGCAAGAGCGAAAGGGACAGACGTATATAGAGTGCAGATAGCAAAGGAAGGTAAGGACTTAAGGTAAACCGCACACAACATTACACTACGTATAGTTTCAGCTGTATATATATATCGGTGTAGAGGCAATGCACACAATTACTAAGCTTGTGTATGAATGTAACTCCAGTTTCGCAACTGCTGCGAGTTGAAATCGGCTGAGAAGCCAGTGCAGTGAGCCGAAGTAGAGTAAACGCTGTTTAAATTTTAATGCTTAGTTAACAGGATATCAGTCGTGCAGCCTCCCCATTCCAGGTCCTCTTCCTTCTCGTCGTGAGATCTCGGGGAGAGAAGAGAAGTCATATAAATCTGACGGCGGTGTATATTTGCCCGGGCGGTTTTTCCTCATCTTTATTCCATCTGCAAAGAGGAGACCCGTGGAGCGTGGCCGAGCCCCACTCTGTGAAGATTTATAAATTGCGAAATACTCCTGCTTCAGAAAAAACTAAAGAAACCCGGACGATGGACTCTGGGCATTTTTAAATCCAGATATGAAGACGAGGAAAGAATCTGAAAGCTCGTCTTAGAGTCAACCCCATGCAGCTTCACAGGAGATATACTCATCTAGGTTTGCATTCGGAGGCCGTAATGGATGGAGCTTGCGGTCAGATTCCATCGTCTGTATTTGCACTCGTGCAGTCCGGTCCTTCGAGGCTCATACTCTTTTCTCTCATCTCTTAGTTTTCACCTTTTTTCAAACTACCCCCAGTGCGTTCCTACCATTTTTTCTCTCCCCCAGCCTTTTCACCTCTTCGGTCCTTCAGCTGGCATCAAAGACTTCGAAAAAGCTTGATTCTAGCGGCACACCATGAACGACGGACACAAAGACGAAAAGGTGTCAGTTGAACGCACCGAAGCCAAGAGTTATGTATAGATTTAATTACGGCTTTATTATTTTCCCTTTGTCGAATACTCGACTCCGATACGTGCGTAAAGGTATACATTGTGTCCCTGTACACCCCATGTGGTTCAAAGGTTTCCTTTTACTCTTCGGACGTAGGTATTAAAGGGAAAACACTCGGTTGCAGCAACGAGCCGAAACAATTTTCACTGAACACTGACCGCGGGACCGGAACGAATCGAACTCGAATTTAATCTCGGTCAAAAACCGAAACCCATACCCATTACCATTCTCATTCCCGTTCCCGTTCCCGTTCCCGTTCCCGTTCCCGTTCCCGTTCCATACCCTTCGACGATCGCATTCGTGCGTGTACTCGGGTATAATACGACGAAATCCGTTGACAACATGGCTTTCACGTGAAAACAGTAACTTCAAATTCACATTCTGTAGCAAACTTTTTTCCATACTCATTCAGCCATGATGAGCATTGGGCATTTTTTTAACTTATTTGGTAACATTGAAATTCTCAACTCCAACCTGGCTTCGCTGGTACCCAAACCCACCCACGTCCTCACCAACTCCATAATTAATTAAGTAGCATAAACCCCCCTTTCGGTCTCGCTCACTTTTTCGAATCCCCCGAATGCCGAGTGGCGAACCCGACTCACCCCGCTACGCGCCACCCCAACAAATTGAAAATAAAAGTTGATTTTAGGAGGGTCCGCGTCCGAGCAGAGCAGAGCAGAGCAGAGCAGAGCCCTAGATGACACAAACGATTTTCACCATCTGACACTCGAGTCCGAACCACTTGCTCTTCCTTCTTCTGGATTTCCTTTTTCTTTGAAATTTTTCTCTTCTCTTTTGAATTTTTTTGTCGCGGCCATTGCTCCGTCGAATGTCACCTCAGTCCGCAGATTCCATACAGCAATCGGCGATTAGCGGTGATCGCGTGATAGACTGACCAGAACTGAGAGGAGGGGGCGAGTTCTAATCGACTCGGGGAAAAAAAGAAAGTTTGCGATTTACCACCTCGGGACTAACAGCTCTACGCGACCAACTTTTGGCTTTCGGCAATCGGCTTATACGTATACTCTACTATAGTATGTACCCACTATCCCACGCCACTATACACGACAACTTTCCAAAAGTTCTGATCAATAACATACACGGGGGACAAGGGTTCCTCGATTTAGCCGATATAACAAATACACACACATGTATACCCGCGCGATATACGGAAACACGAAATGACTAACTTGTCGAATTTATGGCCACCCCGCCGCAGAGTTTGATTAACTTTCTTTACGGTAAATAATTCTCCTTTATATCATTCCTCGATCAAACTTCATTTATACTTTTTCTATTTACACACATATATAGTATATTATTATTTTTTTCGACTCCACGCCTTTTTATACCGAAAGTTATTATCAAACCACCCCTAGAAATGAAAAGTCGAATTTATTTTCCCCAACCCTTCTAAGATATCGGATTTTTGAAAATTTTGGCACCGATATTTTCCCAGTGTTAATATTTCCTGAAATTCGTATCCCTGATCAACGTAACGAGTTCCGAATTTCCTTGAATATTTGAAAATAATTTTTCGGCAATTGTTAGTCAGATTTTAGCGAACCTCAAGGAACCAGGATTCTCCTATAAATCTTTAGGAAAAAAAGCCTTCGGCCGTAATCTTTCCTCTCCTGTTTACGTTAGTTTAAGCGTATCCCTGGCCAGCCCTGGGCTTACAAGTCTGTATATACCTCTCGTTTATAAAAAAGCTTCGTTTTGAATTTCATAGGCGGTGTAGGGGCAGCTTTTCATGCATTCCTGATTACGTACACCCCCTTGACCGGCGATTCTCCTCTCAAATATATATACATATATATACACGTATATACCTACCCTTCCTTTTCTTCACTACGCTGAGTTTAGAACCCCTCCTCCCTCCCGTAAAACAACCCTGAACCCCGCAGAGCACCTAGCTAGTAATCTCAACCCTATTGCTCTTATCGGGACTCGCGATCACCCGAGCTTGTTTTCTTTGAAGAAACCGGGTCGAGTGTCAACACGCCAGAAGAGATCCGCTAACAACCTGCGCCTAGCTTAGTGCATGCCATTATTTTCAGTTTTTTTTTTTTTTTTTAATTTTTCACTCCCAATTTTTTTTTTTTTTCTCTTTTCTCTTCTTCTTCTCTTCGGCAAACTCTAAATTCTTAAAACTCCAACCCCTCCATAAGACCTGGAAGAGAAATTAGAAGAAAAAAATGTTAAATTAAAAAAAACACACACACACAGAGAAAAAACTGAGTTTGAATAATAAATCCATGACATTTCTCTCATTTGAATTCTGCCATATGTAAACGTTTGCCAGGGAGATTAAAAGACGGTGGAGATAGAGAGCGAGAGGGGGAAATCGTTCTTCAATTTTTGCTTTTCCTTTTTCATATAAAAGCGCAGTTTTATTCGTCCCATTGAAATTTTACCCCGAAGCTCAAGCCGGTTGAGTTTTGCATTCTATACGTGTAAACTAAGAGTGCAGAGATGACTTGCAGGCTTATCGTATTTGCCCCATCTCTTTGGTAAGGATTTCAAACGCTCTATCTGATGTCGCGTTCGTGAAATTGCTACATGCTTTCACAGAAATCAGAGTCTAATACGCTGAAGGGTTTGAAAAACGTTCTCGCTAGGGATGAGAAAGAAAAAAGAATTTGAATAGAATCAATTTTCAACTGACAGGGAATATGGAATCGATTTTATACTTTCGACGATCATCGACGAGCTTTCGCGGCTCGTATCCACACCTAGTAAAGTATGGATATCACACGTAGGTGTACTGGGACGTAATAACGAACACTTAATTACCTGCAATTACCCGTTAGACGGGTATATGTAGCGGGGAAAGTTAGGAGGCATCAGTTAAACACAGAAAGTTACTAATGGGACTCAATTTCCTGAATGAACCCTGTCTGCCACACCACCCGCCGCAGGATATGTGTGCCTGCAGGATCCGCGCACTTATTCCTACCTGGATGATTAAAACTATGCCGATGATCAAGCGAATTGTTAACCAGAAAAAAATGAACCGCGAACCTATGCAAATCCACTTTTTTTTTTAATTTTTCGCAGATCCTTCGGACGATCGGATGAGAGCCAAAAAAAAAAAAAAAAGGGAGACAAATTATGAATTTAGAAAAAAAAATTTTTACGAAAATTGGCGATAATATTTTTCGGTATTAGGTTCGTAAAAACTTTTCTAGATCTTAGCTCGCGTATTGCTCATTGCCTACGCCTGTAACGACCACGCTTCTCGCCATCCAATTTTACAGACGAATTTAGCCAAAAAGTTTGGACAGTAAAATTTATGGATTTAGGGATTTGGCGGAGGGTTGGAAGCCGGGTGCACAAACTGCCGGAAGAATTCCGCTCCGTAAGTAGTTTGGAAATATCTGAAATAAGTTTTACTTTACGTAGGATGTACACATCTACCATACGCTTATTAATTTTATTATTATTATTATTCCTTTATCACATCAAGGATAATAAGCATCTAGGACACCGTGGAAATGCATATTTTATACATGTAGGTATGAGTCTTATATGTATAGTAAATTTATGCAGATCTCACGACCCAACTCTACGACGCTACAGGTGGAGATTGACAAACGGTCCTTCGTCGACCTCGTCCGCGTCGTAGTTCGCTAATCCTTCGAAGCTTTGCGCTGTCTTAACAACAGCGAAATAAGCTTCGGCGACGACTTGAGGTTCCCGCATAATGACGGTGCGAATAAATGAACGTTGAATAACGGAATAGTCGAGGAAAAAAATTTATTCAATGCCGTTACGAAATGCATATTGAAGTAGGTGAATTCGAAAAAATCGACCCGCGCACGGGGGCTTTGATCATCGCGAATGAATTGCGGAACTGAAAAAGGGGAAAAATAATAAAATAAATAAAATCAACGCGCAATCAATTTTTTTTTTTTTCTACAAATTTCATTCAATTTTCGTCGTTACACTAAAAATTCGATTTACATTTTTTTTTTTCCCCGGTCAGTATCAATCATCCGTTTTCCTGAAATAATTGCAAAAAAAGGAAAAAACATTCGCCACCAATTTATACAATTTCCTTTCACTGCGGTATGTATGGCGTCGATCGATGTCCACAGACACTTTCGCGCTTACGTGAAATAATCATGAAGCTAAGAAATCGGGGAATGATTGTCAAGAAATTCAAGAAAAACGCTGTTCCCGCTTCTGGACGAACAAATCCTGGAGAATCGTTCATTTTTCGATCTGAAAATAGGCGATAAAGATTTTGCCGATCATCAAATCCGTTTGAAATTCTTTTCGCAGCGTTTATTTTCCCCCGATTTATACTCGATACCGTGATACGCCATGTTGGGGCAATTCGTAGAAAAATAAAAGTCGTCCCATTCCTTTCAATCGCACGCAAATGAAACTCAATATGACCGAAGAAAGGAATGAAATTCTGCTGCCGAGGCGAAGATGAACATTGTCCATCAATTTTGTTGTGCAAAAGTTCGCTGTATATCCACACTTAACCGGAACTCTAAAACCTCGGTATTGTTCTATGATATATGCAGTATGCACGTGTATACCACAAAGATATGCAACATACTTTACCCGAAACAGAAACAGTTATTGTCTGCATTGTATCCCCCAGTTTTCGCGTAGAGCAGATGAGCTGCTGCTTGCTCTGCAACTTATTCTACGCATACTTGCGGAGGTCCTGTGCATGTGTATACATGCGCATATGAAGAAGACGCGGGTGTTCCAACAGCCAAGAGATGGTAAAGCTCGGGAGCCATGATCCCGGCATTGTCTGTGCACCAGCCTCCAGAATGGAAACCGTGGTACCTCAGGAACTGTCGCTTCGTTTGGTATATAGGAAGTATAGAAATTTCGGAGCTGTGTATAGATAACCCGGCGATAAACTGCGGGTGAAATTCTCCTCCGGATACTGACGTGAGCGGGAATTACATCCAGGACTCTGAATGGTCCCTTATGCACCTTGAACGAGGGAATGAAGAAGTCGGCTCTTCGATCCATACCTAGTATACGCCGTGGATTCTATTCTACTCTATTTACTTTACTTTACTTCACCTTACCTTATCCTGACGCTTTTCATGTCTGCAGGATGCAGTCTGAGGTGTGAAGACACGCGATAGCTTCAGGACATTTCAGAGAACCTTTTACCCTCAAGACCATTCGACTTTCTGCGTACTGACAACGATACCCCTTCATGTATACCCACGTGCGTGTGTACACGGAGGCTTGTAGTACTAGGTGCCGTCTCAACATGGATCAGGATCTACTTCCTGAGTGGCTTTCAGCCTTTAAGTGAGACAAGCGACTATAAGCTAACGAAACGTGTTCTGTACCTGTGTTCTCGGATACGATCGCGATCCTGTTGCACTTGGGTGTTTCTTCGTCGTTTGGATCCACCTACTCTTTATCCTTCGACGAAAATTGATCATCCTTTGGAACGACCTGGCTCCGGGAAACCGAGAGCCACGCGACGTTACCAATTCGATTCGGGCCTCTGCTGATGCCGTTCAAGATATATTGAGGCCATGATTCGACCCGGGCACCAGGTCCTCGGTCAAGGGCCAACTAATGGCGTCGAATTCGAGGCCGTTCGCATCGGGGAACTCGACCCACGTCAATAATCAAGTCGCAAAATTATTTCAACACATATACCTATCTGTCAGGGTGCTCCTTGATTCGGTCATATTCGAATTCCGAGGCGTCCTCCCCCATGGGAACATTGAGATTTGAAAATGATCAAATTAAGGACCACCCTGATATCTATTTGGACATTACATTCCTGACTCAGAAATTTACCCGCCTCTTTACAGAGTATATACCTCTGCCAATTTATCCTGTATAAGTAGCTGTAATTTCCGGGTTTGCCATCAGAGGTGCAAGTAGGTAGGATCCCATAGTATGGGTGAAATAATTCCCTGGTCGATTATAAAAGTAAATTAAACTGAAACCGCACCATGAACCTTTATCGTAATCTGCTGCTTTTCCAGAGTTGTTTAATTTGAAATGCAACAGTCTATTACAAGACTCGGAGATTTCTGCCCACGAGCAGTTGGCGAAACTCTCTAATCATTATTACGCCAATCCAATCAAACCGCAAACTCCTCTTTTCAAAATTATACAAAGTCTGTAATCTAATCTGATTTTTCATCGCTTTGATGTCCTCGAAAAATTCAAAATTACGAAAGCCGAATACCCGGAGCTTGGAGTGAGCTATTTTATTTGTTCTCACATCCTGAGAAATAGACCGAAATTTTCAGATTTTCGAAACTCCAATATTCTGAAGTTTTAGTTTTTTGAAAATCCGCAATTTTTACCATTCGCACCTAGTTTCTATGCACAGATAAATTTCGAGGCAATTAAACGTGTCAGCGAGTAGGTTTCACTGTATATGTTAAGTTTTGGCCGAGGATCGTATACATATTGGGATATACATATCGGGATGCCAAATCTCCGTTCGTTCTAGCCGCAAACGTATAAATTCACAAGTTTCTGCGGCTGTCTCCCGTTCCCTTTAACTCAGGTATATATATATATGTATGTATACGTGGCATATATATATAGTTATATACCATTCCAAGGTACTATACGTTGTGTTACGTTACGTTATACGTTACGCTACGTCGTCCTTCCTTCCTTCCTTCCTTCCTTCCTTCCTTCCTTCCGCTTTCTATCCAACGTTACTTACTCGCATCGCGGTTTCGCGGTACCTCCGGTTCAGATTCTCTCTGTCTCTCCTACACCCACACCATACGAATGGGGAGATCGAGGGACCGACATATTTGCCATAGTTTACCTCCTGGCTTTAAATTTACGAACTTATACATATTACAGGATGGTCCTTAATTTGACCATTTTCGAATCCCAATGCTTCCTTGGCCCAGGACGACGTCTCCAAATGTATACAAGAGAGAGAGAGAGAGAGAGAGTAGCCGAAACCCCACGTCTCGATCTCAATTCCAAGTACTGCCCCAAAGTCTTCGGATTTTTCCAGTTTCATTTTTTCCAGGATTTTTGGAATTTTTGGGACAAGGGTTGAAATCGGGAATCGTGCACCAAAATTCCACGTTTTTTTGTCAAAGCTGGATTATCGTTATCGTTGCTTTTCATTGTTTTTGTAAAATTCTAAGTTCGTACGAGGATACGTATACCCTACCATCGTCTGTTTGCGGGTACTGCGGCAAGGAACGATATGTACAAAGGTATTAGGTATATGTTCGGTCTCGATTTCCCTCGTGCATTCCTTTACAGGTTTCCGGGTTAAACGGACGTCGGGTATGTGTCGGAGTCGGTATATAGGCAGGTAGAGGTACTGAGATAGGAAACGCCTTTGGAAAAGCTTTGAGAATCCAAAAATATACGAGTATAATAATATACAGTGAAAAATGTGAAAAATTGTCGAAATTCGAATACCGTATAGGAATTTATATTGAATTAATAACAACAAAATGAAACTTTCAATCTCGACTATGACCTATATACCTGCATATGAATATACACGTATATTCTGAAGAGGAGAAAAATTCTTTCCGATCATATATTCGGCTAATAAATTTTAAAGGGTTTGACGAATTACTTGAACCCCCGGAATTCGAGCTCGCTCACAGACTCGTACAGGATGATCCAGTTCAAGCGGGCCATATTTCGAGGGTAGATTCCCCGCGAAAATCTGAGACTAAATTTTCTTTACGAAAAATTCGAGGGACCGATAGTTTCCGAGCTACGTAAGATCTTAGTTGACCAATCGCGGAGCGTATACCTAAGTCGCATAGACTGGGCGTCCGCTCAACTCGCGCTCATGATCAGCCCAGTCTGAGTCGTCTATGATCTCTGTGATCGGTCGACTAAGATCTTACGTAGCTCGTAAACTATTTGTCCGACGAATTTTTGGCAAAGGAAATTTAGTCTTAGAATTCGGCGAGTAATCTATACCCTGAAAATCTGACCCGTTGGATTTGAATCACCCTGTATATGTACTACCATAGCATTGCTCTCCTCTCGCTTTACGCTTATACCAGCTATAGCTAAGGATCGGAAAAATCCATTGAGCTAAGCGAAAAGCTGTAAATATTCAAACTTTTCACCAAAGCATTTTTCTTCCCGTCGCTATCCGCGAGATCCGCGATTCGCGATCCGCCACTGCAGCTACCACCAATCCTCAAACCCTCCTGACACGAACAACTTTTTCAGGTAAGGATGGATTTTTGCCTTACATATCGCGGATGAAAAACTTTACCATCGAACCGCAGTAGCTGTGGCTCCTACCTACGTCTTATATTTTAAATTTAGCATGTTTCCGAACAAGATATAAGATAGAACTTACTCAAAATTTCTGTACATAATGCTCACGCATAGATATATTTAACTATACATAATACAAGATATAGAAAAAGATTTTCTACTTCTTATTATTTAAACGAATTCAACTAATTATATATTTTTTTTTCATCTATTACGAAAATTGAAATTTCAATTTCGAATTGTTTCTTTCAAAAACGAAAATTTTGCATATAATTCTTAACGAGAAAGAAAGAAAAACAAAAACGTCGAATTTTATTTTCATTTCCCAATAAAAACGAGTCTATTATTATATAAGTAATAAACTTAGCTGATATATTATATATTTAAGAAGTAAACTAATTTCCCTAGAATATCGTATTTGAATATTAGCAATCCTGGCGCTTGCTGAATAAAAGGATAAGAAAATGAACGCATCCCTTTCCTAACCGTTACTCACGGATTCAATGCTACAAGCGTTACCCCCTAGGATTTTGTTTGAAACAGTAGTTTGGTTCCCTTATGTTGCATAGTCCGTGTCGCCTAGTCGTGTGGGTTCGTGTCCCGTTCAGATAAATTTTCGCTATTATATTACAGTACAAACTGGTAATAATCGTATATTTGTCGTTTATCATATAGTTTTAACGTCGACAAGTGAGTATTTGGCATCACCCAAGTCTATCCACAGGTCAGTAAGCAATCGAATCAGTTTTATAGACCTCGATTTACATAAAATGCGGTTAGATGTATATTTTTCTACCTCCCACCCCCCTGCCCGGCTATACGACAGATTGGACTCGCCCTTTCGTAAGTGTAAATCTTGTAAGTTTGCAACATTGTAACCTCCGCGCTATATCCGCCATGAATTAGTCAGTTCGCAATGGAGTCGCCTATTCATTCTTAACGGGTTGTGTCATTGTTTAGAAGAACTAGACTTCTATTTTATACACCCTTCACGCGTATTTATTAACCGAATCTATGCTCTGAGTGATCGTGAATTCCCTGGCTAAAATCCAGTGTCGTTAATAACCCGACGTTATTCTTCTGAAGGTAGATATGTCAATCATTAAAAATATAATCATCTATCTACTACTCGCCGGCCAGAGAGCCGGGCAAACGTTCCTAGACGGATGTTTATCATCTCGTTCTTTATTTACGATCAATTTTTCACGAATATTATTTCACCAGGTTCGTGAATATTGTGACTTTTCATAAACAAAATGGTATTCGTTGATAATATACTCGAGGCATGAATACATTTCGTCTATTTTCCAAGCATGAAAGACCCATTCGGTTTTATTTTAATTCAAGTCAAATTTTCTCTCATCCCATTGTATCTATCTCTCTGTTTTCGTCCCTACGATATCTTCTTTCTCCGTCTATCACGGAGCTTTTCTCTGTCCTTGTCCCTCGCAATTCATAGTCGAACGAGATCGAGCCGTATCAGTCGGTAAAACAGGAATCTTATTCTAACAGTGTACCTTCTGAAACGGTAAGAGACAAGCATAACTATTCGTAACTAACGCCATCTCTCGACAATCGTACGCAACTGTATTATATCATTTTATAAACGATTTATTGCATGCATTATGCATGCATAAAGAATGATTTTTTTTCTTTCTTCTTGTTTCCCGAATTTTATATATTAATTAAATTTACTCGAGGTTGAATAACGCAGGGTATCATTATACATATTAGAATCTATTATAATTCTAAAATTCAATATCGTTATGGTATATATATATATATATATATATTTTTTTTTTTTTTCTAATATTCCTTAAGTGAAAAATAGAGATAAGAAAATATAATAATCATATCGTTTTACTCGTCTCGTTATTAAACTAATAGTGCAACACGCAAAGGAATATAATATGAATTAGTGCCTTTTTGCGGATATATAAAATTTCAAGATCAGTGCCTGCATCGGAAAAGAATATATATAATATAATGTGAGTGTGTATTTTTGTGTTCTTCAACAGGAAATATGAAATTAAAAAATCAATTAGTGCATTTTTGCAAAAATATAAAATGAAGTTCAGTGCTTTCTTTACAGGAATATATATATAAAAAAAGAAAAAAATTAAATAACTAGTGCCCTTCGTATAGTATAATACACACATGTATTATACATGAATGTGAAATTAATTATTGCTATTTTACTGCAGAGAAATATAAAATAAATTAGTGCCTCTTTTCACGGGGATATAAAATAAATCAGTGCCATTTCACAGGAATATAAAAAAGAAAAAAAAAACAAAAAGAATCAATCCCCCCCCCCCCCCCCCCCCCTCGCCGCCTCCATCCCTCCGGCAACAGGAATATAGAATTAATTCATCAAGCACGTGTATCAAATTGCGGAGTATATAACATAAAACAGGAATCGTATATATCGATACGTGGCGCCATCCCTCAACGTTGGAATCAACAACATATACGAGGACCGAAAAATCTCTGCTTCCCTTTCATGGAAAAAGAATGTATTCATTTATTTATTTGCCATTCTCTCCAGATTCCGTGAGTATTTTATTTTTTTTTTTCAATCTAATTTTAATTTTATTCGTAACAATTTTTTTCTTTTTTTTTTTTTTTCTTCACATTATCATTATTATTATTACATAGGTATTATGTAACGTAACGAAAGTATTATTTTCATCGACGATATAATTATGTATATATATATATATACTATTCCATATAATATGTTTAAGCAAGAAATAATTAATTTTCTATACATAGGTATGTATGTACGATTAATAGAATCATTTATACGCCCTGTATAGAAATAATTTATTCACTTAACTATAATATCAATGATGAAATAAATTTATTCTTTATTAATAAGTACATAATTAGAAAATATTTAGTATTGTATAATATGTATTACCTATTTTTGGGGAATATAATAATAATAATAATAATAATAATAATAATAATAATAATAATAATAATAATAATAATAAATTAAGGGAGCAGCGTAATGACAAATGAGAAATTTAAATTACAGTAGATATATACATATTATATTCGTCTATAGATATAAAAAAAATAAATAAAAACTAAGAAGAATAAGATTAAGAATAAGAAGAAGGAGAGTAAGTTGTAGACGCTGGAGCAATTATCGCTTCGCTTCCCTCTGACCTATAAAAACTTTTCGAAATACTTGCCAAGACTTTATATATAGTATAACATAATACAAAGAGACGACGATGTATAAATATGTACATATATATATATACAGGGCGTGTGAGTCTTGCCGGAGTTTAAATTGATCGTTATGATGATTTTTTAAGTAGAATGAAGAGAAAAAAATAAACTAAAGTAAGGGGGGGGGGGAAGTTTAATGATGATGAAATCGTTCGCGGAGACGAACGCGCGATATATTAGAATCGATAAATGTTGCCGCTACATATCTTATACTCTGTTGTTATAATGCTATATGGAATGATAGAAGTAAAGAACAAAACGAAATATACGCGACGCGTATATGCCTAGTACGTCGCGTATAGTTAGAAATTATTGGTACCGTTGTTGTTCAAATGATTTCGAATGGAAGTAAGAGATATAAGGGGGTTTACATTGCCCCGACCGCCGAAACTAATAGAGATAGTTAGAAACGAATTCCCTCCGCTGCCCCTCCCTTTAATTTAACTCGCGGGCTCGGTCCCACGTCTCGATATTATTACTACATACGTATACTATAACATTATACGTGTGTTATGTCGTATTTACTACTGTACAGCTGCGATATAGATCACACCGATAAAAACAAATCAATTCTTGCATTTATATAGTATATCAAAGTTAAAGAGCGGGGAAAAAAAAAAAAAAAAAAAAAAAATTTTTTAAATTGAGTTATCAAAAAATGATAAGATACCTCTTTTTTGCAGAGCATTAAATTTCCTATAAAATATCTATCGGACCTTTATCTACGCATTGCCTCGTTACTGAGCTACAAAATGCAGAAATAACAAAAAAAAAAAAATATTTCCCGTCTCAGTCAAATGGAAAAATGGAAAATTGCGTCTAATTTTCACTTCCTTCAACTAATTAAACATCTGACTCTTTAAATAGAAAAGAATAGTCGATTTTTTTGTTTTTTTTTTTTAATTTTTTTTTTTTTCAACCAGTATAATGTATGTACGTAGGTATATCATTCATGGGTTGTGTTATCGAAAAATATTACGTCAATATATTTAATAATTAAATAATGACTGTAACCTACTTGCCAGTATGGAAGGCCGAGGGGTCAATCAATCCGTGGTTGTGTTTGATCATTAAAAATTGTACGAGATAAATTTAAGAACGGACGATTTCATTTAATCTCAACGCCTGAGTTAAATTGACGAATTATATCTATTACAGCTTCATTCCTTCTTATCTATCGATGTGTTACAGTGTATATATATATACATCGCACACGTAACATATATATATCATTCAATGTCTAATTAAATGAAAAATAATTTCGTCATACGTGAACGATCTCACGAGGCTTTAATTATTATCTGTATATATAGATATAGATATAGATATAGATATATATATATATATATATATATATACATATTTTTTTTCTACTTCTATTTAATACATAAGACGATGATAATGAACGAAAAATGAAAAAAATAAAAGAAAAGTAAAGAAAATAGAAATGAGAACAGAGTTTAAAAGATTGCTTGTCGTCAGTGCAGATTTTAAACTACGTTTGTATATATATATATATACAATGTACAACAAAAACTATAGTAAGTTTGGTAATTGTATAGAAGTGATAATAATAATAACAATAATAATAATAATATAGTATATTATATATGATAAATTTTTACCACATGAGATCGATCATGTAATAAACGGCTTAGATATATATATTTTATCCATGCATATATATATATATATATATATATATATATATATATATATAATAAAATAATCATTAAACTCTCACTTACCGCATATAATTATAGAAGAGTGCTTCATTTTTTTTTCTGTTCCTTTTTTTTTTTTTTTTTTTTTCTTCTCTAAATTTGACGATAATTTAATTGAAATTATTCTGCAGCTGCCAATTAATATTTTTTAAATTGATAAATAATAATAATAATTATATATTATATAAATATATATATATATAATATACACGGGGATAATAGAGTATATATTGTGTTTTTTTTTCATCTATGAATTATTTTTTTTTTTCTTTCTTTTTCTTGTTTTTTTTTTTTTTCTCTTTTTTTTCTATTAAGAAAGTACAAAATTACAATTAAATCAACTGCAGTTTATACACACAACAATATTTTTCTTTCTTTTTTTATGTTTGGTTTTTTTTTTTTTTTTTTTTCTTCAAATCTATATTTTTGCATGTACGTATATGAATGCATGCATATATATATATATATATATGTAGTAGGTGAGAGAGGTCATGAATGGGACAATTGCAAGGTATGAAGTATACTTACATACCTACTATGCATTTGTTCCATTCAATAATCGTCCCATTCATCACCTCTTTCCCCTATGTACTACACTATTTCGACTATATTTCTTCTGTTTTTTTTTTTCTTCTCCGAGCTAATAATAATTGAATAATTCCATATAGTATATATATATATAAATTTGTTTTTTTTTTTCTTTTTTTTTCTTTATCATCTCGACGATATGCTAATCGCAGAACTATGATCGCTCGCGTACATAGGTTATATTACCTATACACGCTATATATACTTATTGAAATATAATAAACGAAACACAATAATAATGATCGAAATAATATTATAATAGATCTGCGATAAATATATATTATATTAAACTAAATGTTTTTTTTTTTCTTTTCTTTTCTCTCTCTCTCTCTCTCTCTCTCTCTCTCTCTCTCTCTCTCTCTCTTTTTTATAATTCAAGCTATTCTATTCTTTACCGCATTTTCTTGCAGTATGATTTTTTGTAAAAATCCCAAAACATATAGAATATTACAACTACGTTGAGCATGTATATACATGCTAGTGGTTTGCGATTTGGCTCGCAGGAGGGCATCAATGTTTGAGCTGTGTGTACCACCATTATTACGAACTGGATCTGAAAATCGTGGATAAAAAAAATTGAAAAATTGAAAAATTTTCAAAAATATATATATATGAATTTAATCTTATCATTTTTTTTTACTAACCAATTGAAGCATCGTTAGATACGATTTCCATGGGGCAAGTTTTTTCTGCATTTCGGGCCCCATACAGGCGAGTAAATAATAAGTGTACATTATCACGTGGACGAGGCAGTTCGGCAACATAACGAAGGTCCACATTCCACCTAGAAGAGTTAATTTAACGAATATGTAGTATATATATATACTGTATTAATTTTCTCAAATAGAAATGTTTTTTTTTTTGAGGAAAATAGAAGAAATAAGATGATAGAAGAATAATAATAAAATACGTAGGCTAATTTAATAAATAATAATATATTATTATCTACATACCTGGAGCGTATTTACAAGCGATCCAGGCCAAGGCGACTGTAGCCACGTGGTGATAAAGGTGGAGAAAAGATGCCTGGTTATATTTTTTTCTTAATATAAATACAACCGTGTCACCAAGTTCTACTATTTTTAACAATAGCAACCACCAAACCCATCTCGCCATCTGCCCACATAAAATATACAATTCTATACACAGTATATAGCATGTGTATATATATAAAGTTGGAATAATTATACTTCTAACGATTTTATAAAAGGAATAATGAATTATGCATTAGCACGATCTCATATATATATATATATATATATATATATAAACATCACGAAAATTCGTGATAAGGTTAACTTACGTTCAGGGGTTCAGGGCTGTAAGAAAAGTCGACCGGTTCGCAACCGAGTGAAATATTAGTTGTGAAACCCGACGTCAGTAGCTAAGAAGAAAATTCATCATTTCATTAGCTATGATAGGAAATTTATTATTATATATATAGAATTGATGAATCGTCGTTGATTGAAAAATATTCATGAAGAAGAAGAGGAAAAATAAATATGTAGGTACCACACTCACCCCGTAAAATATAATACCGCTTGAAATCGCCACGAATATATTATAGCCGACCATAAACCTGTGCAGAGAATAGGGCTGACGTCTTTCCATCAAACGAGGTCCGAAGTATAGTACGAAACCCAAGTATAATATCAGGGTGAGGATAACCGGCAAAGGATTACTCATGAGGAACCAATTCCTCACCCTCGGATCTGCGACGGATGCGTATTTATTTATTTATTCATTCCGAAAATAGAGGGTAAAAATGTTTTACATTTTTTATTTATTCTATGTTTTACGAAAAAAAAAAAACCACAAATTTCGAGGAAAGGAATACTTTTTTTTTTCGCTAAACTCACCGGAAATTTCGTCCATTAGGAAACTGTACGCCTCGACAGGACCCATTTTCCTGTGCAGGACTACATAGTGGAATTAAAAAAAAAAAACTTCATTAATAATTGTTCTGATCATGGTTCAAAATTCATACTAAAAAAGTTTATCCGAAAACCCCAGATTTTCATCTCGATAAATTACGAGTACAGCATCAAACCCTCAGAATTTTCTGATCTTAATAAAACAGGATCGTTTTCATCGGATAATTAAAAATATCTTTATTACATATCCCCATATTAAATTGTTTACTTGAAGATCGCAGACAGAAAAAAAAAAAAAAAAAGAAAAAGAAAAGCAATCAAATCTTCTCTTCTGATTTTAAATTTATACAAAATTAAATGACGATTCTGCGTTGAAACGGATTAGGAATCGCTTGATAAATAAAAAAAAAATATATATATATATATATAATTTTTACGGTTATCGCCTAAACGCACGTTCAATAAAGATGTTGATAAAAAGACTTTGGACTTTGTATCCTATAAGAGAAAATAATTTTCGATTAATAATGATGATCTGGCATTATGACCGTCGTCGATATATTACAGGAAAATACAAATCCATTTTAATCCATTCTCACATCATTTTAAAGGATAAACGAAAAGGAAACTGCACGGTATAGAAATTTGAAAAAAATGAGAATATGTAGACGAGCTCCGGTATGAAGACTGTATGTACATAAAAATGTATAGTTTCGCTTTGTACAAACGAGTACTGTAAAACTGTTTTAATGACATAAAAGAAGGTAAAAACAAAAATAAATGCAAAATTAAAATTAAAGCACGATCCGCGCTCGTGTGTTTGGGTGCCTATGGGTGCAACAGCAGCAGTATCACTTTGACGAAACTAAACTCATTAGAGATGAAAGAAAACTATGCAGTTAATTAAAATACCTTCTTCATTTTCACATTCTTATTTTTTTTTTTTTTTAAACATTTTCTAGAATTTTTATTTTTTTTTTCTACCCTCTCATATAAGGGTGGTCCTTAATTCGGGGATATTAAAAATTTCAGTTATATGTATAAAATAAAAAAAAATTTAGTTACCTATCTCAATTCTGAGCCTACTATGGGGCCCCCAAAAAAAGTTCGAACTTTCCTGTTTAAATAATAACGAAATTTTTTTTTTTTTTTTTTTATATATATATATAATTTGAAAATGCTGAAACTGAGTACGACCACCCTAATAAATATGTATATAAATGACGATTATCTCCCCATAATATATATCCTGTACAATATACATACCTTATGATCCTCTTCCGGGGGGGCAGTTGTACAGGTTGTTATGTCATTTAAAATAATCCGTAGTGAGTTGCCTGTTTAGCTCGACTGTCCGCGGTTGAGTATTCCCGTTCGTTAACTAAACTGGTACCTACTATACGAACGATTCGGATCTCGAGTGATAAGTGGAGAGAGAGAAAAAAAAAAAAGAAACAAGTAATTGAAGAAATAAGAAGAGGAGGAAAGAAAGAAACGAAAAGATAAATGAAGTAAGGTTACATCCCCAACGCGACGCGACGCGACCCAACGCAACGCAACGTAACGCAACGCAACGCAACGTAACGCAACGTAACGTAACGGAACGGAACTAATACTATAAATACTACCACTATCCTTATACTCGTTTAGTTTATTATACCACCGACTAACGAATACTGCAATGCGGTTAACTCCGTGCTGCTCTCCGACAACCGCCAACTACGCGGAGCTTATAACTGGCCTCAACTGACTGACTGGTCCCCCGTTTACTAATACCATAACCAAATAATATTACGACGACGACGACGACGACGACAGAGGAGCGGATGAAGCACAACGTACGTTGCTGCTGCTTGATAGAGTTACGAGCCTTCGAGCCTGCGAGCTTATTCTCTCTCTCTCTCTTTATGCATATATATGTTTTTTGTTTTTTGTTTTTTTTATTTATTTATTTTATGACAATTGTTTGTTCTTTTTATATATAAAAAAGAAAAAAGGAAAAAAGGAAAAAAAACGAAAACCCTTATATTATATTCCTCTTCCTTTCTCTTCCTTCTCGCGCTTATTAAGTCACCCTTCAACACTCACTGATCCTCAGTTTCCTTTTCCCTCTTCCTTTCCCTTTTCGTTTTTCCTTCTCCTTCTCCTTCTCCTTTACCGCCTACGCTAGAGCCTCTTCGATCTGCTGCGCGCGAGTCGTTCGAATAAGGATCGCCTGTAACCGCGACGTCGCGATCCACCTGCCCCGCAAACACCAGGATAGAGAGAGGGAGAGAATACCCTTATTATATCGTTTATATACTATATATATACATATACATATACACTAGGTCCTCGGATTGATCCCGCGAACTATCTCAAATTCACAGAATGACGTCAAATAAGGGTGTTTATATAATATATATATATGTATGTATATATTACACGAAAGTGGGCCAATGCGGGGCGTGAAAATGAATTTTTTTATTTTTATTTTTAGGTCTATATTCAGTTATTTGTTCTTTTCTTTTTTCTTTTCGCTATTTAGGAATTTATACGAACGAGAAAGTGAGTAATTATTAAAACAATATACTAAGCAGCCGCGTATGTGGTATTTTGAATTTTTCAAATTTTGTCTTCTCCTTTCTTTCTTTTTTTTTTCTTTTTTTTTTTTTTCTTCCTTATTTCTTTTTTTACTCTACTCCCGGCTTATTACGCTCGCGTCGGACAACCACCCCGCGGCACCAAGCCTTAACTGGACGTTGTTGGCTAGGGCGACCTCCTCCTTGTAACTCGGACGTAGGGCTTCCCCGCCGTAGCCAGTATAGGCTGTCATTCGAATCGGGATTAGCCGCCGTCGACGGTTCCGATGTGTTACTCTCTGGTATATTTATATAGTATACTCCGATTCACTCTACTCAAAAACTCACTAAATACGACGGAGTTTGTTTTTTAAATAATCAAAAGAAAAAAAAAACTGGAGAGATCCTACGATCGAAGTTCAGAATTTGAAGAAAAATAATTCCCAATTCGTTTGAGGGGATTTCAAATTTTTAAAAAACGTCCACATTTCAAATTACGGAGGTTCGGCCTTCAGGATCTTTAGCTTTCGCAATTTTGAAAGTTTTTTTTATCGGCTATGTAGACTTTCGGGAAAATTCCCTTCCCAAAAAACTGGGGGTCGGTCATATTGAAATTCGGAATTTCAGCCCGGTCCCATCGCGTCGTATGTAACGAGTACAGAGTATTCTTGTCGAACCTTTATCTCTATTTTGAGTCGCGAAAACGATCTTTCACTGAAATATTTTCAAAAAATTATCCGTGGATATAAAAAAAAAAAAAAAATCGATTACATCAACTCTCCAATTTTATTCAATTACTGATCTTCGTTTTGTACTGAACACATTTCACCCCACCCACTGCACCACCGTATAAATATTTCGATTTATCAGGAACCCCAAGAGGATGAGGGACGATCTTCTGACTTGTATAGAATATGGGTATATACATATGGTACACATAGGAACACATCAGATAGTTTAAAACTCTATGACGAAAATCATTGATCGTGTTGGTTGGGTACAACCGTCCCTTATATTGCCTATAGGGTAGCTCGCAGTTATTGATGAGAGTCTTGCGAACAGAATAAGCCGAATAAAATATAATGTATAGAATATTGAGGATTATTATTATTGCGATGAAAACTTACCTCGCATCGTATGGATGACGATGAATAAAAATGATATCGAAGCTACAAATTCGAAGATGTATAACATACACGAGCGTTTATTTAATATATATATATATATACATATTATCCATCATAATACAGAGATGAATTTTAATGGGATTTATTTTAGTCATAAATTTTTACCCATCATTTCCAACTCGTCGAGAACGTATTTAACGTCGTTTAATTCAAGTCCAGAATTTTGGACAACGAAACGAAAGAAATTTGGCTTTTTTCTTAGCGGTTGATAACCGATCATCAAACTCCCACGCTTTGTCATTATTTCCTTGAGCCTTGGAGCCACCTTTGAATGATAAAAAATCAACGTATTTTCAATAATTTTTATCTCATTTTTAATTGAATTTTTTCATTCGTCGTTTTCACAATAAATTTCAATTTCGTCAGTAGAAATTTATCCCGCGAAACATGCAATAAATCGTAGAATTTTAATAACTGCTTCGTATGAAAAAAAATTAGGTGAAATAAAAAAAAAAAAAGAAGCAATAAAAATTGAAACAGGGAACTTTTTGCTTCATTCTCTTTATTCATACCGCGAATTTCTGATTCCGAAGGGATTGATTTTACCCATGATCAACAAACGCGATTTACTCTGTACATCACCGGTTGGATCCATTCCATACGTCGGTAAACCTTCGACTTATTTCATGCAACAGAATTCGGTATGAACAGATACGGATTTTTCCTCATTTACTTCTTTTCTATGAGATGGAAATTCACTCGTTAGGTATTACCAAGCGATTGTCAGAAATCTGAAAAGCGGTCTTTTCTATCGATGTAAGAAAAGAGCAATGCCGATGAGGCAGAGACCTATAGGAGAAGAAGTGACTCTTTTCTCTTTCTATAAATTGATAAACAATATAATCTAAACAGTTTTTACACCCTTGAGAACATCCTCAGATATACAGAAATAATCTGCGCTGAGAAAACGAATCTGAGAACGTTGACTGATATCAAAATTCTGGAACCGCTCTAAATTTAATAGAAATCCGAAATTTTTATACTCGATTCTTAACTAACTAACATCTCGAACTCTCGTTATGCAGCGATCAGCTCTGTGAGTTTTCATTCGAGTCTTGAATTCGGTTTTCCTGTTTTTCTTTCATTTTCTAATCATCGATACACGCTAGTCAAGTTTTCCGAATTTATCCAAGCTAGTGAAAATTTGTTAAAGAAACTAGAGAAATTAGTCTCCTCTTTTTCATATTCAAACTCCTTACCCTGTGCAATTTTTCGTTGTAGTCGTACGTCCGGTTCTTGTCTCTAAGAGAGTTGGGAAGGTACCAGAAGCAGACGTTTATGAAAGACGGTTTAGCCACCAATTTGAACGCGGTACGTTCCTCGATTTCTTTTCTCATATGATCTGAGAGAGACATTAAATGATCGACGTGCTTTTCAAAGCCCGATGTTCCCTGGAAAGAAAATTCTCAGCTTTAATATCTTCGAGATTAGAGAGAGCCGAGCTATGCAACTCGGAGCTGAATCATCAGAGAATATCTCTAGCATTGTTAGATTCGTCCTCTTGAATTAAAAATTGGAAAACTCCTCAAGCCGAACTCTAAATGCGATCTTAAGCCCTTGAATAGCCAGAAAATCTTATCAATTAAATTCCAAATCAGTAGCCAATAGTCTGTATTAACTTCTCCAATGGCTAGCTGACTTTGACGATGGCTTAATTCCATATTCAGTTTTTAGAATAAAAAGAAACGAGATTTTTCACGTAAAACTTATTCCAATTGTTAGATATTCCAGTTCCCAGTCTCGTTATTTAACGCTAGAATATCTTTACTCTGGTAAAAGTCTTCCGCCAATATTTCTCCTCGGTTGAAGAAGCCTTTTTCTTATGAAAGAGCCTTAAAGAAGCCAAGACGCCTCTCTGGCGAATCTCAAAAGGCTGAGACCTAGTAGATAGTAAAATAGGGGGCCCTGTAATGTATGCATAAGTATGCCGGTAAACACTTGAAACAAAGCATGCAAGTCCTTAGCTTTAACAGAGTGCGCCGCCCCGACGGTAGGCTGAGTATCGATGCGAGCTGGAAGATGCAAAGTTAAGGGAATGGGCTTGGGGTGAAAAATGCACCGAAGGCTAGTTTCCATGATCTGCATAATTGCTCGCGCCAAGAATTAAAAAGGGAGTTTAAAACCGGAGGGGCTCCCACTTTCCTAATTCATCGAGCTGAAAACCAAACATGAATTGTTTCAAGATTCCCTCCACCTTAGCTTGCCACATTATCCAGAACTTCAGGACGTCCGGCCTCCTTCCACACTGCATGTATTTATCCCCAACGTCCAAATCTGCGGGGTAAAATTTGTCCTTTTGGAATAGGTAGGAGGCTTTTCTCGAGTTCGCAGCCTCAAGAATCTCGCTGTGCTTGGTCAACAGCATAGAGCACTGCTGAGGCACGGCCAACAGCTTGTGGGGGTTGAAGGCAATCGAATCAGCCCTGTTTATCGATTGGAGTAACGCCCTGTGTTTGTTGCTAAAAATCAGCCCTCCGCCCCATGCGGCATCGACATGAAACCACATGTTGTACTTCTCGCATAGCTCGGCTATTTCATCTAGTGGATCGATCGCCCCCAGTACCGTTGTTCCTAGAAAATAGAATCTCAGGATTTATTAACAATCTGTAATCAAGTTGGAGAAGCATTGACTTGCCTGCCGTCGCTGATACCATGAATCCCGTCTTTCCTCTTTCTTTTTCTTTCAAAATGTTTACTTCCAAGTTGTGAGAGTCCATTCTGCCGCATTCATCCGTGGCTATGAGCACGACGTTCTTTTCCCCAATGCCGCACATGTTTGCCCATTTAAAAACAGAGTAATGCGCGTCTTCAGATGCGAATATGACCAGGTGGAGACCGGATATTCCACAGTTCTGAGGAAACGTTCGAAAATATAGTTTCGAGTAGATTTTGTCTCTCTGATTCCTCGCCTCACCTTTGTGTCCGGCTTGAGCCAAAATCTAGCCAAATTTATCGCCGAACCATTGGAGTAAGATCCACCAGGGCAGAAGATACCATCGCCCGTTGAATTCTGGCCGTAAAACATACCCAGCATTTCTTTTATCACCGTCTTTTCGATCAGAGTAAGAACGGGCGCTACTTCGTACGTGTATATCGAAGCATTCAGAGAATCTGTAAGCCACTGACCGGCCAGTCCGTAAGGGTCTAGTCTGTGCGAAGGATACGGGATTCAGTATAGATACTTTTGAGTCAGAGCGGTATATCTTACCCGGAGAATAACTGGTTCATAAAATAAGGGTGTCCAGTCTTGACGCTGTACTTATAGACCTTTTTCACCAACTCCAATATCACATCTTGAGACTTGGGCTCTTCCCTTGACTCAAAAGATATGATTTCTGATATATGGATCGGGTCTCTCCACCTGAGCACAGGCTCTCCGCGATTAACACCTTGGAACACGTTCTCTATCAGGAGCGAAGACAAGCGCTCTAAAAATCGTCGGTGTTTTAACTCCACCGGGATGCTGTGCCAGTCTGACATTTTTACGTTGCTCTTATTTTAAGCAGACAATGTTTACTCAGTTTTGTAGAGAACTAGCCGATCAATGAGCAACAACATCCCATCGCACTTCGCATACTAAACCAAACACCCGACTGGCCGCTAGTTATATAAACTCAGGTTCCCCAACAGCACAGCGAGATCCCCCTTATTGTAGTTAACGAGAAAACAACGCCACCGTAACACGGTAACAAGCTAATCTCGAGGTAACCAATTGATGAGGTTCACCTAATCACCCGTTATGTCATTAAGGGGTTGAACCTGAATTGGCGATTAAACCTAATCAACTCTGACTCTACCTTTTCGATAACTGGTATAAAAGAGATATAAATATATCGTAAACTAAGAGATAAGCGTCAAATTGTTTTTGAGTAAATATATATGTATAACAGTTTGTTAAGAAAAAATGTGAAATTTTTTATTGCATATCTTATAGTCTCTCTACTTTTTAATACATTAATCAATGCTCTCAATTCCGGCTATTCTATCGACTGCAGTTCCCTGATGCTGAGCAAAATCAGTTTGATATGAGCCTTGGTCCTCGCAGTCTCTTTTCTAATGCTATTCAATTGTCTATCGAACAGTTTAAGCCTGACATTTATTATAAGAACAGCTTCATCCAGTGTGAATTCAACGAAATGTCCTAATCCTACATCCAATAGTATCATTGAAGTGTCTTCTACGTTTGCTTGTACATAGAAATTGCTTCCCATATCCAGTTTAGTCTTGAAACCTTCGTTCCCAGATTCCCTATTAGACTTTATAGTCGTTATGGTGGTTTTTAGTTGCTGAAATTCCGACGTTTCTCTGTTCACAGCGTCCAGCTTTGCCTCTAACTTCCTCAAATCTTCCTTCAGCACATCGTTTACAAACGACTCAAATTTTACCACCTTCTTTTTAACGTAGGGATCCATTGCGTGCGTCGTTCTGTGGATAGAAGAAAAAAAAAATCAAAATCAGAAACAAAAAAAAAGTTTTTAATAGTCAAAAATTGAAAAAAAAAAAATGTGTAAAAATTAAAAATTTTGAGTTTATTTCATTGATTTTTAGGTTAAGAATCATTTGAATATCATTAGGTAATTCAATCTGACTTACGATTAAACGATCTAAAAATATTCACAATACCCCCTCCTTATAATCTTCAAATTATCATAATTGTTCGTTGGTAACGATACGTCAAACGATAATACGCGTGCGGTATAACCCTCTTTCAGTCTGCACGGCTCTCCTAGCTCTGAGGGCTCTTTGCTGCGCAGAAATGGAAAAAATAGACTGTCACTGCGCAGTACAAGTGGCGCTACCGTCGTTCGCTGGTTAAACTATTTCCAGATCGTAAACCAGTTCTATTTTGCCGACAATATCGAACTGATATGCAGTTTTCTCTATTATCGTCAGGATTTCGAATTTAGATAAATTTCTTTCTTTTTTTTTTTTACTTTTTTTTCCCCACTATACTTGGCACAGAATCTTCTCAAAAACTTTCTTTCTGTGCAGTCTATTGGTAAACGTTGAATACCGTAATAGAAATAATAATAATAATAATAATTAGATTAATGGTATTTTTGGATGTTATTTTTCTAAATAATTATGATATAGTTTAATACTAATTAATACCGATGCGACCCTAATTCCTCCTCGGCATAATTTTACACGTTATACTATATACGTACGAGTATTAGCCTGGCATATAATCCGCGAAGTAAAGTAAGTCAGTTTATCTGCTATCTGGTCTACTTAGAGTGTTTATCTTTTCCTCAATTTTTCTCAACATTTTTTATTCGATTATTTTCGTATTACAT